>JASPKZ010001586.1:3335000-3935000 GCA_030220185.1 Diploptera punctata | reverse complement strand
TTGAACATGTTTCGATTATATCATAATCATCATCAGCATCTTGCCCAGACTTGTTAGATTTATGTTGCATACCCTGGATGTCGATGTCAGCTCCATCCTGTGATTGGCCAAAGAACCTCTAAACAAGGTCACGCGACATCCAGGGTGTGCAACATAAATCTAACCAGTCTGGGCAAGATGCTGATGATGATTATGATATAATCGAAACATGTTCAAGAACAAATCAACATTAATATTAAGGTAAGATGATCAGACTAAAAATAATATAATGGTAACTACTATCTTATACAAATACAAATCATATATTAATGTTGGGAATTTTACATTATGAGGTTTTCAATTATATTATTTTTTTATAAATACAAATCAATGGAATTAACATTGTAAGACAATAACTGAAGTTAAATTGTAAATATACACCTCATTTCACGAGACAAATTTTTTCATCTGGACAGTCACAATCTATTTGAGAATGGAGACAATGACATCTAAAACGATCTCAGATGAGAAAATTTATGAATGAGGTGAATATTTCTGATTAAATTTTAATTAATTGGAGACTAATTGGGAAATGTATCTAGGGTCTATTCTACAAAAGTATGGTATAATACATTATTATTTACAAGTAAAAATTCTTGTAAGATATGGAATTGTAACTTTCTGTTCCAAAAAATAGGTACAAGACTTATACATTATTAGTAAAATCGTACAAGTGACATCATAAAATACAGTATAAAATATAGCCATTCTCGCTATAACACGAGACACAACACCCAAAGGCATCAAAATTAACGAATGTCACAAAATGATAAAACAATTATCCCGTCTACATAAAAAAGTTGTACTTCAATGGATTCCGGCCCATTGTGGAGTGACAGGCAATGAAATAGCTGATTTTCTGGCCAAGAAGGGTAGCAAAATTATTTCAAACCCAACTTCTACTCCAGTTTCCTTTCACTCTATCAAAAGAATTATCTCAAATAAATATATCAATAAACTTAGAGAAGAATACACCACCAAAACATCTGGAAAGGAATGGGAAAATCTACAAGCTTATGACATTACTACATTACAAAGAAAATCTGCAGTAGCAACATTCAGACTGCTAACGGGACATGACTGCCTAAATAAACACCTACACATAACAGATTCACCTAAATGCCCTTTTTGCAATTTAAATGAAGATATGGAAAGAAATTATCTCCTCCATTGTCCAGCTTTTGTAGAAGAGATCAGCCTTTCTGCTAAATATTGGAGTGCAAGAGAGCGAATGATTTCATTATCAAACTGCTCGACATTAGATACCAACCAACCATAAAATACAGTATGATGGAACAGCTGTTTACTACACAGCATCATTCCTTGAATTAGATTATGTCAACTCTCTTATTAATAACTTCGTATTTTAACACAAACAAAAGATAATAATTATGAAAATACAATATAAAGTAACATTATGAGGTTCTACTTAATAAATAAGTTGGGTCTGTCGTCATCTTACCTCATATTTCTTTGTATCTTGTAAGATATGTTTAGAAGCATCTTTGCTTCATCTTGAGGTATCTGTACCAAACTTATTTATTAAGAATTAATAATAATTATAAATATAAAAATATCCTCAATTCGTGTCCAACTCAGGGTCGGGTCAATGGAGCAGATGAGATGAAGTCTCTAAATTTATAGAGGTTGTGAACTACATGGGTGCCGGCTGACCACTTCAGACGAACTGTCGCAGGGGTGGATGAACAAAATGGATGAGATGAATATGGAGAAATGAAGTTTGTGGCAGGGGAAAATGGGAGAAACCCTGAGAAAAAACCTGCCCAAGGTCAGTTTCGTCCACCACGAAACCCACATGGAGTGACCGAGACTCGATCTTGGGACCTCAGCAGTGAGAGACGAGCGTCTAACTGCTTGCGTCAAGGAGCTGCCTAATAATAATTATAATTAACTTATTTATTAAGAAGATAATAATGTTTCCACAATATTCCTAAGTTATTTTATCAGCTGTAACAACCAATTAAAAGTCTTCCATGTATTCTTACAATTTTCAAATGTAAACTGTGCAGGTATGTCAGAATATTAATGTTACCAAGACAAGTTATAAAAGTCTCACAATACTAATACTTCTTTTAAACAGAAGTGGGAAAAAGTCACCTGTACTCTTGTAAGTATGGAGTAATAATGTACAAATTTCCAAGATACCTTTATGGAACACAATTCTAAAATTTACTGATAGTTTTAAGTGATTACACTAATAAAGTATTACATCATACTTTTGTGGAGTTAAGTACGAGGGCGGATCGGAAAGTAACGCACAATAATTTTTTTCTGCCTTGGTATTGCAGCTAGAATGTTGAAATTTCACAGAGATATAGTTTGAAGTTTTCACTACAGATGGTATTTTTTTCTCAGGTGCACCTCTTGCGAGAGAAGCTTGAACTATGCAACAAAGATGGCACGCATGCTACAGTCGTCCACCTGTGAGGAACAGAGAAGTGTTGTTCGATTTTTGTGGGCCAAAGGGCATAAACCCAGTGAAATTCACAGGGACATGCGTGGCGTGTATGGGGATGATTGTATGGACCGTAGCAATGTCTCCAGGTGGTGCACATTCTTCCAAGAGGGACGCGTGAACCTTAGTGATTCGCCACGCTCCGGCCGGCCGACAACAGCAGCAATCCCGCAGAATGTCAGAGGCATTGAGGCGGCAATTCTGAACGACCGGTGTGTGCAACTGCGAGCCTTATCGCAGAAGTTCAACATTTCCTATGGTGCGGTGTACGATATTGTTCATGAAAATTTGAAATTCCGTAAAGTTAGTGCTCGCTGAGTGCCTAAGAACCTGACAGACGACCACAAGGGCCAGCGAATGATGGCAAGCTTGGACCACTTAACGCGGTACACCGCACAAGGACATGACTTTCTGGAAGGAATCGTCACAGGTGATGAGTCGTGGGCGTACCACTACACGCCCGAAACAAAGCAGGCATCAGCAGTGCGCAGATGGCTACACTCCAACCAAACGGACTTCTACGAACAGGGCATATTGAAACTGGTGACACGATGGGAAAAATGTGTTGAGAAAGTTAGTGACTATGTCGAAAAGTAGGTAAAATAAAAGATGTAAGTTCATTTGTGATTTTTTTCCTTTTTTTTACTATTAAACTTTTTAAAAAAAAATTATTGTGCATTACTTTCCGATCCGATCCGTCCCTCACAGGTGGACGACTGTAGCATGTGCGCCATCTTTGTTTTATAGTTCAAGCTTCTCTCGCAAGAGGTGCACCTGAGAAAAAAATACCATCTGTAGTGAAAACTTCAAACTATATCTCTGTGAAATTTCAACATTCTAGCTGCAATACCAAGGCAGAAAAAAATTATTGTGTGTTACTTTCCAATCCGCCCTCGTATTACATCATACTTTTGTGGAGTAGGGCCCAGGTGAGAATATTTATTTTATAAGGTGAAGTGGACATCATGGATCAATGAGATATGATTCAAAGGAATGTATATATAATTAAAATAAATACATATATCAGCAGAATACTTTTATATATAACGCTTACCTCAACAACTCTCTTCCTTAAAATGTTACAATTTTTTTTAATCCTCACAATATTTACACCAATATGCAGAGCAGCCTGAAACACACAAATGAATTTATGTCACACAACTGCCTAGTTTTCCTATAAACATATCATCTATTGAATATATGTGTGGGAAATAACACCATGAGGTTTATTTTAATTATATTTGAGTTGTGTTTTTTTACTCACCTCATATTTCATTATTTTTATGCAGACCGGTTTCATTGTTATTTGTGCAACATTCTCGATGTATCACAACTGTTTTCCCACTACTGTCCCTCCTGCAAATTGATTTCTGTGCCCTCTGTTGGCTGACTGATGAACTTCCAAATCAAACCCCTCTCCCTTTCACCGGGAATTTCAAAATTCATGGTTCTCTCCCTATTCTTGCATATGTAAATTTTCTCCCAAATTGTGAGTCCCTTAGATTTTTCTAACAATTTAATTAATTTTGTCTTATATATTGAGTTAGGCTTTCACGGCCGGAGTTACTATGATGATCTTGCAGAAGATTTCCAGGCTGTTGGCCGTGGTCTTGAGGCTTGTAGTTCCCCAACGTTTCGCCAGAGACTGCGTCCGGCATCCTCAAGGGTTGTCTTGAGACTGGCAATTTTGTCGACTAATTTATATATATATACATATATATATATATATATATCACTGTCCTAATATTGTCAACATCATTAAGTCTAGGAAAGGTAATTAGTAAGCTCAAATAGATGAAGGTAGAAATTCCATTAAAATTTTTATTGGGAAAAAGACCATTAGGAAAGCTTTAGCGATACTTGAGAGGATATTGGCTTTAAGAACTGGAATTAGTTAGCTGAGAACAGGGACAAATGAAGGGCCTTAGTGAATGTAGCATTGAACCTATGGGTTCCATAAGTCACAGAGTTAGTTATATTATTTTTAGTCTGATCATCTTATCTCAATATTAATGTTGATTTGTTCTTGAACATGTTTCAAAACAATTCTGTTTTATTGTCAGCTTTTCCAGCTTTCACAGAGTTAGTACTTATCCTATTTTTTCCTTTATAATGCATATCATAGTATTCTTGGAGTATAATGTATTTAAAAATGTATTAAATAATATAAACTAATGAATATATATTACAACTAAATAACTCTAACTCACTGGGACTATCGAATCTGTAGGTTCATGGCCACATTAGCTCTCCATACATCCCCATTCTGAGCTAGTGTTTTCCAATCATCCCCTGTAATTTATCTACCTCAAATCATGGTTAATGTTATTCTCCCAACTCATTCTCGGTCTACCTAATGAGTGCATTTCATCTAGTTGTCCTACAAGGAGTTTCAATGCCTCTCCATTCTTTCCTACCTCTGATTTTCCTACTAGGAGTTTCAATGATTTCATTCCCTGTTCATTCCAAATGTCCTGTCATTGCAGTCTACAAGATGTAACTACTTATTACATATCGTTTCCCATAAAAAAAAACATGTAGCTTATTAAATAATAATATTATTTAAAATAAACCTCATAGTGTCACTTCCTTTAAATATTAAAATGTAGCTTATTATGTTGTAGTATTCAATGTTTTTATTATTAACTTCATACATCTCAATGATGGATAAATCATGATGATGTAATCTTCTCCATTCACCTGTCTGTCTGTCTGTCTCTTTTTGGTCCAAAAATGTTCCTTCTTCTTCTTCTTCTTCTTCTTCACTTCCGGGTTTAGGCAAGAGTTGCCTGTTCCATCTTCACTAATAGATCTAAGACCATCTCTTCCGAGGACGTCCGACATCTCTTCTTCCTCTTGGAAAATTTTATTTAGTAATCTGCTTTCTTCCATTCTTTCTACATGTTCTTTCCACTGTATCTTGTTAAATATCTTTTCTTTTATGGAGTAGATCTGCAGTTCTTCACGGATATCCTCGTTTCTTATCTGGTCCATTCTAGTGCAGCCTTTTACTCTTCTTAAAAATTTCATCTCGGCTGCTTGGATTTTACTTTCTTGTTTGGTAGTGGTAATCCAAGATTCACTCCCATACAAAAGGACAGGGACAGCAATTGTTTTATAAAATTTTAATTTTGTTTGTTTATGGGCTTTATTATTCAAACTCGGACGGACTTAACCAAAAATGTTCCTAAGAACTTTATTCTCATATGCTCATAATATTTTCTTCCCCTTTAAAGTAATAATCCATGTTTCGCATCCATATAATATAACTGTGAGAACATTTTCAGTTTAACGTTTTTTGAGAGAAGTTGGAATGACAAAAGTCCCTGCAATTGCATTTCCAGAATTGATAATGCAGTTAGTAATACAAAAATTTCTGCTGTCCATAAAATCTCAGGGGTAAAATCAGTTAATTATTAACAGTTTGGGAAAATATATACATTAAAAAAAAACATACTAGAAGCATGAACTTCGAGTTTTCAGACGAACCTAATTTCATTACAAAGTTATTCAAAAGTACACCAGAAGGCAGTTTAGAAAATTACCAGCACAATGAAAAATTGACAGTTGTGAAAACAGCTGAAGATGGGAATTATATATTTTCTGTGTTAAAAAAAACATAGATGTATGAGGTAAGAAGAATTCATGATTCATTTAATTCTTATAAAGTGAAATCAGATTTAAGAAATTAATGTATAATACCTTCACGCTGCAACTTGTACAGGAAGGGGGTTGCCCTTGCCCTGTGGCATAACGAACACATGTGTGGGTAGAGATCTGTCCAGCATCTCCACTAGCTGTGCTTGATGTACTGCAAAGTCACTTCTCTCTGATATAGTAAGGCGTAAACGAGGCAGTGCAACCAACCCCGACAACAATGGGTACAAGTTGTAGTCCAGCTTGTGAACAGATTCTGGCAGAATTCGCAGCTGCAGCTGTAACATTTAATACCAATTCATAAATGAATCATGGGAAATAACATTATGAGGTTTTCAAGTTATAATTAGTAAAATAAAAACTGAGTCATATCTCAACTCATATTTCATGTTCTTCAAACAGGAAAACAGCAGTTTCTGGAGGCATCCCTCCTATCTTCAGCTATATCCACGACTGTTGAAACTTGGTTTACATCTTCATCTTCAAAGCTGCCATCTGGTGTTGAATTGATAAACTTTGAGATCAATTCTTGTTTACTGGGAATTTCAAAATTCAGAAGAACAAATATAGATCCACGTATTTTGAAATTCTTGGCGAACAACAGTTCTGAATTTTATTGGCTGAATGATCATATTCTAAGAAAGACAGTTTGACAAAAGTAAGAGTGACTTAGAAAACATCTGCCATTCATTTACAGAAGAAATAACTACAGTTTCAAAACTAAATGTAGCTAATAAAGAATGGACTCCAGTAAATTTTCTTTTCTAAATACAACCACCGAAGAATTGATTGACTTGCTGCAGTTATATTTGATAACTGTTCTTCACTGAGTACATTTAAAGAAAACTTAAAAGTATACACATTTTTCTATCACAATTTGTAATATATTATTTTCTTATTTAAGAAAGAAAAATTAACGCTCGAACCAGGATATGAACCCTGGACCTCTTATTCTACCATTTACACCATTCGAGCTCCGATATGAATGTCAACAATTCTTTCTTCTTATACAATTCTCGTTCCTCCAAAGGCCGATAGCTGTCACTACCATCAATGCCATCTGACAACTTCCATTCAGAAGTATTTTATTGAAAATTTAACATTACTCTGTTAAGTAATGTTAAATGCTCAATAAAATACTTCTGAAATAGAAGTCAACAGATAGCGTTGATGGTAGTGACAGCTATCAACCTTTGGAGGAATGAAAATTGTATAAGAGGAAAGAATTGTTGACGTTTGTATCGGGGCTCGAATGGTGTAAATGGTATCATACTGATGCATAGAATCATAGATCCAGAGTTCAAGACCCGGTTCGAGTGTTAATTTTTCTTACTTATACCTTATCTGCTCTTAGAGTGATCCTAACTTAAACAAACGCCATTTGTATCCTTCTGCCATTCGCACCACAATTACTGCCACATTTTGACAGGGAGATGGCAACACAGCAACAGAAGACTTGACACTTCCAGCAATTTTGTTTCATGAGAATCGACTGAAGCATGACTCAAATGCATCATCCATATGTAATAAACTATTTTAATCATCATATTTAAAGAGAAAAATTATACGCTCAGACCGGGACTTGAACCCGGGACCCTTGGTTTTCTAGTCCAAGTGCTCTACCATTTGAGCTACCTGAGCAAATACCGATCTAAACGCAAATCTTTCTCTATATACGTTGAAATTCCCGCCCACCAAATGCTTTGAAGCCTTTGCTTCTATCTTTGCAAATGGCGGCTCCTATATTAAGAAGACATATTTGGGAATTATACATTACATTATAAATGCCAGTACGGCTATTTTCGATGTTTTTATTATTAATTTCATACATCTCAATGATGGATAAATCATATTTAAAGAGAAAAATTATACGCTCAGACCGGGACTTGAACCCGGGACCCTTGGTTTTCTAGTCCAAGTGCTCTACCATTTGAGCTACCTGAGCAAGTACCGATCTAAACGCAAATCTTTCTCTATATACGTTGAAATTCCCGCCCACCAAATGCTTTGAAGCCTTTGCTTCTATCTTTGCAAATGGCGGCTCCTATATTAAGAAGACATATTTGGGAATTATACATTACATTATAAATGCCAGTACGGCTATTTTCGATGTTTTTATTATTAATTTTCATACATCTCAATGATGGATAAATCATATTTAAAGAGAAAAAATTATACGCTCAGACCGGGACTTGAACCCGGGACCCTTGGTTTTCTAGTCCAAGTGCTCTACCATTTGAGCTACCTGAGCAAGTACCGATCTAAACGCAAATCTTTCTCTATATACGTTGAAATTCCCGCCCACCAAATGCTTTGAAGCCTTTGCTTCTATCTTTGCAAATGGCGGCTCCTATATTAAGAAGACATATTTGGGAATTATACATTACATTATAAATGCCAGTACGGCTATTTTCGATGTTTTTATTATTAATTTCATACATCTCAATGATGGATAAATCATATTTAAAGAGAAAAATTATACGCTCAGACCGGGACTTGAACCCGGGACCCTTGGTTTTCTAGTCCAAGTGCTCTACCATTTGAGCTACCTGAGCAAGTACCGATCTAAACGCAAATCTTTCTCTTTAAATATGATTTATCCATCATTGAGATGTATGAAATTAATAATAAAAACATCGAAAATAGCCGTACTGGCATTTATAATGTAATGTATAATTCCCAAATATGTCTTCTTAATATAGGAGCCGCCATTTGCAAAGATAGAAGCAAAGGCTTCAAAGCATTTGGTGGGCGGGAATTTTAACGTATATAGAGAAAGATTTGCGTTTAGATCGGTACTTGCTCCGGTAGCTCAAATGGTAGAGCACTTGGACTAGAAAACCAAGGGTCCCGGGTTCAAGTCCCGGTCTGAGCGTATAATTTTTCTCTTTAAATATGATTTATCCATCATTGAGATGTATGAAATTAATAATAAAAACATCGAAACTATTTTAAACTGTAATTATTAATTAGGTATCTTTTAGAATATTTTCTATGTTTTGAAAATTATTATTTTCATTCACAAAGAATGACAAGTATATTCAGAAGACATATTTTTAATTTAATGAAGGGAACTACTTTTTTGCGTACTTATTGCTTCTACATCGAACATCAGTGTCCATAACCAATGAAAAGCGAGCAGGTCACATGGTTTTGTTTTGACGAAGATCACTTTAAGAACGGACAGCCTTTAAATAAAAATCTATCCAGGATTAGAAAGTATCTTCTTCTTCTTAAACTTAATTTGTAGGATTTTCATCCTGTTTATTTCCAAAATCGCTCCTCGGAGCAAGACGTATTGGATGTGCATTCACTATCTATCCATCTCTTGGCTGGTCTTCCTCTTGTTCTTCTCCCGTCCATTGGTGTATCTTCTTCAGCTATTTTTGCAAGTCAGTTATCTTCCATTCTTTCTATATGACCCTTCCAATATTTTCGTCTATCTATAATGAATTTGGTTATGTCTTGAATATGGCATTTGTCCCTAATTTCTGTGTTGTGTATTTTATCAAATAATGTTTTCCCTGAATAGTTCTTAAGATTTTCATTTTGCATGTGCCTATTATTTGTTTAGTTTTTGTTGTGTCAGCCCTAGTTTCTGCTCCATATATGATAACTGGTAGAACTATCGTTCTGTATATGCGGGTTTTGCTTTCAATTGATATATGTTTGTTGTGCCAAATTAAATCTTTCATATACCCTGATATTTGTGCTGCTTTATCAGCTTGTTTCTTTACTTCTTTTATTAAATTTTTAGTGTTTGTTATTAATACACCTAAATAATTAAAAGTATTAATTTAAATAAAACATCAAAATATTATTACCTGTTTATGTCCTGCAAACATGAAAGCATCACTTGCCTCCATACTAAGTTCCAGTTCAAGAAGGCGTGTTGTGTGGTTATGGATGTGATAAGACACAGCCATCGGAGTTCGAACCCAGCCATGTGCAGGTTGAAACATCTCCACATACAGAGGTGTACCTTCCACACGCACAGTGGGCATCGTAACACTACTGCTTGTCACCAGCACACTGCTTCCCTCTCTGTGCAACATACAGTATCACTTCCTTTAAATATTAATAAACATATCCCAAAGTTATAATTATAAACATTTTGAATTATTTTAAAACTAATGAAAAAGCCCCCCGTGGACTATTACCTCGACGTGATGGGACACCGAGTACTCAATGAACCAGACGACCAAATCGGGGAAGTTTAGCTTTGCTAACTTGCTGATTGGTTAGAGGTGAGAGGAAACTAAGAATAGTCCACAACATGGGAGACGTCTGCCAGAAGGTTGACTTCGACCAAGAAGTCTGCAACGGTCTACAAGGCGACGTGATACCAGGCGATCATCACAACGGCTCAAAGGGTGGAAGCAGCAACCCTCTCTAAAGGTGTTAATACTTAGAGGAGCATGGATAGATGCTCTGAGACAGCAGCCCTGTCATTATCCTTACCCTGCACAGCGCTCGTAATGCGGTCAGGGGACATTTATTATTACTGATTCATCTCAAAGCAAAGGCCGGATTGGATAATAAAATATTAACAAAATCATAAGAATTAAATTAATCGTGATTATTTCTTACCTCATAAGTATCATTTCATAAGTATGAGGTATGAAATAATCACGATTAATTTAATTCTTATGAATTTGAACCTCATAATGTTAAAAATTCCCAAATTTAATATATAAAAATATTATCAAAATGCTTATCTTCAGCACGTATTATGAATGAATGAACAGCACATACCAAGAAGAATGTATAATTATAAACCAAAAGGGAGAAGAATGTTGGGAAGACCATTGAAGAGATGGAAGGACCAATTCGACCTATAATGAGATCGGAACAGGCCATTGGGCTTAATCCTTGTTGTTGTTGATGATGATGATAAAAAGGCCTTGGGAATTGGAAGGAGAAGAATCTAAGCAGGTCTCTAAGAGAATAAATTTACATTAGTAACTGGGGGAAGAGTGCTGTATTTAGGTGATCTGTATTTTGGATCTTAGCTCATGTCTCTTAACCCATTCACTTCAGGTTTGAATACTCAATACATTTCCCCAGAAACTAAATTTAAGTCACTGTAAATTATATTGTGTACTTTTAAACATTCAAAACAAACAAAATATAATGGTACTTGAGATCACAATAAGGGTCAAGACCATAACATATTCCTCTACTATTCTTAAATGCTAACAAAAGATTACCCTGCCAAGGGATGTACAAAATATTGTAAAATATACAACAGGCAGAGTTAAGCGAGTGTACTTCTCCTGAGTTGAAAGCCATTTAACAGCCAGCGAATATACCTTGTTTTCTGAAGTGAATGGGTTAATATAAGTGATAATCTGATAAGTTACCTGTGCCACTTAAGTGTATAGACTCCGAGTGCAATGGGCTGTTCACTTGACTCTCTCACATTCACACAAAACACATCTGCTCCAGTTTCTCCAGTCTTCAGCTTTAGATTGCGCAGCTGTGACACAAGTTCTGGATCCACTGCTTCCACTTGCTGGGACTGTAAATTAATCACACAATTATAAACATCACAAGAATTCATACATTATGACGGTGAACTACAAGCAATACTTACAGCCCTACAAAAATTGTTTCTTCATATCAATTCCTTCCAAAATGCTGTAATACATTCTGACTCTAGCTCAGCCACAATGGTACTAACACACAACCAGACCATCCAAGACCATACAATAATAGAAGCCAAAAATTGCATCAGGATGTTGAAAAATCTTAACAGAAATGTTGTTCTACAATGGATTCCAGCACATTGTGGCATGGAAGGTAATGAGAAGGCTGATATGTTTGCAAAAAAAAGGTACACTCATCCAACAGAGTAAGATCAATTACCTATCTTACAAATCAGTACAACTCTACCCAAAAATGAAAATAAAATCCCATATAGCTGAACAAAACAAAATCCAATGTGAAACCAAGATATGGAAGACATTACTAGAACCAGATACAATACCGAACAGCCCCCGATCAATTGCAGTTGCATCATTTCGTCTTGAAACTGGTCATGATTGCTTGGCAGCACATCTACATAGAATTAAGCTACTAGACTCTCCACACTGCATAGTATGCAAGGACACAAATACGATAATGAACAAGGATCACTTGATGTTCTGTGCTGATCTTCAGAAAATAGTTGGAACACCATTCAAAATTGCTGAATATTACTGGGAAGCTGCAAGCGAATGATGACAAATCAAGAGCTTCAGAACATTTGAATACTACTACTAGAAGAGAAAATTTTTTTTTTCAATGAGAAGTGTTAAATTAATAATAAAATCGTCACTACTACTAGAATTCATACATTTTCAATAGAAAAAAAATTAAACCCATCCTATACTTTTCTCTGTACTGGCATCTATCTGTCCAGCATGGAACCTGAAGCATTAAAATTGCACACACATTAATAAACTATATAAATTACAACGTATATAGAGAAAAATTTGCGTTTAGATCGGTACTTGCTCAGGTACTCAAATGGTAGAGCACTTGGGCTAGAAAACCAAGGGTCCCAGGTTCAAGTCCCGGTCTGAGCGTATAATTTTTCTCTTCAAATATGATATATAAGAAGAATTTGACCACATGATATGGGCACAATTTTGCATCCTGTGCAGAACCTTCTTCACAATATTTTTAACCCATAGTGACATATTGTTCATAGAGGAAGTATTGGAATTCTGTACATAATTTGATTATAATGAATGCAAACATTTCCAACAAAGATGTCATTATTTTATTATTATTATTAATTATTTTGAAAACATCATCGCACAAAATTAATGTACAACACATGTTTTTGAAGTGTTTTACAGAATCTTGGAAACTAAAAACCTCACTATTGCTTGGTTTTTAAACATTTTCCTCACTTCTGTAAAAACCACTTCCCAACCTTGCATCATAATATACTAATTTTAAATTACTGTGTTATCACCCTAACTAACCTAATACTGTTAATGCTTCCGACGGATGCTATATTCTCAAATTTTTCTCACACAATACACTTATTTACCTTGGCTAGTTCGAAAACCACTGACCTTGAATTCAGAGTAGGATGTGATATTCTTAAAACAAGGTTGTAAAATATGATTTCTTATTAGAAATATTCAGATATGGTTATGTTCACCATCAAATTCCTACCCTAGAGATTTTATTGTTTGTGAAGAAAAATATTCTTACCAGTTCCACGCAGGAATCTTGGATGACAAGTGGGAATGGGGACACACAGCTAACATATGGCATCACAATGAATGGCTCCTTGGCAAATGCCTTTGCTATGGGTTCAAACTTAACAGAAAAGAACTTGGCAGTGATGTCAAATGGTTTAACAACTGGCACCATCACTGTCTGCTCTTTGACACACAATACATCCAGTTTTTGGTTCTCTCTCTCCAATGTAAGTGTGTATGTTACCTGCAAGAAATATATAACATGTTACTATGGCAGTACAATACATCCACATGTTTAAAAAAATAATTTGACTGGGAAACTGATTTTTGAAGTTTTATTGATTTTTGTAAATTAGTTTTACAATATTATAAAATACATATACGTTACATTAAAATCAGGATTTTTATCATTAATTCGACAAAGATTTTAAAAATTATTGTTATGATTAATAGATCGAGTTAAATTTGGAATTTTATGGTTTTTCATTGACAACTTTACTAATTTAATATTGGAAATATATCCTCTCACATCATATTTTGTCTTTTTTAGACCATTTTCAAAATTATTCCATCTTCAATATTTTCACAAATGTGTTCTGTTGTGAAAATTTTGAAGATGGAATAATTCCAAAATTCAGTCTAAAAAGAGGGCAAAATATGAGGTGAGGTAATATATTTTTAATATTTCATTATTAACACCTCGTATTGTTGCTTCCTACTAAGTTTAAACTTTACCAGTTATTTAAATGATATTTCAGTTTTAGCTTAAAACACAGTTCATTACCGAGAAAATCTAGCATACTTAACGTTATTAAGGGTTATATTGTAATACTTTTACTTATAAAGATCTCCCTAAAATACATCCATCCATCCATAGTAATTCTATCCGAGGGCAGGTCTTTCAATGCAATCACAGCATTTTCATGCTATGCTTTGCAGCTTTACTAGGGAATTATAGGTGTGGTAGCTTCCCGTTGTTTTCCACACTGATGAAGGATGATAATGATAAGGGTGATGATGATGGCCGGATGATTTTCAGTGACCGTTGGGCCCTAAGCTTCCTGACATTTGTCTTACAGGTGAGGAAAAACCCAGAAAAAACCTCACACAGGAGCCTGTCCTGAACGGGAATCGAACCCGGGCCCACTGCGTGACAAGGCAGCATGCTACCTTGAGACCACAGTGGTGGACCTAAAATACATATACAAATATAAAAAAATAAAGAATCTCCGGATGTTAATGAATTCCAAAATAATGAAGCTGTTGAGGTTTTTCTCAAGAAAAGATTTTTGAAAACTTTTTACATTATCTTATCTTATTGATCCTACTTAGTAGACACAAAAAGACCATATATATACATACATACACACACACACACACATGTGACTGTTAACACTTTAGCAGCAGTAATGTTTATTATTTCAGGATTAAACTCAGGATATAGCAATCAATTAAGAAAACTAGAATTGTTAACCAGCACAAACAGACCAACAGAAGTGAAGCAAAAGATTAAAAATTACTCTACCAGCAATTTTTTTTATTTTTCACAACAAAACTTGATATCCATCCATCCATAGTAATTCTGCCCAAAGGCAGGTCCTTCACTGCAATCATAGCATTTTCATGCTATGCTTGCAGCTTTACTAGGGAATTGTGTAGGTGTGGTAGCTTCCCGTTGCTTTCCACACCGGTGAAGGATGATGATGATAATGATAAGGATGATGGCCATATGATTTCGGGGACCGTTTGGGCCTTAAAGTTTTCCTGACATTTGTCTTACAGGTGAGGAAAAACCCCAATAAAAACCTCACACAGAAAAACTGCCCCGACCGGGCCCGCTGCGTGACAAGGCAGCACGCTACCTCGAGACCACAGCGGTGGACTAACTTGATATATACTACTGAAATAAAACTAATAAGATATTCTGAAAATATTCAGCAAAATTTGACCATTAGAAGTAAGGGATTGTTTGGAACCTGAAATTTAAAAATTGCTCTAGCATCTACCATAATTGTTTTTTCACAATACATATGATTCAATTAACAGCAGATATATTATGTAAACCAGTAAAATCAGGCCATAAATTCAAGTTGCTGAGGAATTCGGTTAGTTTAAGCAGTTCTTGCATGATACACTTTTATGGTTTTGCACTGGCACAGTGATATCTAATACAGTTACGACTTAACAGGGATTTAAATCTAACTGACAGAACAATACAGACATATGAGAAATTTTAACTCACAGTCAGATAATTAAGTCACTGCTTATCCAACTCAAACAAAGAGGCTAATGCATTATATAATCTCTGTACTTTCTCGACACCAAGTAGCAAGCCTACTGAGTTAGTTTAGTGTTGCAATATGTTAAAGAGAAGGATGAAATAGCTAAAATATGCACATAGGGATAAATTATTGAAAATATTTATTTATATAATATCATTAAGATATGTTAGTGAAGCATGGGCAATACAAAGAAGAGATGAAAGCCAAATAACAGCAAATGAGATGTGATTTATGAGCCGTACAGCAGGCTATACAAAGTGGGGCCATAAAAGAAATGAGGAAATTATGGAAGGGTTGGATGTAGAATCCATTCTCCACCAAATACAAAACTACCAGAACAATGGAAAGCCCATCTTCAATGAATGCCATCTCATAGAATTCCAAATCCATGCTTCGTTACTGCCCCCAAGGCAAAAGATCACTGGGGCATCCAAAAAAAACACTGGATGGAAAATTCCTCTTTCAGACCGTAACAGGCCACATGGTCTATAATTGCTTGAATAATGCTGATAATATCTGAAGAATATTAAAATATGTAATTTTGGGTAAAAATGCCAAAAATATTTATTCACTTACCCTTTTAGCAAATTTTAAAGGATTGATGTTATTGAGGTTGTACCCGTTAACAGATTAATTTTTTTTTTAAATCCCATCTACTATACAGAAAATTACCATGAAAAAATGTATAGTAAGTATATATATTGGAAAGGATGTCACATCCTTTACTGACCTTAATGGAGACATTTCGATTTCCAACGCGATGAGCACGGAGTGAAAAGCATTTCTCCTGTTTAGATTCCTTCACCAGATCAGTGACATCAATTTGTAATGGAAGTGCGGCAGACTCTCCAGAGAAGTCTGCACACAGCTGTGCTGCAAACCCAATGAAAGAACGTGTCTCAGTCATATTGATAACTTTTATATGGAATTTTGAAATCCTGTTATGCGACAACTTAACTGAGAGAGAGGTTGGTATGTAAGATACTATTCTTCATAGTTAAATATGGGAAATAACATTATGAGTTTCTTAATTCAACGAATGAATGAGTCACTTCTGATCTTACCTCATATTTTATGTTTGATATATGGATTATGCAATGGTTGACAGTTCCCTTGTAAGACGAGTACTGGAATTTAGACTAGGAGGGAAGAACCCAAGGGCCAACATATATATATATATATATATATATATATATATATATATATACAGGGTGGACCGCTCGAATGGACCTAATTTCAATTGCTTGTTACTGGCAAACGGTTGAAGATAGAAACTTAAAACAACGTTCATAGTACAGAAAAACTCACCAAGTTTCGAATCCTGTCGGTAGATGGCACAAATATACGTTTCTCGTTCTTAGATTTAATTGTTTGTGAAAATGGCGACTCCGCAGATGAAAGCGCAAGCTGTTTTGTGGTATGAGGAGTTTAAATCAATCATTAGAGTTCAAAGGGAGTTCCGGCGTGTGTTTAACCGTGATGCTCCAACTGCTAGAAGCATAAAGAAGTGGCGTGATACATTATTAGCTACAGGATCTGTGTTGAAGAAGCATGGTGGTGGTCGCAGAGCATCCGATGAAATGGTAGCAAATGTTCAAGCCGCATTTGAGCGAAGCCCCCGGAAGTCATTAAGAAGAGCTTCGCGGGAACTTCAAATACCAAAATCGACATTACAACGGATTGTCCACAAACGCCTCAAACTGCACGCATATAAAGTGCAGTTAGTGCAACGTCTGGAGCCGAATGACATGCCGAAACGAGTGGAATTCGCCAATACGATGCTGGACCGTCTCGGCGCTGATCCTGACTTCATGACCAAGATTTTCTTCTCGGACGAAGCCACTTTCCATTTGTCAGGCAAGGTAAACCGGCATAATGTGCGGATCTGGGGATCGGAGAATCCTCACGCTATTCAAGAGCATGTTCGTGATAGTCCGAAGATGAATGTTTGGTGCAGTTTGTCACATAATAAGGTCATTGGACCGTTTTTCTTCGCCGAGAAAACTGTTCGTGGTACCACATATCTTGACATGCTGGAGCAGTTCTTCTTTCCACAAATTGAACAACTGCAGCCTAACATCGTTTTCCAGCAAGATGGTGCTCCTCCCCACTGGTCCAATGAAGTTCGTACGACTTTGGACAACATTTTCCCTGGCCGTTGGATTGGTAGGGGAGGACCAATCGCGTGGCCCCCGAGATCTCCCGATTTAACACCACTGGATTTCTTTCTCTGGGGCTATGTCAAAGATAAAGTTTACACCACCCCAGTCAAAGACCTTCGTGATCTTCGTGAGCGCATCATAGAGGCTATTGAGAACATTCCAGAAGACATACTCCAACGTACTTGGCAAGAAATTGTTCATCGCTTTGATATCGTCACAGTGACTGCTGGGGCTCATATAGAGATGTGGTGATCTGGATATCAAAACTTGGTGAGTTTTTCTGTAATATGAACGTTGTTTTAAGTTTCTATCTTCAACCGTTTGCCAGTAACAAGCAATTGAAATTAGGTCCATTCGAGCGGTCCACCCTGTATATATATGGGAAGAACAAGTTAAGAAGAATGTCAAGAAAAGGAGAGTTGAATGGATGGAAATGATAGAATGAAAGAGATACCTGGAGGCTTTTACCCAAAACACGATCTCTGGAATTGTAACACTAAATTAGATGAAAAAGAATTTTACAACAATTTACTACTGCACCAATTTCTAAAAAATACATTTAATTTTTGTAGTTATTACAGTGTAGCAATCAATGTTTTTCTTTACATGAAAACTTAAAAACATTTTTTTTAATAATTGTAGGAAAAAACACTATGAGGTTTCTTTTAATTATTATGAGTTAGTTATTTTGCCTCACCTCATATGTTTTTGATATTCTGCAGACTATAGTTTCATCACATTTATGCATCCACAAGAATAAGGAGAAAACTATGAATTTTGAAATTCCTGAGGAAAAGGAAAAAAAAATTGATTTGGAAGTTGATCGGTCAGCCAAGAGAGGGAACAGAAATCAACCTACAGGATTGACAACCACAAATACAACAGTTAGAACATCAACAATTTTGCATAAATGCGACAAAACTATAGTCTGCAGAATATAAAAAAAAATATGAGGCGAGCCAAAATAACTAACTCATAATACTTAAAAACATATTCTTCTTCTTCTTCGGCTTTCCCCCACTTATAGGTTTGCCGTCTTCAGTTTCCATTTATCTCTATCATTCCTATCTCCTTCTTCCAAATTCCTATCCTCCATTATTGTTCTGACGTAGGTTTTCCATTTCCATCTTGGTCTGCCATGTTTATTTCTTCCAGGGGGTGACTATTGGTATATATTTTTTGGCCATCTTTCATTTTCCATTCTTTGTACATGGCCATACCATTTAAGCATTTGATTTTCAATCCTAAAAAACATATTCTAAAGGTTCAATTTTGAATGTGAAGTTAAGATTTTTGTTTTCTATAGAAAAATAAAAATCTGGGTATCAAAGGTAGATCAGAATTTTATTTAACAACACTCTTTAACTGCCCAGATCATTAATGTTGGAATTCAAATTTGGGCCAAAAACATTTGCTCAGAAGCCTCTTATTTCAAGCTTCAAGTTATTTTACATGCTTAAATCTAAGATACAAGACCCATTTGTTTACTTAATTCCAAAGAAAACTTTAGGAAGGATTTTCATTCCCTGAAAAATCCATACCCTGACAGAATTGAATACATTAATCTCGAAACCAGATGTAAGAATGGTAACTACTAGTCACCAGGACCAATAGGTATCAAAGGTAGAAAACTTGCATTCAATTAATAGTTCACAACTTATTTATTGCCTTATTGCCAGGTTAAGACAATAAAACAACATCAACATACAGAATAAAACATCTTAAATTTATCATAAGTTAAAAAAAAATCATATATTGAGTAAAAAGGGATTACCCAACGATGTTTGTTTCAATTGATTTTAAAATCAGATTATCTTAATGAACACACAAGATTAATTTTTTATAGTATAAATAAAGTAATAAAAACTAATAAAAATCAAAAGATTGATGATGGTAAAAAATCAGGAATATATCAAATAAAATGTGCAGACTGTGATAAGACATACATAGGGAAAACAAAAAGAAATTGAACCATTAGAACTAAAGAACACACAAAGAAATATAAAAAAAGGGGAAGTAGAAAAATCTGGCTGCTCACGTTTTATCAGAAGAACACAAAATAGATGTAAACTCAAAATTATTAAAACAATTAGAAACAAAAAATGAACTCACCATATGGGAAAAAATCTACTTACAGAAGAACAAGGAAAGAATTATGAATTTTGAAATTCCCGGAGAAAGAAACCTCATTAGTAAATTCATTGGACCAGAGGCAGAGAGAGCAGGAATCAAGAATCAGGGCCAACAACAAGAGAAAATTCAGTCTGTCATCATTGAATTATTGTTAATAATATAATGGTTATGCCTATAAATATTAATTCTTGATTATAGAGGTGAAATCATTTAATAAGACCTGTTATTATAATCAGGGCTCCAATGGCTCCTGTTAAAGGTCAGGGTCTTTTATCAACTAGATGAAAAGGGTGATTTCTATGTCTTGTCATTTATTAATTAACTTCTCTATAATGTTACGCAAGTTATTCTAGAAGTTAGAAGTTTCATTTACATTGAGAATTTTATTGTGCGATTCAATACTTGCTGACGATGGGGCTAAGAAGCCTTGAAACATATGTTTGACAAAAACAACTATAAGAGGTAAGAATGAACAGACAAAATGTTTTAATTATTACAGAAGATTAATATAACATTTTAGAAAAATAAATTCAGTTTTGAATTTCATGAATATGTAAATCTGAACAATTTCATGTTTTGTAATTACAAATTAATGAATACATTGTGATATTATTTATATTTCCTTTAGCATATATGAGACAGCTCAACACAAAGACTGATGGTAATGTTAATATACCTAATTGTATAAAAAGTGGTCTACAGTTACATTTGCTACCTATGGTACTTACGTTATATGGGCATGAAACATGGTATTTCACATTAAGAGAGGAGAAAAGGTTACAAATATTTGAGAATAAAGTTCTTAGGAAAATGTTTGAACTAAAGAGAAATGAACAGACAGGCAAATGAAGACAAACATAACAATGAGCTACATGATCATTATGGGAAACTCATGTAGGGCCGCATGCAAATACATTAGTCTCTACTCAAATTACTTCCAATCACTGGTGAGCTGACTCACCGTGAGCAAGTGCAAAGATCGAATTAGCTACCCACTAACTGGTCATGCATGAAAGTCGTCGTTTTCGTAATATTGGCAAGAAATTACCCAGAATTCTCAGCGATAAAACCACTTCTGTTATTTTCGTCTGCTATAGAGGAATGCATTTACACTTGCATCCCGCAAATAATACCGTATACGACGTCTGCATTGCGCAATATTACACCGATTCTCCTGTTCTTCCAGTTGAATTCTTTGGTAGACTCTATCAAATTCTTCTTCTCCATGTATACCGAAAACATGATCGAAGTCTTCAAGGTCCGACATCTTGGATAAAGCAGCAAGGTACGCGGCAAGGTTTCAAACTACATCGGTTACCATCGGTTCCCTTTGGGATTCTCACGATAAGTTTCTATCTTAAGTTACCTCATCAGGTAGCTTACGAATTTCAACAATTATTATCGCATGAATAGATTTCTGAGTAAGCAAAATCGTATTAGGATAAAACTTTCTCAGCAGAGAACGCCTTTTACAGTCTAATGCGTTCAACGATTCGACCTGTAATAAGAATAGTTAAATCTCATAGACTGTGATGAGCAGCATATTTGACATGAATAGGGAATAAAAGAGGGGCATGAAAACTTCTTATAGGAAAACCAGAGGGAAAACACCAATTAAGTATGTCAAGAATGAGATGGAAGAAAAATATTAACCACGATTTGAGGGAGATGAATTATACATGGAATGGATAGGAAAACATTAACTCAATACAGGAATGTATGAAGAACTTATGACCATGCAGATAAGAACCTTCAGGTTCAATAGTTGCCAGTAAGTTTAAAGTTAGCTATGGCATATTTATACTCACTGGCTTGTTCAATACTGGGATCTTCTCCGCCTGTTTGCAGATTCACACATATTAAAATGTTGGTAACACTGTGTTCTTCCTTGTTTTCAAGGTGAATTTTGATTGGATACCATTCCCCTAGAAGAGCAGGTGCATCATGTGCCACTACCAGCTCCAGTTTTGAGTCCCGGGGAACAATTTCTGTGGCTGATAGAGGTCTCACATTCTCAAAATCTGGCATGTTTTTTGGTGAAGGCCTATAATGTTCAAGAAGTTCATTTAAACCCTTATCAATGTTTAAGTTTTACACTAGAGTCCCAAAAGGCTGATTTTGACCCTCAGATTTTAAAATGACAGATATTTTTACTACATTGGATCTTTGTACTTCTGACAGCTGCAATTTGAGACTGTAAGGGTACAGTCTTGCTGTTCATAGCTGGAATGATATCAGTGAACTAAAATTTATAATACAGCAATGGTGATATGAATAGTAAATATAAGGCATAGTCTGATCTCTATCAGGATCATATTTTAACATGTGTCAACGTTGGTCTTAACCTTGACTAACAAATTTTTGTAATTTTATTTAATATTTAAAGGAAGTGACACTATGAGATTTATTTTAAATAATAGGAGTTAGATATGCACAACTCACCTCATACTTGTAGTTTTCATGAAGACCCAGGTTTCGATGCTTCAAGAATTGATAATGATAAAAATCACTACTGAATTGTGTATATTCTCATCTAATACACCTATGTTCTTTAATACAGAACCATTGTGACAACAGATGAGGATGGAAGCTATGGCTCTCAATACTGTGGTTCTGTGTTAAAGAACATAGATATGAGGTAAGAATATACATTGAACTTTTATAGGAAAAAATCACTATGAGGTTTAATTCCACCGTGGATTCTGATTGGATCCAGAGGTTTATCAGTCCACCAACAGAGGGAATTTTAATAAAGAGAAAAAAATACATTATAAAAATAGCTAAAAAGAATGGTTTTCAGGAAAAGGTGATTCATAAGAAAATAAATAAACTCAAGAAACAAAAAGTGATAAATGAAAGTACTCTTCAGACAGATAAAGAAACTGGTAAAAAAATTCAAGAAATTTACTTACCATCCTGTAGTGTTTACTAAGTTTCAAAAATTTGTTTAACAAATTGAACATTAAATTAGCGCCAAAAAATGATTACAGTTTGAATAAATTAATCAAAAACAACAAAAATGAAAAGATTGAAGATGGCAACAAATCAGGGGATTTATCAAATTGATTGTAAAGATTGTGAAAAAATATACGTGGGGGAAAAAAAAGAACTTAAATACCAGATTGAAAGAACACCTTAGAAATATTAGAAATGGAGAAATAAAAAATAGCTGCACATGCACGGTCAGAAAAACACAGAATTGAAACTAAGGCCAAATTATTAAAACAGTTAGAAAATCTAAGGACTAAAGAACTCATAATTTGGGAGAAAATTTACATCAGCAAGAATAAGAAGATGTGGCAAGTTAGTCACACAGCCTCCTGTGTAAATCTAAAATAAATCCCTATCGGCAATAATAAGCGGATAAAATTATAACATCATTTAATGAAGCAGTTACTGGACTTAGGTCATATTTATATTCAAATTGATCAGGGAAGCGAGTGGAACCTGATTATGTAGGAGCAAAGGCCATATAAAATGATCCAAAGAAGTCAG
The DNA here is from genome assembly GCA_030220185.1 of Diploptera punctata. NCBI lineage: Eukaryota > Metazoa > Arthropoda > Insecta > Blattodea > Blaberidae > Diploptera > Diploptera punctata. The sequence continues at coordinate 3,911,557 of JASPKZ010001586.1, read as the reverse complement.
CATCAATGTAATTAAATTATTAGTTATTAAAGAGGACTGACAACTCAGGTAATGTAACCCTTTCTTTTGTTAAGACGGAAGTGGCTGACACATGATAATAACTTACTAATGACAAAATCCTTTGCTAGACAGATTGAGTAGAAATATCTTCGAAGCCTCCAGTTAACTGATTTATCGTGATAACCATAACCCATTAGCTAAATGTACAAGCGGGGGTTTTACCCTGACACAAACTACGTTAGCAAAAAAGTGTGGGAATATGGCAATTTTCTAGCGTCGCCAGCACGGAAAAAACCCAAGCCTAAAAAAAAAACCCAAGCCTAGCTAATGTTTGTGACCCGACTGTACGTGAAGCCAGCACGGAAAAAAAGGTCCAACCTCTGAAGGTGTAAATCGCCAATTGATAAATTTGTAACACCCCCGGGATCAAAATAGGAGGGCGCATTAACCAATTATATGTTTCGTTATATGTGCCTAAGCACTGACCTTAGGTCCACTAGATCGAGGTAGTGGGAGTAACTAATTTACCTATAGGCGAGAGAGGCTTCTCCTCGTCACTTCTCGTATAAAATTTCATCAAGACACTTCTCAAAAACACTTCGTTCTAAAAGTTGAATAAGCCACTTCATATAGACAATTACTTGAAGTGTATAAAAGTTAAGAATAAACTACTTTTACCAGACCTCCTTTGCACATTAATTCTGCCCGACGAAGTCCTCGTGGAATCCCGAGATAAGAACCTCAACTCTACCGATTACCAACCTGAGCAACCTAAGTTCTCACACATGGAGAACTCCTTCAGTATTCCTAGTGTCACTAAATCCAATCTTTACCTCTTTGCCCAACAATAACCCTCCTCCAAAGAAAACTATGAATTTTGAAATTCCCAGAGAAAAAAGAAAAAAAATGATTTGGAAGTTCATCGGTCAGCCAACAGAGGGAACAGAAATCAACTCACAGGATGGACAACTGCAAAACAACAGTTGGAATGCATTGACAATGTCGCGAAAAAGCAACGAAACCTGGTCTGCATAAAAATAAAAAATGTGAGGCGAGTCAAAATAACCAACTCATTGATAACACTGGTCGACAAAAATGAACTTTTTTTTGTTCACAAGAATAAAAATATGAGATTTTAGAAGTATTTTTCATCCTGAATTTAAATATCATTTCAGTTTTTTCCTATCAGGCAAGAGTTTTCTGTGATATTCATTTACATTTTTTATAATTTTTAATAAAATCCAACTAACTCTAACTCATTCTGACTTAATTAAATTATTTTTAGTCTGATCATCTTACCTCAATATTAATGTTGATTTGTTCTTGAACATCTTTCAACTTACCTAGAAAGTGGTAGATAGTGATTTTCGGGCATATTTTGCATCTGGAACATCTCTTTTCTTGATTCAACAGTAGTCAGCCAGCATATTAGAACTCCACTTGCCTTGGTACCTCTTTTCCATTGTGGAAATTTTCTGATGAAAATGCTCACCAGAAACAACCCTTAAATACAGCTTGAATAAAATCGCTACATATAAGGTAAAGTTTCCTATGACAGGTCAAAGAGAATGCTAAAATCATCATCATCATCATCATCTGCATTCATGGATTAGGTCTGTTGACCCGTACCGACTTCAGCCCATCTCTTTCTAGGTTTGCCCACATCTCGGGTGCCTTTAGGTTTGTATTTTGTTATATTTGAAAAGAAAAATATATTAATAGTGAGTGGAGAACATATTTTAATTGACTCACCTCGTACATTTTCAAACTTCTTTGATACCGACGGTTTCAGACAATATCATGTCCTTCATCAGTCATGGAATTCCGTGATTGTTGATTTCTTTAGTGACATCACCTCTTGTGCTGCCATCTTTCGTTGGGATTATAAACTTTGTAATTAAATTTTTATCCACCGGAATATCGAAATTCATAGATCGATATTTATTCTTCTGAATGAATATCATTTCCCAAATTGTCAATTCCAACGGTTTATCCAACTGTTTTAAAAGTTTCGCTTCTTTTTCAATTTTATGATGTTCTAGTAAACTATGTGCAGCAATTGCTGATTTTTCAATTTCACAATTTTTAATATTTCTAAAATGTTCTTTAGTGCGTGTTTCTAAATTCCTTTTTGTTTTTCCTATGTATACTTTGCTACAATCATTACAATTAATTTGATAAATTCCAGATTTCTTACTGCTGGGATATTGATTTTTTTTATTGGTATCTAAAAGTTTTTCCAGACTAAATTTATTAATTGGTGCCAAAGTAATGTTGTATTTGTCAAATATTTTTTGAAATTTCCCATGTACTATTGGAATTTATAAAATTAATTGTAATGATTGTAGCAAAGTATACATAGGAAAAACAAAAAGGAATTTATAAACACGCACTAAAGAACATTTTAGAAATATTAAAAATTGTGAAATTGAAAAATCAGCAATTGCTGCACATAGTTTACTAGAACATCATAAAATTGAAAAAGAAGCGAAACTTTTAAAACAGTTGGATAAACCGTTGGAATTGACAATTTGGGAAATGATATTCATTCAGAAGAATAACGTTTATATAACACTTTGGCTAGACCAGTGTTGACCTATGGTAGTGAAGCATGGACACTAAAAAAAAACATGAAAGCAGAATAACGGCTTGTGAAATGAGATTCATGCGCAGAACAGCGGGTTACACCAGATGGGATCGGAAAAGGAACACCGATATCTTAAAAGAATTGAAGACTACGCCAATTTTGGAATATATTAAACAGTACCAACTAAATTGGAAACACCATCTTGAAAGAATGAGTTCAAATCAAATCCCCAAAGCTGTTTATAATTATATACCAAGAGGACGAAGATCACTGGGCCGTCCTATGAAACGCTGGAGGGAAAATTTTCTATAGGATCGTAACAGGCCTTGGCCTAATACTTGGAAGGAAGAAGAAGAAATATCGATCTATGAATTTCGATATTCCGGTGGATAAAAATTTAATTACAAAGTTTATAATCCCAACGAAAGATGGCAGCACAAGAGGTGATGTCACTAAAGAAATCAACAATCACGGAATTTCATCAGTGGACGCCATGACTGATGAAGGACATGATATTGTCTGAAACCGTCGGTATCAAAGAAGTTTGAAAATATATGAGGTGAGTCGATTAAAATATGTTCTCCACTCACTATTAATGATATAACCTCATAATGTTTACTTCCCGATATTAATTTAAATATAGAAAAATATATGCCTAGACTGGGGTTTGAACCCAGCAATTTTGGCTGCATATTACTGGAATGTAGTTTAATAAAGTCTGTTATTCTCTTGAGAGTCCCTAATCCTAAGCTTAATCTAGGATGAATATGAATGATGATGATGATGGCCATATTTAAAAAGACATTATAATCGAATGGATATAACTAAACATATGAGAAATGTTGATGATGATGGAGATGGAAGAGCATTGACATAGAAAGTCAAAGGTCCTGGGTTCAAACCTCATCTGATGGAAGAGCATTGACATAGAGAGTCAAAGGTCCTGGGTTCAAACCCCCAGTCTAGGCGTATATTTTTCTTTCAAATATAATTTGTTCATCATTAAGATGTTTAAAAACGAATAATATTAACATTGTATTTTGTTATTTGTTTTGGATATCTATCTTCATTCATTCTGTCTATGTGTTGCTTCCATTTTTGTCTATATGTATCTATTTTATCAGTTATTGCAAATATTTCAAGTTCCTGTCTTATTTCTGTGTTCTTGATTCTGTCTTCCTTAGTGCACCCTTTAACAGATCTCAAAAATTTCATTTCTGCTGCCATTATCCTACTTAGATCTTGTTTTTTATGTATCCAGGCTTCTGAACCATAGACAGTACCGGTACTGCCAACGTTTTATAAAATTTCAATTGGGTCTCTCTTGTTATTTTGTGATCGTTTTATCGTACCACATATTCCCTGGAATTTTGCTATTTTATTAGTTATATCATTATCATAATTAAATTAAATGTCACATCCTAGAATGCATTGTCAATGCATTCAGAATGCTAAAATCAATTTTAAAAAAGCAGCTGTCACAAAAAATCTGTGCCTGATGGAAAAATTCTGACTACATATCTGAATTCAGTACGAAAAATGCACTAGATTCACTTAATCAGATTTCTTGTGAAGAAAACCTTGTCGACCAGTGTTATTAAAAGAAACCTCATACTGTTATTTCCTACATATATTAAATCACATTCATAAGTTAATTATGGGATTCTTCAATTAATGAAATCACTGTATGTGTATTTTAAAGGATTTGCAACATTAAAAAGTATTTTGCACAAAGACTTTAGTTTTTTGATCAGGAAGGTCGCATAGTGATTGTTTGTCAAGGACATATGTTAATAGGGTTACATTTAACACCTCACCTCATAATTATAAATTTCTCAAAGAGTAGTTTTGATGCTTTTATTATTAATTTCATACATCTCAATGATGGGGACAAATCATATTTGAAGAGAGAAATTATACGCTCACACCGAGACTTGAATCCGGGACCCTTGGTTCTCTAGACCAAGTGCTCTACCATCTGAGCTACCTGAGCAAGTACCGATCTAAACGCAAATTTTTCTCTATATACGTTGTAATTCCCACCCATCAAATGCCTTTGCTTCATAGCATTTGCGTTTAGATCGGTACTTGCTCAGGTAGCTCAGATGGTAGAGCACTTGGTCTAGAGAACCAAGGGTCCCGGGTTCAAGTCCCGGTCTGAGCATATAATTTTTCTCTTCAAATATGAGTAGTTTCGATGCTTCTGCATACCATCTTCAGCTCTGTCTAATAAAGATGGTACACACATGTATCAAAACTAGTCTTCGAGAAATCTATAATTATGAGGTAAGATATTAAATCTGACTCTATTATTAAATAAAATAAACCTCATGGTGTCACTTTCATTCAAAGTTATGGCAAACACAGACCCACATTTCTCACAGGCTGATCTGTCAAAAATCTAAAAATCCATTTAATTCCATTGTAAAATTACTTTACATAGTACCATAAACATTTCATGTACACAGATCCAGTCACCCCAAAGTAAACAATTTTTAAGGCAAGTGGACACCGCTTCTTTGTGGAGATATAGACTCTCACATGGCGTGGTCCCATTTCAGTCATGTAAAAATTCCGTCGTAGTATGTATTACTAGTACTCTTCTTGCTGATCGCTACCACTCCCACTTTCTACTCTGAGCCATTAGGCTACTGTACACACACAACTTAATAAGTGAATATTACCCTGAAATGCTGGAAACAAAGCTTTCAAGGATGTATTCCCTCAATTGGCCAGCGAGTCTTGTGCTGGGAGATGTAAAGCGCAGAACTGAATTAAAACGCACACACACAAGCTGCCCTAATTGCAGCGAGACGAGCTCATATTTGTAACTCCTTCGCCAACGCTCTCTGTAGTTCTAGGCACAAACTGTCAAGGACATAGCTGCGCACATAATTATGAGAGCTTTGTGTCACATCTCTCACAAACAGTAACCATTCATGTGTTTTGTGTAGACTTAGGACTGTTCAATGTTACAGACACCTAGAAATCAGATGCACGGAGGGATATGTGGACAACAAGATCCTGATACAATCACAATTTAAAATAATTAAACATTACATTGTAATCAAATGATAAAGAGAAAAATGTATGTATTTCTATGAGAAGTGTTAAATTAATAATAAAAATCGTCAAGAAAAATGTATGCCTGAACCGGGAATTGAACCCCGAACCTTCAGCTTTCCGTGCTGATGCTCTTAACCATTGAGCAAATTCAGGCTTCCTTTCAGGAGGTGCATAAATTTTTCTCTTTACCATTTGATTACAATAATTTAGTTGTGTACTTTATTATACTTATTTCAATCATAGTAACAGCTTTAGCTTCTTAATATTAATTTAATAAACATTACATGTTGTGCATGTTTATCTTTTTAAATTAATCATATAAGAAGTTATGGACTGCTAACAAGGAATAACCCTTTAGCTTGTGGGTGAGGCTAACAATCTCATCCTGAAATAGTATTTATTGAACTCAAAAGAAATTGTGAAATGAGTATGTTAATATTTTCTCCATGGCTTCATGTTTGTATTGGAGTACAATAAACTAGTTGTAACTGTTTAGTAGTAGGCACCACATGTGGTGGTTATGTCACCCGTACAGTGAAAGTAGGTATAGGAAGGAAGGAGAAATGAACCCCTAGGTCTCAAATACTCTAATACCATCAGGATCGAAAGAAACAAGAGGTCAGCCAAGGGAGACTGGATAGAAAAGTTGAAAGAGGGAATTGGTATACCAATTCGGTCAAAAAAAGAAAACCTCAACAAGCTGACCAGTGCTTATTGGTGAGTAGCCCTTCCCTTTCGTTCGTCATGCATAAGCATGATTACTAACAGCTGCACCACGAGAAGGTGAGGGATTGGACACTAGGTTACTGTCCAGGTCAGTTCCTTTAAGCCTTCGATGGAAGGAATTAAACGGTCTCCTCCCTGTTAAAGACAGTAGCCTTTCCGCATTACTACATTACAAAGAAAATCTGCAGTAGCAACATTCAGACTGCTAACAGGACATGACTGCCTGAATAAACACCTACACAGACTTGGCATAACAGATTCACCTAAATGCCCTTTTTGCAATTTAAATGAAGATATGGAAAGAAACCATCTCCACCGTTGTCTAGCTTTTGTAGAAGAGACCAGCCTTTCTGCTAAATATTGGAGTGCAAGAGAGCGAATGATTTCATTATCAAGTGCTCGACATTAGATACCAACCAACCATATTTTCTCCATGAGGTAATATTTGTTAATATTAAATTATTATTACCTCATAGTATTACTTCCAACTAAATTTAAGCTATTTTATTTATTTATTTGGGTTCATAAATAAGTAAAGTTATTTAATATTGTTTATTTTTTATTATTTCACTCACCTCATACTTCATGAAGTATGAGGTGAGTGAAATAATAAAAAATAAACAATATTAAAAAACCTCATAGTGTTATTTCCTATCTACATAACTTAATAAAGTTATTTAATATTTGAAGAAAAAAATGTTCACCTAAACTGGGACTGGAACCCAAGGTCTCTAGTTTTACACACAAGCACATTAGACTACTATGCTACCTGGGTACAACATTCTAAAATGTAAATTTCTCTCTTAGTTATTTACTTTCTCAAATGTACAGTTCTGCATCTTAATATAGGGCTATTCAAAAAGAAGGAACAGACTTCAAACATTTATTTCTTCCAAACTACAAAAAATAGAAACACAAGTCCAACATTCCTAGAAAGAGAAAAGTTTGAAGTTCCGATCATGGCCGCATTGGCGCTGTTGCTTGAAGTTGTGATCATAGTTGCATTGGCACTGTTAGGTTGGAAGAGGAGGAGCAGAAGATCAACTTCATCGCCGGTGGCCTCCCAGGTCACCAGATCTAACCCCGTGTGATTCTTATCTGTGGGGTTATGTAAAAGACCGTGTTTTTATCCCTCCTATGCCTGACACTATTGAAAATCTGTGACATCGAATTGTTGAAGCTGTGAATTTGATAACTAGAGATCAGCTGATTTGTGTGTGGCAAGAAATGAGCCATTGTTTTGGTATTTGTTGTGTAACACATGGTGTTCATATTGAATGCATAAAATAGTGAAATTTGAACTTTTCTCTTTCAGGGTACGTTAGAATTGTGTTTATATTTTTTGTAGTTTGGAAGAAATAAATGTTTGAAGTCTGTTCCTTCTTTTTGAATAGCCCTTTATAGTAAAGGTAAAGTGATCCCACAACAGGCCTCAGGAGACCCTTGGGGTAGTAGGAGGTTAAGGCTCCCACTTTTTCTAGACAATCGGCACTTTATGTCAGCCGGGTTGTCAGCCCTGCGTGACGGCCGCCTTTACCCCAGAACAAGCGTCTGGTACTCCTCCTCCTGAGTCGACCCCAGGGCCATAGTGCCGCCAGAGGGTTTGGGTCAGTTTAAAAATCCTGACCCCAACGGGACTTGAACCCTCGACCCTCCGGCTTGTAGCTCAGTGCCTTAACCACTACGCTACGGCGTGCCCCAGCCCTTTATAGTATTCAGATTTATTATGTATGCTGCACTAGGCAAATAGATGACATTAAATCTGGTCAATTTACACACCACTTTAACAGATCACAGTATGTAGGTGATTATGTGTACTTATGTTGTATATATGAGCCCGCCAAGTTGGGTCAGATGATTAGCATGCCTGCTTCACGACTAACGGAATCAGGTTCGATACCCAGCAGGGTTGCAAATTTTCATTGTAAAATTAATTTAATTATAAAATGTTCAATCTTGGGACCAGGAGGGATGGAGGTGTATAACTTTTAATCGCTAGACTGTGCTCCAAATTCTTGCATTAAATTGCAAACCCTTCCGTTGAACATATGTTGAGAAGACATGTGGTAATTTTGATAGTGATTTGTCCATCGAATGGAGATGTTAAGCCTGGAGGCCCTGTTGGTGGTTTTTGACAGGAGAACGTGCTGGCACTGGGTTTTACCTTCTCCCTTCTCTTCAACATCATCCCTCATAAAAAACACTTTACATTACACAAACACATTAACATACACTAATCTTACACTCCTCTCTGTGCACAATACAAGAATACATTATCTGTGTAAAGTGGTCTGCTGAAGTAGTGCATACATTGAAAATAGACCTTTTTTTTTTTGCAAATAGCCCAGGTTGTCTTCTTTTGACATTCCTGGTGTTCTCTCCTGGCATGGCATACTTGTAACCCACTTCTGGAAGGCGGGGTTACATTGCCCCAATGATATGATGGGTGATGATGATAGTGGTGCGCCAGGAGAGTCCCTAATCCGAAGCTTAATCTAAGATGAATATGAATGATGATGATTGCAATGGCCATATGATTTCGGGGACCATTTGGGACTTAAAGTTTTCTTGACATTTGTCTTACAGGTGAGGAAAAACCCCAATAAAAACCTCACCCAGAAAAGCTGTCCCGCCCGGGGATCAAACCCGGGCTCACTATGTGACAAGGCAGCACGCTACCTCGAGACCACGGCGGTGGACAAAAAACAGGCCATATTAAACCCAACTATCAACCTAGTGCAGAACCAGAAGCACAAAAAGTACAGTGATGGTATTAGAAAACACATATTGTATAAACAAAGAGGAGTATAGGATGAATGTGCTAGCTGTTTAAATGTTTGTGGCAGTATAAATGTGTTTGTTTGTATGAGGGATGATGATAAAGATTAGGGAAAAGGTGAAACCTGGTGCCAGTACTTTCATCAAAAGCACTAATGCGAGTCAAGGCTTATTGTCTTCATCCGATGTATGAACAGTATCAACAGTATTGTTTAATCTTTCTAATATTGTTTAATCAGGATAGAAGGCCATTGGACATCAGTTGTGAACATAATACAGCATTGAGAATGTCACAAATGAAGTGACGAAACTTGAGTATGCGTGGGAGTTAAGAAGTATGAGGTAAGTGAAGAAAGATTAAACAATATTAAAATAATCCTCATAGTGTTATTTCCTATCTACATAACTTAGTATCAACAGTACCACATGCCTTCTTAAATGATTTACTGTAGAGAGGTCTGAAATTTAATCCAGACATCTGGTGCATAATCTAGTGATAAAAAATTGTACACTTCCACCTTCCTAATCCCAAAATTGATTCGAAATTCCTAATCTTACCAAGAATTGAACATGGATCCACTAGTCAGGAGGCAGAAATGCTGCCATCATGGCTATTAATTATTTTGAGTTAGTTATTTTGACTCACCTCATATTTCTTGATTTTTATGCAAACCAGGTTTCATCGTTCTTGCGCGACATTGTCAATGCTTCCAACTACGTTGCGCAAGACCAATGAAACCTGGTCTGCATAAAAATCAAGAAATATGAGGTGAGTCAAAATAACCAACTTAAAATGATTAAAAGAAACCTCATAGTGTTATTTCCTACATATATTAAATCATAGCTATTGTCTGTCATGCCTAAGAAACACACTTTGACATTTAACTTCTGAATGTATTACTCCACACAGCATATGTTAAGTACATGCAATATGGTTGGTATCTAATGTCGAGCACTTGATAATGAAATCATTCACTCTCTTGCACTCCAATATTTAGCAGAAAGGCTGGTCTCTTCTACAAAATCTGGACAACGGAGGAGATACAATAAACTAGTTGTAACCGTTTAGTAGTAGGCACCATATGTGGTGGTTATGTCACCCATAGAGAGAAAGTAGGTATAGGAAGGAAGGAGAAATGAACCCCTAGGCCTCGAATAATCTAATACCATCAGGGTCGAAAGAAACAAGAGGTCAGTCAAGGGAGACTGGATAGAAAAGTTGAAAGAGGGAATTGGTATGAGAAGAAGAAGTAATACCAATTCGGTCAAAAAAGAAAAACTCACCAAGCTGACCAGTGCTTATTGGTGAGTAGCCCTTCCCTTTCGTTTGTCATACATAAGCATGATTACTAACAGCTGCACCACGAGAAGGTGAGGGATTGGACACTAGGTTACTGTCCAGGTCGGTTCCTTTAAGCCTTCGATGGAAGGAATTAAAGGGTCTCCTCTCTGTTAAAGACAGTAGCCTTTCCGCAGCCAGTACATGCAATATCCATCAGCTGTTTGTTACAAGCCGATAAATTAATGCACAACAATCATTTTAATAAAGTAAAATAAGTAATAATTTTAATTTTTAATATTGCAGGTTACAAAACATTCATCAAGCCAATACTACTATACAATGGGGAGGTAATAATCACAGCAAATAATTCGAACCTGAATCGCCTAGAAGTATGCCAAAATCAGGCTTTACGGCTTATAACTGGCGCAGCAAAATCAACTCCAATCGCAGCAATGCAAGCACTAACTCAGAACCCTCCAATATGTCTAACTTTAGAGGAACAGGCAATAACACAACATGAGAAAATGTTACGATTAACAACAACAAAATGGGAAAAAAGGCAGTTACAACCAAGCAAGTTGAAAACACAAACAAGTTTCTTGTCCAAAGTAATGGAAAAAAAAAACAGATTTGAATCTTCCTAAATCTAAAGAAAATATTTTGATCAGAGATAACCCTCTTACTTTTGAACCAATTAACATTCAGCTAAATCTAGAAGAACCAGTTACAAAATCTGAAACTCCCACACTTGTACTAAAAGCTCTAGCATTAGAAGTTGTGAATAAGAGATATCCACCAGAAGAATGGTTACATGTCTACACAGATGGATCTACTATTGATAACAACTCAGGATCAGGAATTATATGTGCATTATTTTCATTTTATCAACCAGCAGGATACCGCACAACAAATTTTGATGCAGAAGCAACGGCTATTCATATTTCACTCCAACAATTACTATACAGAATAAATAAATTTCAAAATGCGGTCATACTCTCTGATTCTAAGGCAGCAATATATGCAATAAATTCACACAAAATGAAGTCAATACAAATTAAAGAGTGCTACAAAATGATTCAACAACTCCAAAAACTACAGAAAAGAATTCAATTGCAATGGATACCTGCACATTGTGGAATTGCTGGAAATGACACTGCTGATTTTTCTTGCCAAAAAAGGCTCCAATTTAATTCAGAATACTACTAAAAGCTTACCTTTCACATCCATAAAAAGAATAGTTAAAAACAAATATAAAATCAAACAAAACCAAGACCTATGTAATAAAGCCAAAGACAAAAAATGGAATATTTTAGTAAAGAAGCCAGATATTATTCCAGAAATTCCACGTAAAACTACAATAGCAACATTTAGACTGCTTACAGAACATGACTATTTGGCCAAACATTTATATAAAATAGGAATCTACACGAATCCAAATTGTCCTCTATGCAATAAAGACGAAGAAATGAATGAAGAACACCTACAAACCTGTGAAGTATTACCTGTTGGATCCACAATAGAGAAATATTGGAGAGCAAGAACGCTAATGGCTTCGGTGCCAAGGCCCAGCATTTGAAAACAACAACAACATATTGCAGGTTGTATTAACACACACAATGGTATATCGAAAACAAATTAAATTATAATTTTATAATTAAAATAATTATATAATATAAAATATAATTTTGATCACCCATTTTATCACCGAGTTAACGTGAACTATACAAGTCGCCATATTTGTAACTGGCATTCAACTTCCTCTAAAGAAACGATCGGTATCAAATAAATGCGACCTTCAAAGAAACATGTAGTGTATTAAGTTATGTAGATAGGAAATAACACTATGAGGTTTTTTAATATTGTTTATTTCTTTCTTTCACTCACCTCATACTTCATAACTCCTCACAGACCTAGGTTTTGTCACATCATGTGACATTCTCAATGCTGTGTCATGTTCACAACTGACGTCCAACGGCCTTCTATCCTGCAGACTGGCCTCCGCGCCATCTGATGGCTGACCGACAAACTTCCAAATCAATCCCCTCTCCTTATAACCAGGTATTTCAAAATTCATAGTTGTGTTTTCATTCTTATATGTGGAGGTCAGTCTGCAGGATAGAAGCCGTTGGACATTAGTTGTGAACGTGACACAGCATTGAGAATGTCACAAATGATGTGACGAAACCTACGTCTGCGAGGAGTTATGAAGTATGAGGTGAGGGAAAGAAAAAAATAAACAAAATGTAGGTGTATACTGTATTCTAATCAACTATAGTTAACATAAATAGCTTCAAATATGTAATTATATTAATCAAATATATCTATTTTTACACTTCCACTGTACTGTGCTTTGGCCATGTATGAATCGCAGTAACTGCAGCAGTCATGTCCTTCAAGGATTTCCCAACCATTTGTTTCCCTCAAGTGTTTCTTAGGCTGGACAGACTATAGTGGAACAGACTTAAATGAGATTATAGCTAGTGATTATTTTTACCTGATGAACACTTCTATCTGCACTGGTTGGTCTGCCTTGTACTGAGCTTCTGTGAACCTAGCTTTACTCTCCACACATGCCGTCATGTTATTCATGTCAACTGCTACAGAGAATGGTTCTGCTGCCACAGCTTTATTCCACAGTTCTTGAGCATGCTTCAATTCATCTTCAACAACATCCACGTCTCCTTCTGGAGCAATTTTCTACATCCATAAAACTCACTTTGTTATTGTCTTCATTATTTAGGTAAAATTTTATCATCTCACCTCATATTCTTCTTCTTTTCTTAGACAGGTTTCGGGACCTTCTACAGTTTCATCCTCAGTATTTTCACGACTGTTATGTCGTCTTGAAGAGCCACCTCCTGCTCCCTCTGTTGGTACATTGAAGAATCTCAAAATCAAATTGTTTTAAAATTCATCGGAGAACATATTGCTTAAACAACTCACCTCATAGGATTCATGCTTCCATGATATCGCGATTTCAAACATAATCATGTTCATCGTCAGCCATAACTCCGACTGATGAAATTCTTCGGCCGTCAACTATTCTATTGTCGCCATCTTCAGTGCTGCCATCTATGGTTGAATTTATGAACTTCGAAATCAATGTAATTTCGTTAGGGATATCAAAATTCATTGATCTATTTTTGTTTTTCTGAATGTATATTTTTTCCCAAACTGTCAATTCCAAAGGTTTCTCTACTTGTTTTAAAAGTTTAGCTTCTCTTCCAATTTTATGATGTTCTAATAAACTTTTAAAACAAGTAGAGAAACCTTTGGAATTGACAGTTTGGGAAAAATATACATTCAGAAAAACAAAAATAGATCAATGAATTTTGATATCCCTAACGAAATTACATTGATTTCGAAGTTCATAAATTCAACCATAGATGGCAGCACTGAAGATGGCGACAATAGAATAGTTGACGGCCGAAGAATTTCATCAGTCGGAGTTATGGCTGACGATGAACATGATTATGTTTGAAATCGCGATATCATGGAAGCAAGAATCCTATGAGGTGAGTTGTTTAAACAATATGTTCTCCGATGAATTTTAATGATTATACATCATAATGTTTACTTCCCAACATTAATTAAATATAAAAAAAAATCAAATTGTTTTCCCTGGAAATTTCATTAATTTCTCCTTTCCCTTTTTTTCCCCCCAGAATTAATAAAACAAATATAAAAACCCAAAGATCTCACAGTTTGAGAAAAAATTTACATTAAAAAAAAAAGGAAAGGAGAAATTAATGAAATTTGAAATTCCCAGGGAAAATGATTTAATATCGAGGTTCTTCAATCTACCAACAGAGATAGTAGGAGGCGGCTCTTCATGATGACTTAACAACGATCGTGAAAATACTCTGGATGGAATTGAAGAAGGTCCTAAAACTGGTCTAAGAAGAAGAAGAATATGAGGTGAGGTGATAAAATTTTACTTAAATAAATGATACCTCATAGTGTTAATTCCTAAAAAATCAATTGTCTTCATTGTTAGTAAATATAAATGAACAGAAAACATAGGCATAATTTTAAAAATACAATAGGAAGTAACATTAAAAGGTTATACTTAATAATTATGCTTGGTCTGTATATTCTTACCTCTTATGATTGTTTCTGTTGGGCATATGTTTCAAGACCTGTTGGCCCCATCTTCAGCTATTATAAACTAATTTTCTCAAGTTGTCGGCCCTGATTCTTGACTCCTGCTCCCTCTTCCTGTGGTCTAATGAACTTGCTAATTTAGGTTTCTTTCCCAGGGAATTTCAAAATTCATAATTCTTTCCTTGTTCTTCTGTATGTATATTTTTTTCCCCCCCATATGGTGAGTTCATTTGTTTTTCCTAACTGATTTAATAATTTTGTGTTTAAATCTATTTGTGTTTTTCTGACCAAACGTGAGCAGCTACTGCAGATTTTTCTACTTCCCCCCCTTTTTTTTACATTTTTTGTGTTCTTTAGTTCTAATGGTTAAATTTCTCTTGGTTTTCCCTATGTACATCTTACCACAATCTACATATTTTATTTAATATATTCCTGATTTTTTACTATCATCAATCTTTATACACTAATTTTTCTCACTTTAATCCCATCTCCTCAGTAGCAGTAAAACTTCATTCACAATACAATTGGATTGATTCTAAATCAAGAAGACATTATGATAGAATGGATTTTTACACTGTGCTGTAAGCTATTTATGATCATTATATGTAAATTCATATACATAGATAAGCCATCTGTAAGCAATGGAAACACAACTGCAATTCAAATCTTGATGTGAAGAGGTCTCTGGCTTCAGGTTGATGTACATATTGTAAATCTATGACATAATTAGGGACCAGATTTATCATCAATTAAAATAATTATTTATAGATCCATAAATGTAACTTCCTCTCCCTAGAAA
Organism: Diploptera punctata; assembly: GCA_030220185.1. NCBI lineage: Eukaryota > Metazoa > Arthropoda > Insecta > Blattodea > Blaberidae > Diploptera > Diploptera punctata. The sequence goes on along the minus strand of JASPKZ010001586.1, from coordinate 3,896,215 downwards.
TAACATCCACAGCTTTTCTTCTCTTCCAAAGATAGACGTATTCATGATTTTTACACTCTTATAAATAAATAAGACCTTAATATTGTATGCAATGCTGATGAATGGTTCTGATGGTGGATACTAAGAATGACTTGCAGAAATTATTATAATAGATTCTATCATTGACTATAGGCCAACTCCTCAATAAGATGGAAGTCAGAAATAGAAAGAAACATAATAGAACAAGTAATGGCAAATAAAATATCTAGGTGTTGAGATAACTAGCTGAGGAGCTCTGCAAAATGAAGTTGCATTTCAAGCTAATTAAGCAGTAAGAATAGTGGGATGCATGAATCATATTATATAAAAATTAAAAAAGATGGATACCAAGACATGAATATATAAAGCAATCATAGGCCTAACATCAAACTATGTTTCTGAGCCAAGAGTGGATACTTCTAGAACGAAACAGATTCTAGAGACAAATTGAATAAATATTTTAAGAATAATGGTGCATAAAACTAGAAGAGATAAGGTAAGAAGTGAAGAGATTCGAAACCAGTTAAATACCAAACAATAGGTAACTGGGTTGATACAAGAATTAACTGAATAAAACCACCATGTATCTCTCATGGCATCTTGACAGAATTTTACGTGTGACAAGGGACAATCTGAATGAAGACAGGAAGAGATCACCTGGAAGACTGAAAAGGAAATGGAGGGATTTTTAATTTCTGGAAGGGGACCTAATATAATGAGAAGAAGAAAAATTAGACGGAGAAAAGAAATTGAACCCAGCGAGACTTGAATCTGCAAATCTTGGAACCGAAGGCAACAATCTTAACTATTAGTCCCCAGGATTGATAGATCAAAAATAAATCCATATCTTACACAAGTTTATTATACCTCTACCAAGCTAAGTTCCAGTTATAATGTAAACAAACCAGATGTTAATATTTAATTTTAGGAAGTGATATTTTGAGGTTATTTTAATTATATTATTTTTAGTATGATCATCTTACCTCAATATTAATGGTCATTTGTTCTTGAACATGTTTCAAAATAATTGTTTTATCGTCAGCTTGTCTAGACTGGTTTGATTTATGTTGCAAAACCTGGATGTTGATGTCAGCTCCATCTTGTGGTTGGCCAAAGAACCTCCAAACAAGGTCAAACGCTCCATCGGTATTTCAAAATTCATAACTCTGTTTTTGTTCTTCTGAATATAAATTTTTTCCCAAATAGTCAGCTCTTTTGTATTTTCTAACTGTTTTAATAATTTAGTGTCTGAACTTATATTATGTTTTTCAGACCAAACATGAGCAGCAACTGCAGATTTTTCTATTTCCCCATTTTTAATATTTCTTATGTATTCTTTGGTTCTAATTTTTAGGCTTCTTTTTGTTTTTCCTATATATATACTTTCATAACCCATGCATTCAATTTGATATATTCCTGACTTTTTATTTTTATCAGTTTTTTCATTTTTGTTGGTTTTTATTAGTTTAGACTGTAGTTATTTTTCGGTGCTAATTTAATATTAAACTTCTCAAATATCTTTTGGAATTTATTGTGTACCCAAGGGTGATATGTGAATTTCCTATATTTTTTCATAGGTGGTTCTTCTTTTTCAAGAGTACTTCTGTTTATCATTTTTTGTTTTTTACACTTTTCTATCCTTTTATGTACCATTTTTTCATCAAACCCGTTTTCTCTTGCTACTTTGATTATGTGTTTTTTCTCATGTTTGAAATCTTCTTCATTTAAGGGTAAGTTTACCAATCTATGAGTTAAACTATTAAAGGCTGCTAATTTATGTCCAATTGGATTGAACCCTGTTGATTTAATAAAATTTTCCATATGAATTTCTTTTCTATGAATCCCAAATTCAATTTTTCTTTTTCTTCGTTTCTGACCAATTTAAGATCCAAAAAAGGTATTTGTTTATTTTCTTCTATTTCTTTGGTAAATTTGATGTTTGTACTAAGTAAATTTAACAGTTTTAGGGAATCTTCTACATGTTTTTCTTTTACAATACAAATTATATAATCTACATATCAGCTCAAAAATTTAAACATTGTGGGATGTGCTTTAGTGATTTTACATTCAAATTTGCTCATAAATAAATTTGCCAGGAAAGGTGATAATGGGTTTCCCATTGAGAGCCCTGATTTTTGTCTATAGAAACTCCCATTGAATGTAAAAAACATTTGGTCAATGTATAACTCAGTTAATTTCAAATAATCTTCTTTGATCTCTCTGTCTATGTTGTTTTTACTTAACCAGTTGTTCAATATCTCCAAAGTTTTTTGTTTCGGTATATTTGTGAATAATGAAACAACTATCTGTAGGTTCGATTTCCACATGGGAGAATCTTAAAATTTATAATTACAATTTCAATATATTAAATAAGCATTGATTTATTCTTACGCATGCACAATACAGAATATGTTGGAATTTCAGTTGTTTCAAAATGGTCACATCCGTAGAACTTCTTAAAAATTGGAAAGGAAACCATTTGAAAAGCAGAGAGAAACAAATTATTTTGAATGTTTTATAACAGTTTAGTGAAAAATATCCTACATTAGCCATTGAGGATGTGGTGAAAATAACAGAAGAATTTACAGGTGAATCAGCATGGAGCATACATTTTGCTCATAATGAAATTTAAAATACAGCATATCTATCAACATCATGTAAAAAGTGTAAACATCTGATTAGATAGGCCCATATATAATTTTTGCCATAAATAAATAAGAAATGGAAGTTCCTAATTATTGGTACCATTTTACCTTTATTAAGTCTTATTTCCCATAAAATACTATGTTGCCTAAGAACAATGTTTCTATACACAATTCAGTCATATGGCGGGTAAAAGAAGCACCACGGTTCCCCCAATAGACGGAGTCGGCAGAGTAATATCTTATGTAAGTTTGTTTACAGTACAACTGGAAATTAGCTTGAATTAGTATAGCAAAACAGAATGCACAATATATATAAGCCTTATAGAGTGCATAACAATGTTTATATAAGAGATTTTTTTAGTAATACTATGAATGTGTTACCTTTAAGACTTTCATGACATTGTTGTAGATCCTTGTTTTTTGGTCACCAGAGAGCTGTGAGGATGGGCCCAGAGCTTCCAGAGAGAGCACAACGTAATCATTTATGTTGGCAGAGAGATATGCACAGTCAAGCGCTCTAGACAAGATTGTGGTGTGTAGTTGCCACCACTTGTCACTGCGATAATCCCATAGCATGTGCGTCAGCAGTCTGCAATATCACACACAGATCTTAACTAACCAAACTAGTCACAAAATTGATGTCAACTAACATTATGAGATATTTTATCAGAGGAACTGAATTGGCTATTTACACCTCACTTCATATTTTATTCTTTTACCATGGACATGTTTCAAAAGATATTTCCTTCATTTTCAACCAAATGCTGACATTTGAGAGTCATAGAAATTCTTGCATATTCCCCAAGAACTTAAAAATTGATTATCTTTAACTCTATTTTTCTGGATGTAGATCTTCTCCCAAGTTATCAGTTCTGTTGGTCTTTCCTCAATTCTATGCTTTTTATGTGCACATATAAGCAGCTACTGTCAATTTTTCTATATCTCCATATTTTACATTTTTAAGGTGCTCTTTCATTCTGATGTTAAAATTTTTTTTAGTTTTTCCTATGCAAAATTTTTCACATTACCAACATTTTATTTGATATCTTCATTTTCTATATTATTTTAAGTTCCTGCAGAGATGGATTTGATTGTGAAGTTTGTCTACCCAACATCATAGGAAGAGAATATAATTTCCAACAATCATCTCAACAGGAAATGTCCTTTGAAACTTGTCCCAGAAGAGAGAGAGAAAAAAAAAAGAATTTAAGTGTAAATAACTGATTCAGTTTCTTTAACTAAATTAAACCTATACGTGCTCAGTATCCTACAAATTCCCAATATACTCACGTGAGTGCTTTTCCATAGTCATGAGACACATAGTACTCTTCTGCCATCTGCACAACTGCAACAACACAATTTATACTGGTCAATAAGAGTGCTGATACATGTCAAAATAAGTCAGCTAACCTCATATCTATATCATTTTTTTCTGGTCTAATGGCCTGTTACAATCTCAAGGCTGGATTTTCTATTTATCCTTTTTCCAGATGTGGATGGTAATGAAGCTTGGATTTTGTCCATGGACAAATATTGTACATGAGTTTTTTCCAGTTATATTGTAATTAAAAAAATGAATTGGTCATTATTAGGCTTGGGATTTTTAGGTGCAATTTTCATGACAAAAAAGAAAGGGGAAAAAGGTGCTAAACAGGCCAAAAAAGGAAGGGAAAAAGGTCCATATAATAAAGTTCGGAATTTTTACATTATGAGGTTTTCTTAATAAAAATCAAGTGAATTGTGAATTCTTCTTACCTCATACACCTATGTTCTTTAACACAGAACCGCAGTCTCATCCTCAGCTGTTGTCACGACAACAGCTGAGGTGGGAATGATGTTTGCCGATACTGCAGTTCTGTGTTAAAGGACATAGATGTATGAGGTAAGAAGAATTTACAATTCATTTGATTTTTATTAAAGGAAAAAGGTGCTAAACAAGCCAAAAAAAAAAGGAAAAAAGTTGCATTTTCTTTTATAGTCGATAACTATTATTTATTTAAAAAACTGAAAGTGTACAAACGTAAAATGCTAGTATATGAAAAGGAAAGGAGCTTTATAGTCTACTGTTGATATGTAGTTGAAACATTATTACCTCAGATGCAGTGAACCTAGTTTACTAGGTGACGGTTATACAAAATTTTTCCTCACAGGTAAGACAAATGTCAGGAAATATTAAGACCAAATAATTCCCAAACATTATCTGGACATCATAATCATTCTATCATATTCCACCTTGTTTAGTATCCTGTGTCTCCTGTGCCATAGCCGAGTGGTCAAGGCAAGATACCTTGGCGAAGAGCTATGGATTTGCACTGGTTCGAATCCCCATGTGGATAGAAATTTTCTCATGGAATTTTGGCCCGTATGGAACCGGTGCCCACCCAGCATCGTGAGGAATTTGGGTAGCTACAATAAGTAGTGCCTCCATGTTGAGAAACCAACTATAATGGCTGGAGGACCCTATATGCTGACCACATGTCACCCCTATACTGGCTAGACGATCCTCTACCTCCGTGATTAACACATGTGGATGTGAGGTCAGAAGCCAGCTGGTAGGCCAATGGCCTTCTAGGCATGTCATGCATTAGAGTATTTTTTTTAGTATGAATGTATGATTGAATGGTGTGTCTTGTTTCAAATATTAGTGCTATCTCAGAGATTGCTATGGCCATCTGATCACTCATCCAGTGAAGCCCTCCATGTATTTGTGTGGTCAAAAAAAGGGTGTGTTTAATCAAGAGTTTAAAATTCTTTCCCGACAGATTGTGCCCATGTAAGACCCAGATGGAATTTGGCATGTAAAAATACAAGGGAGTGGTTAAACTAGAGTAATGAAAAAGAGAAAGAAAAAAAAAAATAACATTTTTATCAAGTATAAAAATTCATGCTTCAAATTAAAAATGGGTTGTAGAAAACATCTATCTTCTGCTTATCGACCAATGTGATTCCTGAATCACAAACAATACATTATATAATGGTTCCATCCTTTCAATGCAAAATGTCTTGAACTTCTGAGACAGAGCAACCTTCATTGTGACGAACAATAAACTTGATATGCAGCAAGCAATTTAGATTCAGAAATGGAAGTGAACTAAGAAAAATCTGTTAATTTGTATTCAAATTTAAATTAAATCTTAAATTAAACCTCATACTGATATTTCCTATGTAAGTTCAATTTAACTTGTATTCCCCTGCATTTAAATTTCAATCTGAATAAAATTTGTAAATTCAATGCTACTGATTACAGTTAAATTAAAAAAAAAATCCATTGATATAGCCGTACTGTATTAAAATGGAGAAGACAACATCACAGTGAGCTACACAAACTTTATGGGAAACCAGATATAATAAGAGTTATACCCTGTCTGCTCTTAAAGTGATCCTCGTCAAAATAAAACCATATGACCTGCACGCTTTTTATTGGTTATGGATACCAAACGTATGTTGTAAAAGCAGTACCCTTCCACCATTCACATCACAATTACTGTCAGTTTTGACTGGGAGATAACACAGCAACAGATGACTCGATACTTTCAGCAATTTTGTTTCATGAGAATCGACTGAAGCATGACTCAAATGCATCACCCATATGTAATAAACTATTCTAAGTTGTAATTATTGATTAGGTATATTTTAGAATATTTTGTATGTTTTGAATATTAGTATTTTCATTCACGAAAAATAACAAGTATATTCAAAGTACATATTTTTAATTTAATGAAGGGAACTACTTTCTCGCGTACTTATTGCTTCTACAACGTACGTCAGTATCCATAAACAATGAAAAGTGAGCAAGTCACATGGTTTTGTTTTGACGAGGATCACTTTAAGACCAGACAGGGTATGAGTCTCATATACTGTGATGGGCAGACATGTGGCATGAATGGGAAATGAAAGAGAAGTATGGAAATTCCTTGTAGGAAAACAGAGGGAAAACACCCAGTAATCAGACAAAGAATGATGTGGGAGAATAACATTAACCATAATTTGAGAGAAATATTGTACAGGGGATGACTGGAAAACAATAGCTCAGGGTACAGATGTATGGAGAGCTTATGTCCTCATGGCCATGAACCTACAGGTTTGATAGTGCCAGTGAGTGAGTTAATTAATTAATAAAAGGGGGGAAAAAAATGAATTTTCAAATTCCTGGGGAAAAGAATTTGATTTGGAAGTTCATCGGTCAACCTAAAGAGGGAAGAGGAAGATTGCCAACCACCAATTCAACAGTCGGAATGAGCTGATGAAAGAATGCAAGTATTCTGAAACATGTTCTTAAGAACTCTATAAATTATGAGGTGAAGTGTTAATTTTCCTATTCTTAAGATTATTAAAGAAACTTCATAGCGTCACTTCCTAAAAATATTACTTAAAATGCACATGCATTTGTTGCTACTAAAGACACATTGAATCTACAACATCTTAACCAAGAACAACTAGTAGCAGATATGCACCCTGCTGATGATGGAAGTTAACTTCCGAAAGGCCTCCAGATAATATTTTAAATATAATATTTTAACACAGTTGAGGACGATGGCACCTGCCAAAAAGGTACATATTTTAAGTTTTTATCTCATGACTATTCACCTCAACGGAATTTGATATGCATTTTATTAGTATTGAATCTTTTTAGAGTCATACAAAATGTATTTAAGCATATTTTTATTAACCACCATATTGATTTATCTGCACAACTTGTCCTCTCCATAATTATGCATAATTCAGAATTAGTGTATTGTATTATTGTATATATAGTCCCGCGCCATAGTCAAGTGGTTAAGCCAAGAAGCCTTGGTGCAGAGCCACGAGACTTGCCCTGGTTCAAATCCCCATGGGGGAAGAAATTTTCTCATGGAATTTCAGCCAGTATGGGATTGGTTCCCACCCAGTATCGTGAGGCATTTGGGTAGCTACAATAAGTAGCGAGTCCGGGTTGAGAAGACCACCTATAACAGCTGGGGGACTCAACATGCTGACCGCATGTCACCGTTACACACAGGCTAGATGATTGTCTACCTATGTGATTAACACATGTGGATGTGAGGTCAGCAGCCGGCTGGTAGGTCAAGGGTCTTCTAGTACTGTCGCACTTGGAGTTTTATTACTGTATATTCTAAAGTTAAACATACCTAGATGCCGCCTCATTCGTGGACAGCGGTAAGTTTTAAACTGAGAGATGGCACTGCCCAGCAAGCTGATGATCAGCATCTGAAAACAACACAAATCTGACACAAATACAATACTACTTTTCATTCAATTTGAAACAAAAATTTATTTTAGTTATTACTTCACTGAATATGATTTATATATTTATATTAGATAAATAAACTAATACTGAAGACAAGCCCTTCGTAACAAAACAAATAGAAAACATAAGGAGCTCACTGTTTGGGAAAAAAGTGCACATTCAAAAAACTGAGAAAGAAAAATTAATGAATTTTGAAATTCCCGGTAAAGTTGATTTGATTGGGAGATTCATTGGTCCATCAACAGACGGAGTATAAAGCAGTGCTCCTGGGCATCAGAACATCAGCCATGTAACTACTGAATATATACCACTAAGGTTATGAAACTGGTCTAATTAGAAGATGTGATGAGATAAAAAGAATGTTAATTTAAATTTTTAATTAAATCTCAGAGTGATATTTCCTATAATAGTTCAATAATTTATTTTTATTGGGATTGATGTAAAAATGCAGTTATGAGTAACACATATTTTTCTAATTAAAACATTTTGTCTGTTCCTTCTTACCTCTTATAGTAGTTTTTGTCGAACATATGTTTCAAGGCTTCTTAGCCCCATTGTCAGCAATTACAGTTGGGGCTAAGAAACCTTGAAACATATGTTCAACAAAAACAACTATAAGAGGTAAGAATGAACAGACAAAATGTTTTAACCTCTTAATGTTACTTCCTATAGTATTTTAAAATAAATATTTTTCTATCTCTTTTCACAGCATGAAAGGCCCAGAAGTCCCTTGGTCTACCATATGGCTGCTGGCCTCACATCCACAAGTGCCAATCACAGATATGGATGATTAACCAGCTAGTATAAGGGTGATGTGGATTCCTAGACATTACAATTGTTTTTTTTCAACTTGCAGTCACTACTTATTATCATAACTGCCTAAATACCTCTGGATCTTGGGGCGGCACCAGTCCTGTATATTGTTCAATATTCCACGAGAAAGTTATTCGAACTATGCAAGTTGTCCCGTGCTTCTATGCCAAGTTATGAGGCCATTCTGTTACAGTGTTGGACATCTTTCTTATATAAAACTTCAAAACGTATATTAATGGCAATGTCTAAACATCCAATTTAGTAAAAAGTTGCTTATAATGTGTTCTTAAATGGTAAAAATGTAAAGTGTTCCAATACAGTTCTTAGGAGGCCTTTGGGGTAGTAGGAAATTAAGGCTCACACCATTTTAGACAAATGGCAGAAGATGCCAGCTGGATTGTTAACCCTGCATAACTGATATTTTTACTCCCAGAACAAACAACTGGTACTCAGTTTATTAGAACATCATAAAATTGGAAGAGAAGCTAAACTTTTAAAACAAGTAGAGAAACCTTTGGAATTGACAGTTTGGGAAAAAATATACATTCAGAAAAACAAAAATAGATCAATGAATTTTGATATCCCTAACGAAATTACATTGATTTCGAAGTTCATAAATTCAACCATAGATGGCAGCACTGAAGATGGCGACAATAGAATAGTTGACGGCCGAAGAATTTCATCAGTCGGAGTTATGGCTGACGATGAACATGATTATGTTTGAAATCGCGATATCATGGAAGCATGAATCCTATGAGGTGAGTTGTTTAAACAATATGTTCTCCGATGAATTTTAATGATTATACCTCATAATGTTTACTTCCCAACATTAATTAAATATAACTGGTACTCATTTCAATTAGAGGCTAAGTCAACCTCAGGGCCATGATGCTGCCAGAGAATGTAAGTCATTTTAAAAATCCTAGACTTAAACCATGAACTTTCAGCTTTAGAATATTGTCTTAACCAACTATGCTATGGCATACTTAAATAAGCTCCAATAATAATTCTCACAGTTCTCTGCAATGATAAGTAATTATTATATATTTACATAATTTTTTTTTAAATTTCTATCTTATTTACATATACTTTAATACTCAAGACCATACTATCACTTTTCTTTAAAAACTATTAAGTCACATTTTTTTCAGATTGTATATAATAAACCTTTGGTCAGAATAAAAACACAGCTTATTGACTACATCCTAAAGATCCTAGAAGGATTAAATTAAAATACTTCATTTTTTTATTATTGATTTCGTACATCTCAATGATGGATAAATCATATTTGAAGAGAAAAATTATACGCTCAGACCGGGACTTGAACCCGGGACCCTTGAACCAAGGGTCCCGGGTTCAAGTCCCGGTCTGAGCGTATAATTTTTCTCTTCAAAAATACTTCATACCTCAATTCATATCCAGTAGAAAAGAAGTAGAGGAGGTAAGGTAGAGATATTTAAATTTAATCCTAAATTAAACCTCATAGTGATTTTTTCCCTATAAAAGTTCAATCCTAGAAGGAATTTTACCTAGATGTTAAAGTGTCTATAAAATAAGAATTAAATAAAAATGTCAAAATTATGTTTTCTTTTCTCTCCTGTTTTTTTTTTACTTATTAATGCAGCAAAACAATTACAAAATATTAACAAGTGAGTCATAATGTCGGTTGAAAATGGGAGAGATGTTTCTCTTGAAAACTAGTTATCGTGTTTAAAGAAACATAAAATATGAGATAAGATGTGAAAGTGACTCATTAATTTACGTAACAAGTGCTGGTCAGAAAATTAATATTAGAAATGGTAAGAAGTAAAAGGAAAGAGAGAAACCAAGAAGCACATGGATGGAGCAAGACAAATAGGATGTAGGGAAGAAGGGAGAAAAAATAATGGATGGAGAAATGTTGGAGATTCAATATAAACAAGACACTAGCTAGAAGGTGACTCACTGAATGATTGACTTGGTGTTTCTCCAGGTACTGTAGTGTTTGAATTCCTAATTTTTCTCTCTCAGGATCAGGAGGTTCTGCACTTAATTTGCCTGGCCGCCAAGGTCTCTGTCCATAGAATTCCATCTGGTCCCACCCTGCCAGAGGGTCTGGCTCTGGATATGTTGTTACATTCTGTAAGTACAGTGTGACATCACCAAACATAGATGTAATTAATAATAATTAAATGAATCGTGATTTTTTCTTACCTCATACATCTATGTTTTTTTAACACAGCACTGCAGTATCGGCGACACTGCAGTGCTGTGTTTAAAAAAACATAGATGTATGAGGTAAGAAAAAATCATGATTCATTTAATTATTATTAATTGAACCTCATAATGTTAAAAATTCCCAAATTTAATATATAAATAGATGTAATTATTGATGGTGTAGTGGCTATTATGCTCACCTCCTTATATCCACACAAAATCAAAGTTAATGGATCTTTTCAGGGCATAAAAATCTTCAACATTGCTTTTTTGAAAATAAATTAAAGATAATGAAATATGAGGTGACATATGACTCAGTTTTTATGAATTATTAACTTGAAAATCTCCTAATGTTATTTCCCATAATTAATTTATGAAAGAGTCCTGTGTTATAATCTTTATATCTGTGACAGAGTGAAATGAAGAAATAAAATTATAAACACAGAGTATAAAATCATTACAGAAATATATAGAACAAAAAAGGTTACAATGGTTTGAACATGCAAATGGTATTAGAATCAGACATGGCTGGTGATAGAAGCAACCAGCTTCAGAAACCGGTCCTGTGAAGGTCACAGAGTTGTATGAGGTGAAATATAATAATTTAACTGACTCACTTTATAAAATGTATGAATTATTTCCCATAATAAATTTATGTATAAATGTATGAAATGTTCACAGAAATCGCCAAGATCCAGAAATATGGGTAACTTGAAGAAATGAATAAACTCACCTTGCACAGTTCAATGCATGCTTCCTTCCTGTCTGAACAATATTGTGCAGCCTGTTGGTAGTAAAAACCTGGATGCTGTGTCTGCACAGCTGGCAACCCTTGTCTGATGGCTTCATCAAAAATATCACCAAAAACACTGAACCTGGAAAATTAAAAGAAAGGTTGTCTTCATTTGCTGACGCTCTGACCTCTGAACTAATTCAGGCTACATTCCCATCCAAGCATAAATCCTCCCTTTACCTTATTTTCTTGGTCACACATTTAATGCAATGAATCATCATTCACAAATACACAATAAATGGCTTCTATATTAAGAAGACATGAAGGGACTCCACACAGCAATAGCATTATTTATTAAATTAATATTGAGAAGCTATAACTATTACTATGATAGAAGTAAGTAAATTAAAGAACGCAATTAAATTATTGTAATCAACGGTAAGTTCTGTGCTTGAAGATTATAGAATTTATGAGGTAAGAAGTCACGACTCACTATCTAGTTATTACAACACGTACTGTTTTGATATCCAGGCGTGATGCTCAAATGCAAGATCTTTAGGACCGATGCGATTCTTGAAGAGCTCAGTGTGTTTGCGAAACTGTGCAATGGCATCACGTGGCAGACTGAGCTGGAACATAAGTCTGCACAGTTTGTAGTTTATAAAACCAGCCACAGTCTTCAGTTCCAGAGTGTTTGTGTCTACCATACGCAACTCCAACAAGTTACTGTATGCCTGCAAGTAGTTCCTGTAACACACCAATCATTAATAACTTTTCATGATAGTTAAATATGGAAAATAACATTATGAGGTTCTTCATTCATAAATTAATGAGTCATTTTTTCACATCTTACCTTTTCTGGAGGCATCTCTCCCATCTTTATGTTTAAAGAAACACAAAATATGAGGTAAGATTTGAAAAAATGACTCATTAATTTACAAACTTTTCATGACTCTAATGCACGGATATAAAGAGGCAGTAAAAAAGTAAAAAGTATCTACAAAGGGAGAGATTAAGCTAAGGAAAAGGGAGAGTAATGCTCTTTAATAGCTCATGTTATTAGCAGTACTATTCAAAGTTATGCACAGAGAACTTTTCTTTAAGGCTTAAAGTCTTTTGTGTACTGTAAATTTATTAAGTAGGACACATAATTTGATGTCTCTTCAAAAGCAAGTTATCCTCCAGGATTTTTATGTTGTGAAAAATTCATTATCCCTAGTTGGGTTTATACCCTAGAACCTTAGGTTTAAAAATAGACCAAAGTAATAATTAGACCACTGAAGGCCACAACTTTCAACTTTAACATTCATACATCTATATATTAATAAATATAATAAATAGATTAAGGCTTTCACGGCCATCGTCATACATTCTAAAGTATCTTCTCGAGCTTCTTGGCCATGTGTTCCAGTGTTGTCTTGATTCGAACTGGCAACTCTTCTCCATCTGCTGACCTCAGCTCTTCATCCTGCTTCTCAATATTTCATCACCTACTGTGGGTGACATCTTCAGGAAACTTTTTTTCTGTCTGCTTTCGAAGTTCAAAAAGATAATGGTTTATTTTAGGAAGTAATATTTTGAGGTTCTTTTAATCAAGTTTTTTGAGACTGGAAACATCTTACTTCAAATTAATGTTGATTTATTCTCGAACATGTTTCGATATAATTTTCTATATCATCTTCAGCTTGCCCAGACTGATGAGTTTTATGTTGTGAATCCTGGATGTAGATATCAGCTCCCTCTTCCGGCTGGCCAAAGAACCTCCAAACTAGGTCACATTCTGCAGGAATTTCGAAGTTCATAACTCTATTTTTGTTCTTCTGGATGTAAATATTTTCCCAAATGGTGAGTTCTTTTGATTTTCTAACTGTTTTAATAATTTAGTGTTTGAATCTATATTGTGATGTTCCCCATTTTTAAAAATGGGGAAATAGAAAAATCTGCAGTTGCTGCTGATTAATTGGAAAAGAAAATGCAATGAACACATCAGCACATGAAAACTAGTGAAAATTATAAAGAAATGGATAGCAAAAGAAGGAGAAAAAGAGGACAACCAAAAACTCGATAGAAGGTCACAGTGACATAAGAATGGATGCAACAATCTTCAAGACTAAAGCAAAAAGAAAGAGAAGAAAAATAATAACTAACTCAGCTGAACAATGAAATCTGGAGGTTCAGATGACGACAATGATAATAATAATAACAATAATAATGACAATAACTATTATCATTATTAATATTATTATTCCTTTCTTAACTGACTCTGTAATGATATGGCCTACACCAAGAGGAGAAAGAAGATATCACCCTTTACTTGAGAAAACCTGTGTCACCGTATAAATATTCTTTTATGTAAAAAAAATTAATGGTATTCTCTTACTTGTATGCAGTATGCAAATCCTGTTTTAGCTCATTGAGGAATCCCATTTTGAACAGATGTCGCACAAACAGGTACTGATGTGTTGTTTTGTTCAGGTGATCTCTATGTGACTTCACATTGCGAGCCTCATGATGATAATAATTCTGAGCCAAGTCATAAAATGCATTCTCCAATCTGTTACACATTAATGAAATACATAAGTAATTAAGTTTTTAGGAATTAACTCTATGAGGTATTATTTAAGTAGAAGTAAAATTTTATCACCTCATCTCATATTCTTCTTCTTCTTAGACTAGTTTCGGGACCTTCTTTGGTTCAATTCTCAGTATTTTCACAATAGTTATGTCGTCCTGAAGAGCTGCCTCTTGCTCCCTCTGTTGAGGGACTGAAGAACCTCAAAATGAAATCATTTTCCCTGGGAATTTCAAGTTCATTAATTTCTCCTTTCCATTTTTTTTATGTAGATTTTTTCCAAATCTGTCAGTTCTTTGGGTTTTTCTATTTGTTTATTAATGAAGCTTAACAATTTATTTCTATTAATAAAACAAATAAGAAAACCCAAAGTACTCACGATTTGGGAAAAAATCCATATTCAAAAACGGAAAGGAGAAATTAATGAACTTTGAAATTCTCAGGGAAAATGATTTGATTTATAGGTTTTTCAGTCTACAACAGAGGGAGCTAGAAGCTACTCTTCAAGACGACATAACAACAGTCATGAAAATGCTAGGGATGGAACCAAAGAAGGTACTGAAACTAGTCTAAGAAGAAGAATAATATGTGGTGAGGTGATAAAATTTTACTTACATAAGTAATTATTTATACTCCATGTTGAGAAAAACCAGTTCTATACTCTGTCTGCTCTTAAAGTGATCCTCATCAAAACAAAACCATGTGATCTGCTCGCTTTTCATTGGTTATGGTCACCAATGTATGTTGTAGAAGCAATAAGTACTCAAAAAAGTAGTTCCCTTCATTAAATTAAAAATATGTCCTCTGAATATACTTGTTATTCTTCGTGAATGAAAAAATAATATTCAAAACATACAAAATATTCTAAAATATACCTAATCAATAATTACAACTTAAAACAGTTTATTACATATGGGTGATTCTTTTGAGTCATGCTTCAATCGATTCTCATAAAACAAAATGGCTGAAAGTATCGAGTCTTCTGTTGCTGTGTCATCATCTCCCAGTCAAAAGTGACAGTAATTGTGGCACGAATGGCTGAAAGATATTGCTTCTACAATGTACGTCAGTGTCCATAACCAATGAAATACGAGCAGGTCGCATGGTTTTGTTTTGACAAGGATCACTTTAAGAGTGGACAGGGTATAGGTACCTGACAAGCTAATCACATGTCACATCTATACTGGCTAGATGATCATCCACCTATGTGATTGACACATAGGGCCAACAGCTAGCTGGTAGGCCATGGGCTTGTGCCACTGAGTGTAAATTATTTATATCAGTTTCTTACAGATACTTAATTAACATGCC
This sequence comes from Diploptera punctata, assembly GCA_030220185.1. Taxonomy (NCBI): domain Eukaryota; kingdom Metazoa; phylum Arthropoda; class Insecta; order Blattodea; family Blaberidae; genus Diploptera; species Diploptera punctata. The sequence continues at coordinate 3,880,679 of JASPKZ010001586.1, read as the reverse complement.
GAGTCTACTACAAAGTAACATCACCTAGAAGCACTTGCCACTGAAGATGCCCTCTGCAGTTGAGGGAGAAATGTCTGGAATAAATACCAGCTATAGACCACAGCCACATAGCCTGGAATTTTTTAACATTATGATTACCAGCTGCGATAGCCTGCATTCCACAATTAACATGAAGTTTGGTACTGCAGATTTCTTGGACGTTCTAACATCAACTGATATAAATAACTAACTCTTACATATGAACCCCATATGTTCAATGCCACAGTTACCAAGACCTTTTGCTGGTTTCTATTCTCAGCCAAATGTATCCAGTTCATATCTCTGATATGATCCCAAAGAACAATAAAATATTATCCTCCTACCTATTCTTAGAATTTCTTAATTATATTTTCACAATGAGTTTGCCTATATTAATTATAAATGATTTTAATAATCGGTTTCTTCTTGTAGGACAATTAATTGAAGTTGCATGAACGATTGTGCCAGTAAATTTTTGAAAGCATTTCTGCTGTCACCCATTCAAGCTATGTGACCTACCCATCTTAATATCCTAGTCCAGGCCTGCCCAACTTAAGAAGTACGGGGGTCAAAATATTTTAGACAATTTACTCTGAGGGCCACACTCTAAAAAGAATTCACTTTGATAAATTTAACAGTAAAGTACAGCAGTCCAAATTGTTGAAATAGGTATTACCAAAAGATTGAAATACAGATATCGATGTGAGAACTCAGGATTATCCTACTTCTTCACAAAGTAGTGATGTCCACTTCTATATTAGTAACTGTTAGCATCTTGATAATATAACCACATTGCTGTTACACAGTAAAGACAAAGAAAAGTGGAAAAAGAAAGACTCTTTAGCCCTTGGATATCCTAATAGTGTAAGGGTCAAAAGAAAACAAGAGATGAACAAAGAGGGTCAAATAGAAAAGATGAAATCACAGACAAAACATCAGTACGTGGAAGCAATGTTTTGCTCAGTAGACACCTTGTGAGCACCATCCATATATCCCCTAAACGGGGACACCTGGGACATCAGACAATAATAAAAATTATGAAGTTCCTCATTGTGAAACAACAGATCATTTTTATTGATGTTTTCTCTTTCTTCTTCAACACTGTAAAATTTAAACTGCTATGTAATAATAAAAATGTTCTTGGGAGCAAAGAGGAGTATGTATTTACATAAACAAAATACATGCCTGTGAGTGTACCCTTGCAGATGATCTCCATGAGGCAGAACAAACAAAGACTGGGGTTGAGTTCGCAGCTTGTGCATAATGCTGCTGCCCTCTCTGCAGCAAGCATGTCTTCACCAGTGGGCAGTGGGGCCGTCTGCTGCACCAGTATCACAGCTATGCGGGTGTTGCGCCCCTGTAGAGCAGCTCTAAAATAAATATCATTAACAAATACACAGATGAAATTTGTTAGAGAAAAGACTGAAAAATGAAGTATTTGTCCAGTCTGCGAAGAGCAGACAACAAACTGGCAAGACCCGTTATTACCTATGGCAGTAAAGAAAGGACTTAGCAGAAGTATGTTGAGAGAAAGGTAATAATTAGAAAAATATGGTTTACGTATCAAACGGCAGGCTTTGTCATATGGATTTGATAAACTCATCATCATCATCTGCATTCATGGATTAGGTCTGTTGACCCGTTCCGACTTCAGCCCATCTCTTTCTAGGTCTGCCCACATCTCAAGAAAGTAGTTATGCAGTTTCTTAATAATCGAGAATTTTTACATTTTTTTGTTAACCTGTAATTCGATAACCACGGAAAACTCAATTTTGAATATCTGGTTTGACACCGGATTTTTTGCATTACAAATCCGGGACACAGTCTCTAGATAGTAGTTTTGAATTTTTTTGAAGTTTCGAAAAATTTGACAGTTTCTGGTCAAACTGTAAGAATATAACATTTTCCAACACAATTTTGTAATTCTGTACTTATACTGGATTCTATGCATCATAAACGCTTTACTCTATCTCAAGAAAGTAGTTATGCAGTATCTTAATAATCGTTAATTTTTTACATTTTTTGTTAGTCTCTAAGACGATAACCACGGAAAACTCAATTTTTGTAATTCTGGATTTATACCGGATTTTTTGCATTATAAATCCGGGACACAGTCTCTAGATAGTAGTTTTGCATTTTTATGAAGTTTCGAAAAATTTGACATTTTCTGGTCAAACTGTAAGAATACAACATTTTCCAACACAATTTTGAAGTTATGTACTTATACTGGATTTTTGCATCATAAACGCGTTACATTGTCTCAAGAAAGTAGTTATGCAGTTTCTTAATAATCGAGAATTTTTACATTTTTTTGTTAAACTCTAAGACGATAACCACGAAAATCCCAATTTTGAATATTTGGTTTGACACCGGGTGCCTTTAGGTTTGTATTTTGTTATTAGTTTTGTATATCTATCTTCATTCATTCTGTCTATGTGTTGCTTCCATTTTTGTCTATATGTATCCATTTTATCAGTTATTGCAAATATTTAAAGTGTCTGTCTTATTTCTGTGTGTTCTTGATTCTGTCTTCCTTAGTGCACCCTTTAACAGATCTCAAAAATTTCATTTCTGCCGCCGTTATCCTACTTAGATCTTGTTTTTTTATGTATCCAGGTTTCTGAACCATAGAGCAGTACTGGTACTGCCAACATTTTATAAAATTTCAATTGGGTCTCTCTTAATAAATTAATGAGTCATTTTAACATCTTACCTCATATTTCATGTTTTATCAAACACGGTAACTATAGTTTTCAAATGATCTTGTCATTCATTTGAAAACTATAGTTACTGTGTTTGATAAAACATGAAATATGAGGTAAGATGTTAAAATGACTCATTAATTTATTAATTAAGAACCTCATAATGTGTTTCCCAATTTTAACTTTGAATGGGTCTCTCTTGTTGTTTTGTTATTTAGTGATCGTTTTATCGTACCACATATTCCCTGGAATTTTGCTATTTATTATTTATATCATTATCATAATTAAATGAAATGTCACATCCTAGATAATTGAGATGGTTCACCTGTTCTATGATTTTGTTTCCTGCCCTCCAGGAAGAGGGGTTTAGCTAGAGGCTGGTAACCCCTACTAGTAAAAAATAACTTACTCATAAACTTCAGCAGAAGAAAAGCCGGATTTGATAAACTAATGAATATATATCATCACATTGTCCTTAATTTCATAGAAAGAGAACAAGACATCCCACAAAATATTTCTGTGCTAACTTGTTTATTTCTCTCCAAGTTTTTCCCACCCCTACAATTTTTTATTGTATGATTCCTCTCACCTGAGCACTCCAACCTAAATGCAATTTTTTCTCTTAGACATAGTTAATTTCTGAGTGCCAAATGCTATGAACCATTGCTTCATCATGCAAATGATGGCTTTTTTAAAGACTTTTATTTTATAAAATTTAAAAAAAAATCTAATTGATACAAAAGCCAGTCTAATTATACAAATAGAAAAACAAAAAGAACTCACAGTTTGGGAAAAAAACCACATTCAAAAATACAAGAAAGAAAAATATATGAACATCAAAATTCCCGCTGATTCTGATTTGATCCAGAAGTTCATCGGTCCAACAATAGAGGGAGGAAGAAGTGGTTCTTCTGATCGACATAACATCAGTCGACAAGAAATTACTGAAGATGAAGCTGCTCAGGCTTCAAAACCAGTATAATTAGAAGACTGGATATGAGGTGAGGTATAAAATATTTTAAATTTAAATCTTATATATAGAAGAGTTCAATGTACGATATAGCCATTATAAATAACAAATAAAAATAATAAAACATTTTTTAAATATATATTTGCCAACCATCTTCTTATTCTTTCCTCATGTTCCCTTTTGCGAGGGTCAGATTAACCTAGCATAGTTTTTTTTAACTGGATTTTGTTATATTTGAAGAGAAAAATTTTCGTCTAGACCGAGACTCGAACCCGGGACCCTTGGCTTTCCGGGCCAAGTGCTCTACCAACTGAGCTACCAAGGCGAGTTATGATATAGACGCAAATTTTTCTCTTATATACGTTGTAATTCCCTTTCGCCAAATGTTTTTGAAACCATTGCTTCTATCTTTGCAAAGTTAACTATCTTTCTGAAATTGTAAAAACTAAAATGGTTGTGTAATATTTACCTGACTGACTGCACTCTAGATGAACATTCGATGCTCTTTTCATTCCATAACTGGTCATCCCAATCCAACTCATAAAAAATAACAACAACAGCTGGCAGTTCACTCAGATGTTTGTTCATCCAATTGCGCTTCAGAATACCTTTTGGAATGTACCAGTCATAAGAAGTTCTCTAAAAATAACAATCAACATTTAAAAAATACTGACTGTAGGTAAATAATATTTCATTCAATGACACTTTTTAACATCTCAGGTGATTATGATCCCCCACAAAACAAAATAATAATAGCAATAATAATTACTGCCTATACTTAATATTAAAATGTTAACTTTTCAACTTCGGACTTCAACATTTCAGAATTGTGGGCCTGTTTTGTTGTAGAAATGCATTCAACCTTCACAACAGCCAATCATCCTCCTGCTCACAAACTCAAATACTTCTACACCATATCTGCTCTTAGAGTGATCCTAACATAAACAAATGCCAACACTATCCTTCCGCCACTTGTGCCACAATTACTGTGGGAGCTCATGTGAAGTATATAAGACATGTGATCATTGAATGGGGTAGATTACAAGAAAGCTGGTGAGATTTTTCACTGAACTTGTGAAATACATTCAAAAATAACTTTTTTTTTACCACTTGTCACAGGTTTGCCAGAGTTGTGTTTTAAAAATTTAGATGATGACACAGCAACAAAAGACTCGACATATTGTTGCATCAGAATCAATTGAAGCATGAGTCAAATGCATCATCCATATGTAAAAATCTATTTTAAGTTGTAATTATTGATTAGGTATGTTTTAGAATATTTCCTATGTTTTGTATTATTATTTTCATTCACAAAGAATGACAAGTATATTTAGAGGATATATTTTTAATTTAATGAAGGAAACTACTTTTTCACGTACTTACTGCTTCTACATCATATGTTGGTGTCCGTAACCAATGAAAAGCGAGCAGGTCACATGGTTTTGTTTTGATGAGGATCACTTTAAGAGCAGACAGCCTTTACAACATATTCTTCTCCAAAATATAACTAAGTGTTTTAGTCCAGATATGTTTCATTATGTTTGGTTTTCATTTTTAATGTATATTAGTGCTGTTAACAATGTGAATCTCGAGATCTTACCTCATAAATATTTGTGTTTCATTTGGCATGTTTTGATACATTGTCCATACCATCATCAGTGTTTCCAGACTGTTGAATTTTATAATGTTGGCCCTGGATATCGACTCCTACACCATCTTTTGGTTGACTGAAGAACTTTTAATGGATTTTGAATTTTGAAATTCCCAGTTCTTTGGTCAACCAAAAGATGGTATGGGAATCGACATCCAGGGCCGACAACATAAAATTCAACAGTCTGGAAAAGCTGAAGATGGTATGGACAAAATATCAAAATATGTCAAATGATACACAAATATTTATAAAGTAAGATGCTCCAGATTCACATTATCCATTAAGAAGAACCTCATAATGTTATTTCCTATTGTAATTTATTAGTAATCTGTTAATTAATGGATATGTCTATTATATTAAATTATTTGGAGTCTGATCATCTTACCTCAATATTATTGTTGATTTGTTCTTGAACATGTTTCGATTATATCATAATCATCATCAGCATCTTGCCCAGACTGGTTGGATTTATGTTGTAAACCCTGGATGTCGATGTCAGCTCCATCTTGTGTTGGCCAAACAACCTCCAAACATGGTCACGCTCTGTCGGTATTTCAAAATTCATAACTCTGTTTTTGTTCTTCTGAATATAGATTTTTTCCCAAATAGTCAGCTCTTTTGTATTTTCTAACTGTTTTAATAATTTAGTGTCTGAATTTATATTATGTTTATCAGACCAAACATGAGCAGCAACTGCAGATTTTTCTATTTCCCCATTTTTAATATTTCTTATGTGTTCTTTGGTTCTAAGAAATATTAAAAATGGAGAAATAGAAAAATCTGCAGTTGCTGCTCATGTTCGGTCTGAAAAACATAATATAAATTCGGACACTAAATTATTAAAACAGTTAGAAAATACAAAAGAGCTGACTATTTGGGAAAAAATCTATATTCAGAAGAACAAAAAACAGAGTTATGAATTTTGAAATACTGACTGAGCATGACCTTGTTTGGAGGTTCTTTGGCCAACCACAAGATGGAGCTGACATCTACATCCAGAGTATGCAACATAATGCAACATAAATCAAACCAGTCTGGACAAGCTGACGATAAAACAGAATTATTGTTTTGAAACATGTCCAAGAACAAATCAACATTAATATTGAGGTAAGATGATCAGACTAAAAATAATATAATTAAAATAACCTCAAAATATCACTTCCCAAAATTAAATATTAACTTTTGATGGATTTTGAATTTTGAAATTCCCGGGGAAAAAGATTTGATTACAAGTTCTTTGGTCAACCAAAAGATGGTATGGGAATCGACATCCAGGGCCAACAACATAAAATTCAACAGTCTGGATAAGCTGAAGATGGTATGGACAAAATATCAAAATATGCCAAATGATACACAAATATTTATAAAGTAAGATGCTCCAGGTTCACATTATTTATTAAGAAGAACCTCATATTGTTATTTCCTACTGTAATTTATTAGTAACCTGTTAATTAATAGGTATATCTGTTATAATTGTTAGTGGCTATATCTATTTTACTCTTCATGGTAAGATATTACCACTTTTGAATTACAAATTCTGGTGAGCTGGTGCTCCCCCTATCATCACTGACATCACTTCATGTAGGAGCAGCAAAATTGTACACCTCATCTAGACTTCAGATGTAGCTGTTAGAAGTCTAAAAATCTGTTAAATCCACTGTAACTAATTACCTGGTACTATTGAACCTAAAATTCAGAACCATGTGGACATAAGTTCTCCACACATCCCTATCCTGAGATGACGATTAGGGTTAAGATGTTTATGAAATGTCATATTGTTTTCCTGGCTTCCAATTCGGATGGAAAATCGAATTAAACATGAAACAAGCATTTTCATTAGATTTTGACTACTTTTGTAATGCATATGACATTATAGTCATTATCTTTTTAGGTCCCATTTAAGTCATATTTGCAATTTAAATTCGTTTTAGAACACATTTTCAGAGTTATGTCTTGTAAATTAAAATATTCTTACTAAATTATTGATAACGATCAGACTGCATATCTTATTATTTTTATTAACCGATATTTAGTTTCTATTATTTTACAAGAAATGTGACCATGAAGGATATATCTGTCTTCTAAGTGACCAGAGCTGGGAGTAGAGGGAGTTTGTGTTAGTATCATTAGTAGATGTTTCAATGGAGAGTCTTGTCGCTTGCAGCTTTATAGCAAATGGACATGTCGAAACTTAAGTGCAGTAACAGTGCAGAGTTAAGGAATTTTATTAGAGAGTTTGGCGCTGTATATTTCAGTAGTGGCGGTACGACATAACGTAGTGGTTAAGGCACTGTGCTACAAGCGGAAGGTCGAGGGTTAGAATCCCGGTGGGGTCAGGATTTTTAAACTGACCCAAACCTTCTGGCGGCACTAAGGCCCTGAGGTCGACTCAGCCTCTAACTGAAATGAGTACCAGATGCTTATTCTGGGGTAAAGGTGGCCGTCACGCAGGGCTGACAACCTGGCTGACATCAAGTGCCGATTGTCTAGAAAAATGGGAGCCTTAACCTTCCACTACCCCAAGGGCCTCCCGAGGCCTGTAGTGGGATCACTTTACTTTACTTTATATTTCAGCAGTATTCATTAGATTATCTTCCGTAAAATATGCAAAGTTAATGATCCTTGGAACCAGAGGCAAGATACATAACCACTAGTCCACCATAGTGAAAGGCCACATCCTTGCCTAACACCACTGTAAATTTCTCACTGTTGTTATATTTTATTCTCATTCCTGACTGTAATTAAAGTTGTTTTATATATATATATATATATATATATATAAGATATTTTGTATAAGCTGTTGTGGGACTTATCTTCTCATAAAATCTGCAGTAGTTACTCTGTCAAACAACTTTCTAAAATCAATAAAGGCAATATGAGTCTCTATTATACTATACCTTGGGTTTCATGGGAGGGAATTCATGTGCAGGATCCAACAGTTTGAATTGTACTGATGCCCTGTATTGACGCCTGCTGTTACTGAATGCTTCCCAAATGGTTCTGTGCACGGCATTGTTGAGTGTATCAAGGCCTGTCACACCAATTAGAGCAAGTGGCTTGCTGCACAGTTCAGGTGGATATTCAAACAGATCCATAACTAGCTGCACAACTCTGTAACATAATACCAATAATTTATTAAGGTAGAATTTTTTATCACTCACCTCATATTGTTCTTCTTATTTGACTATAAACTATGTTCCGAAACTAGTTTATAGTCAAATAAGAAGAACAATATGAGATGAGTGATGAAAAATTCTACCTTAATGAATATACCTCATAGTGAGAATTCCTAAAATAAGTAATAATACCAATACTTATAACTATATACACTCAACTCGTGTCCAACTCAGGATCGGGCCGAGGGATGGAATGAGATGAGATGAAACCTCTTATATAGAGGTCTGTGAATGACAAGAGTGATGGATGATCACTCCTGATGCACCATCACAGGGCAGATGAACGAAATGAAACGAAATGGATGAGATGAGTCTGGAGAAATGGAATAAATTGTGGCAAGGGACAACGGGAGGAAACCCCAAGAAAAACCTGCCCAAGCTCCGTTTCGTCCACCACGATACCCACATGTAGTAACTGAGACTCGATCTCAGGACTCCAGCGGTGAGAGGCGAGTGTCTAACTGCTTGTGCCACAAAGCCATCACCAAGTGTTAAAAAATATTAAAATTCATTGTAAACTTTATCTAAACCTAACCTGAGTAAAGTTCATTCAGACCCTAATATGTCTATCACTGGAAATTATAAATTTGTTACAAAGCCTATCTTTATCTATGACAGAACAACGGTCATGAAAATACTGAAGATGGAAACAATTAGGTTTTATAACCCATCTAGATAGAAGACGGAGTATGAGGTGAGATATTTTTTTTCTTCAATTTAAGGAAAAGTTTTAGATTACCTCGACCAATTATTTTTTCTAAGTGCTATAGAATCATAGTGAGCATGCACGAATGCTTAAAGAAACTTCCACTAGATGGCAGATATATATGTGAAATCAGTATGACCAACTCTGCAATAAATTCCCAAACATGTTTATAAGAAACATATGTACATCAACTTCCCCTTTCCTAACCTAATAAAAAAATTACATACATATTATTTAATAAAATGCAAACTAATTTGATGTACACTAACTTGTCCCATCGGAACCTAACAAAATTAAGTGTGTGAACATCCATTTCTTAAAAATATATTTTCTTTCATAGAATAAAATTTCGTAAGGGAATTAATCAGAATGTTGGGCATTCCAATTTCACAAATTTTGTGCATGCATACGATTCAGTAAAAACTTTGAGAAAAAACATTTGACATAAATGTGAGATTTTACATACATAGGTAAATATTTAATAATCATAAAAAATGTTGTATCATTGCAAAATGTTTAAAATAGTATCAAATGTTAGTAAAGATGGAAAAAGTATATAGAGTAACAGTATTACATAGGTCAAGGTATTCTAAACTAGAGCCAAATTAAATACATACCTCATAGTATTAATTCCTATCAAGTTCAAGCATATTTTAATACAAATAAAGTAATTATCAAGCATACCGGTAAATTAACTTACTCCTAATAATTGAGTTTGTATTTTTTAACATTCTTACCTCATATGATTGTTTAATATATGAGGTAAGAATGTTAAAAAATACAAACTCAATTATTAAATTAAACCTCATAATGTGTACTTCCTAATGATTTTAAAATAACTTACTCCTGTTACTTAACATAAAACCATTTTAAATTTCACTAAATATAAATGTTGATAATTACACAGAATTGATGATAAATGAACTACTTCTATATTTTAATCCATAAAAGTGATTTTTTTTTTAATGCTTCATCTACTTGCTGAACTGTCACCCTGAAAAGCTAAAACCAATGACATTTTTATCATTTTTTTGTTTTGTTAAAAAATCAAATTAAAAATGACGTAAGTCCCTGAGTGCTAATTTTATTTTTGCAAACGTAATGTTCAACTAATTGGTAAACTGTATGAATAGCCGAACTATATAATAATTCACATTTATGAACTAAAATATGAGGATATTTTCCTAAAAGATTTCCTTGACATTTCTTCTAATACTTACAATAATTTACCCGTACCTGAAGCGATAATTACAATAAACCTTAATGTATCATTTATACACTTATAACTAACTAAATAATGAACATCTTATTACAATTTTCCAAATTTGCAACTCTAACCTACACAATAATTTATTGACACACGTCTAAACATAAAGTCGGTCGCCATGTTGAAAATAACTTGCCCATATAACCATAGAGAAACTCTGTGCATATAACATACAAGGTATAGAGAACGAAGATACTAGGTCTGCGTTAACATGGCGTTAACTACAAGGTAGCCAGCTCGCTATTTGTGCTGTCCAGTGTGCCGTATTCTGGGACATGTTCGTCCCTTGTCGACGAATTCGCGATTGTATTCAGTATTGGACTTAGCTGGTTGGCCCTAGCTTATTTAGGGGATTTTATCAAGGGCGGTTCCAGGACATATTTTCGGGGGTGACCATGGGTCCATGTAAATTTTCGGGGGGGGGGGCATGGATCCGTGTAAATTAACAAATAAATTAATTTGTAAATTTTAGCGAGCTGGTAATGTGTTTTTAAACCATCATGAGCAATTTTTAAGCAGTATATTGTAAGTCGTAAGACCAAACAATAAACTAAGCGTATATTTTCTTCGCAGCTTTATGTATTTCAGTGGCTGCACCGACAGCTTCAGAAGACATTACATTACAACTGTCAGTATCATTTCTTACACAGTTGTATAAGTCTAGGGACAGTTATTGCATTACGGTTTTCCCAAAGCCTCTCCAGTTAGGCGTTGTTCACTATGTGAATCTTGATTGACAGTTGTAATGCTCTCATAAGCGTCAATAAATTTGATGAAATCTTCACGAATCTCATTTTGTACATATATCTCAAGTTCAAAGAAAGCTGTTCTGTATTAAAAATATCTGCTGTTTCCTCAAATATAACAGAAAAATACTTACCATTCCTTATTTAATCCAGTATTGTATATGTTATTTCTTCACCACATCATGCTATTAATTAATTTTGTGTTGTACTGCCTATGTACGTGGCTCTTGAAGAGGATGTTGACAAGTGTCGCTTAAGATTTTCGTCTCCTGCAGACGCTCTAAATCGAAACAATCCTCTAAAATTACCCTCATTACGGAGCCCAGCTTCTTCGTCGAGACGGCCATCATCTCAATGGTCTGTTAGAGGAATGTTTTGTCGACCCAAGAATATTATAGATTCTACTATTGGTCTAAGTCTCTCTGATTTCTTTTACTTGTTAAAATCGTTGAGTATTTACCTGATTTTCAACATACTTTTGTGGTAGCTTTACAGGAAGTTTAGATCAGCTTAAACGCATACTTTGTGGTAAGAAGTGGCTTCCGTCTTCGCGTGATTGTAAGTGTCTATTTTTTCCAAAGCTTGACGAATTAAGTCAATGGTTGGATGACAAGGTTTCGGGCACTATCATTCCTTTATTACAGCCACACTTTTCATCAGCTTATAGCACACAGAACTTACAAAAACAACCAACCGTTTCATGTGGGAAAGAGCTAGCCAATTCCTTTGTTCTAAGTTCTGATAACTCAAATAACATTTCAACTCCTTCCCACTTTTTTGTGAATATAGGAGTTTATATGACTTTGATGGTTTCCAAGGTCGTTCCAATAATTAACACTTTGTATATTCATCGGTCTTTTTAATAAAACTCCCTATATCATTGACAAAAGTACCGTTACAGTTTATAGATTCCAATGAAGATGTCTTACTATTTTCATTGTTAGTTGGCTCTCCAATGTATATTCAGATTATCGTTAAGTCCAACTTCATTGAAAGAAACTGACAAAGTATTACTATTAAAATTCCCATCATCACAACGTAATGGTGATGTATTAGATATTTTTATAGGTGTTTCCCGTGTTTCACTGCTGTTATCTCTTTTCTCTGCATTTTTATATATAAACTTATTGGGTTTGGGTTCAAGCATTTTTGGTAATTTCAAAATTCCTAAAACAATAAACGGAATATTAATAATCTAATATAGTCTACTAACAGCTGCGTAACATATAACTCCTTAGACCCTACTCTACCGCAAGTTGGTACTGTGTAAGGCATTTTAAATGTATGAGCTGAAAAAAGAAAAATCTCTAACAAAGTGTTTAGTTGTAGGAAACACACCGCTAAATATCATCACAAGTAATCCCACGAGTGATTTCCAATTTATCTAGAGAATTTCGAAATCAAGAGTGGCATTTTTAGGACTATTTAACGAATAAAATTAAGCTGTTTACTCACAAATCATTATTTGAATATAGTTATTTTAAAATATTTATATATTTAATGTAAACGGCGATGTTTGAAAACAAATGAGAGACGATTGGTACGCTTCATCTGCTTCTTTTGTTCATCATTGCAACCAGATCATATTATTTATTGCCAAAGGAACGCAATATTATAAAATGCACTCTAGTGGAGAAAAAATGAAACACATCAAACTATAGATTAATTCATTTCTGATGTCCCATGACAATTATATTTTTCTGGAATGTTATTACCTGGGAAAAAATGCATTTAAGAAAGTGCAAACAGTGTTTTTTTTTTTTGGTATAATCAATTGCTACAAATGTTTTTATATTAACTCCTGCATGCGCTTACGTGTTGACATTCATGCACTATATATACAATCTGGTAGCCGTATTTATTAGAGTCAGTCACTGCAAAATAATGCTATGACCTATTCAAAATGTTAAAAAGGAGGTGCTTTCTTTATTATGACAAACTTTAGTTGGTAAATTCTAGGCGAAACACGACAGTGATTGGTTGTAAATACAAAATCATTGAAATGTGATTGGTCATTGACTCCCATTTGGGGCATGAGTTAAATAGTCGGAATAACTATCTACATTTTATTTAACGTGGATAAATTTGCATTATGAGTGCAGAGGCCTCTTTAGTAAACAGTTTACGTTATCTGTCCATAAAATAAGTTCGTGATCGTTATTTTTTATTAAAAATATAAAAACAGTCTTATATCAATAAATTGGGGCCCGAGACATTTTTTCTTTGTGTAAGATTCGGCCGAAAAAGTTATGCCACTCTCAATTAATAAAGCTTTACTTTATATAAACCAATTACGAGGGGTTGACACTGGAATAAAAAAAATAATTTAGATATTTTGTTTTTTATTCTTTTGATAATCTATGTTTCTTTCTGAATATTTGTTGTATATATTAGTTTGGACTTCAGCTGTCGTGTTTTGTTCTTACAACTTAGTTCAGATTGTTTCCCACCTCTTTTCGTTTTACGCGTTCTTCCTTCTCTTTTTGTTAATTTTGTTTTGTCTCACATATAGACACAAGAACGGGATACACATTCAGACCGAAGGTAGAGATTTAAAATCTCCTTCCCCGCCGGGTCGCCGGAGTGGAATGTAGAGACTCTACCGACTACGCCACGGCGATGGACATAATATATCACACTCAATTTTATGCCATCAGCTATCTTTAATCTGGAAAACTTGTAAATAATACTGAAAAAACACGCGAGATTCTCATACGCTCATATGGTGTAGTAGAATCGAATAGTCTCTAAAAAGGTACATCGGAGTTGTTCCATTTAAGCATCTAAGAACGCAGGAATAGGATGTGCCAAACGCCATTAAAATTAAATTAAATAGATAACAAATCAATGAAATCATTATAATTTAACTACATTATATTAACTGGTGCCTTGTCACGCAGCGGGCCCGGGTTTGATTCCCGGTCGGGACAGGCTCCTGGGTGAGGTTTTTTCTCACCTGTAAGACAAGTGTTAGGAAGCTTAGGGCCCAAAGGTCCCCGAAAATCATCCGGCCATGATCATCATGCTTATCATTATCATCATCCATCACCGGTGTGGAAAGAAACGGGAAGCTACCACACCTATAATTCCCCTAGTAAAGCTTCAAAGCATAGCATGAAAATGCTATGATTGCAGTTAAAGACCTGCCCTCGGGCAGAATTACTATGGATGGATGTATATTAACTGGAAAGCGATGTAAAAGTATCATAAAAATATGTAACAAGTCAAACTTGACGACAATTTTTGGCGCTCTGCTTCTTCCACTTTATACTGAAAAAAAAATTATCGAAGTGGACGAAAAAAATAATCGTATTGCTGATTTAGATACTAGAGGCTTCAAGACATTATTTTTCCGATCATTTTTCGCGAAGATACAGCCATTTAAAAATTACCATTTTTTCGAGGGTACGATGCTGATTCTTTAATTTTAAGCAGCAGTGTAGTTCCATTTTTTTTCTAAAACAAAGATAGAACGTGAGCAAAATTTGGCTGATTTACAAACTTGTAGGTACTAAGGAAATACAAACAATTACGTTTAGGTTTGAAATGTGAGAGAATCTTGCATACACATTAACGTTATTTACACTAGTTAATAAATTCGTATTTACCCTTATTTTTCGTTCTTCTACTGAGTGAAAATACAAACACTGAACAAGACAAAAATTCCATATCATGTAACAAAAACAAACATTACCAGCGCGCTGTAGTCTTCTTTGTGCTGATCGCATAAATACACGATGAGGACTGAGAAAAAAAGTCGCTGTTGTGAACGATACCAAGATAGACTATCGCCAAATTGTTTCGTTCAACATTAACATATTGTTGACCGGCAATTTTTTCTCAGAATTTATCTCATGTCACCGCTGACAAGAAACAAAAACGCATCGATCACGAGTTTACTCGTGGCCGGTCAGCCGTTCTCTATGGTCAGCAACTAATTAATTCATTGCTAATTAATGCACCGAGGTTTGATTTGTTTAAGTGCACGATAATAATTCATTAATTAGTCTCATAATTTATCTTTAAAAATTTCTCGGGGGGATAGGCTGGAACCGCCACTGGATTTGATTTAGACAATGGATATTTGTAATCAAGGTGAATAGATCTCGCTTGATTGGGGTATCGGAGACTGTATCTCTGAAGAGCTCGGCTCGATTCAGGACCAGAATGAGCCACGCCAATCTGCGCTGAACTTTCTTTCCTTAATTTTTCCATGCTGAGCACTATGCTTGATTTAAGTAGTCGAATATGTTTCTATGTATAGTATGCCATTGTCGAAGGTATCATATACTGCGTACCATTGGGTTATGTTAATTTGTTTTGAAACATTGGTAGCAACCCTTTCAGTTATGATGGTATCAATATATGGCATCTTCGTGGCTTCATGCATCTCTGTTATCCTTGTGTAACACGGGGCCGAAAGTATGATTTTTAAACATTTATTCTGCATTATTTGCAGTTTCTTTTTGTGGCATTTCGTAAGGATACTCTGAGATTCGCAGCCATACAACAGCATACTACGGATCACGGCCACATATGTGACCTTGATTCTTTGGGACAGTGACAGCGACTTGAAAAACGGATATAATATGGGCTCTGTTAGTTATGTATTCAGCGTGGGCTCTGAATGTTAATTTTTTTATCCAAAATTAGACCTAAATATTTGACAAGTCTCTACTGGTAGAGACTGCATACCCATAGTGAGCTGAATTGGACCGGGAGTGTTCGATCTGGTAAAGAGGATGACTTGGGTTTTACCAACATTTAGTTTGATGTTTCAGGAGCGAAACCATTCATATATGATAGTTATAGTCCGCTGGAATGTTGCAAGTCGGTGAAGAGTTGGATTTAAGTTTGGAATTGCATGAATAAGACATGTGTCATCTGCAAAGGAGGCAATGTGGAGTGATGGAGGTGAAAGAAGGTCTGAGACATATAAAGAGTACAGTAAGGGAGATAGGACAGCTCCTTGTGGAACTCCTGCAAGTATGGACTTCGTGTCAGATTTGTTTCCACTTACTGAGACATAGAAGGTTCTATTCTTCAGGTAAGTGGAGATAATTTTGATTAAATTTTGGAATTTTATCAGCTTATATATATATATATCAATCTGTTTATCCAAGTAGTGTCAAACTCTTCCTCAATGTCGAGGAAGACAGCTATTGTTTGGCATTGAAACCAGTGACAATTTGATCTATAAGCATTGCCAGTTGCAGCGGTGTGAATTTCTAAAACCGGATTGATGATTTGGTAATAATTCTTTCGTAGAAACTTCAATTTTGAGTCTGGCCAAAATGAGTTTTTCTAGGATTTTTACTAGAACCGGCAGGAGACTTATTGGGCAAAAATTGTCAGGTATGGTTGGATTTTTTCGTGGTTTCGGTAGTACAATAAATTTAGCCATCTTCCAGGCTGCAGGGAAGTGGTTAAATTGGATGCAGAATTTAAATATGGTTAGAAGAAGGAGTAGTGCTTTGAAGGGTAGGTGCTTGTACGATCATGTCCAGGTGCACTTGAAGTCCAAAGGGACTTGACATGAGAGCATAGGTCCGTTAGGTGGATGTCAGGACTTTCGTTTGGGTAGGGAGCAGCTAGAAAGGTGGCTACTCCTTCATCGACTTCAGCTTCATGAACCGGCATTGTTAGCTCATGTGGTCTGAAACAGTCTTTGAGATTTTCCACAAGAACTTGTGCTTGATCATAAGGATGATAAGCCCAAGTTCCATTGTTTTGAATAGCAGTCGGTTTAGAAGGTCCGCGATTTGACTTTATTCTTTTTATAATCTCCCAAGGTGGGGTTTTCTTTGCATTAAAGTTTGTTAGGGAATTTTCATTTGCAATTTTTTGATCTCGCAGCCGTTCTTGGACCAGACGAGCATAGTGATTGTACTTTTGTTTCATTTGTGGAGCTCCATAGAGTCTGTACTGTTTGAGAGATCTTCGCTTATGCTCTAGATAATCCAGTAGTGTCTGATCTGTTTATGTGTGACGTTATGTGGTGTTGTTTCTGGTTGTTGCTATGTTTAAAGCTGTTTGAATTGAGATCTGGAATTCATTAATCGAAGACTCAGGTTCTTCGGAGTATTGACTCTTAATCGAGGGTCTATTTATTTGGTTTTATTTTACAATGGACAAATGGACGAAAAAAGTTTATTAAAAACAATTACTTAAATCTATTAATTGAAATTTAAATAAAAAAAACTGTGGGTGATGGAGAAATTCCGAATACATATTTGAAAACACGATAAAAACTGCATTAAGTACAACTATTGGTACTCATGAGATAAAAATCATGTTGACCAGTGTTATCTATGTAAATTGATCTGCCAAAGTGGTTCATAAATTTAAAACAGACCACATTAATGCCATCTATCTGCTCAGTGCAGAATCTGAAGCAGATAAAGTTCTATGGGTGGCATTAGAAACACACGCACACAATTCTCAACTAAGTAGATACATGACATAAATGTGGTCTATTTTCAATTTACACACTACTTCAGCAGACCACATTATATAGGTGATGCATACTTGTATTGTCTATGTAGAGGAATATAGGATGAGTGTATATTTAAGTCTTTGCGTAATATAATTGCGTTGTAGAGGGATGACAATGAAGAGAAAAGAGAAAGTCAAATCCAGTGGCAAAATAGTTCACTCCTGTTGAACACCAAGTGGACCATCAGACTTAGCATCCCAACAGATGCCGCATGCCTTCAGAACATATATACTGCAGAGGCAGTTGAAATTCAATCCAGGCATCTGGTGCAGATTCTAAAAATTAAACTATCACACCTCCCATCCTATAGCTTGGGAGTGAACAAAATGCTCATGCATTACAATTCTATAACGTAATGCTCCCCTTCAGTCAGCTATTGTTGGGATTCCGTGTGATCACATAATCGTTACCATGGAAGACATTCAGTTACATCACATCATTGTTATTGGTTAATACACATCTCCATTTTGACAGTGATACCAACTCTAGTTCAAATCAATATGGACATTGATGTTTTTATTATTACTTAAACACATCTCATTGAAGGGTAAATTAAATTTGAAGACAAAAATTTTCCCCCAGACCGGGAATATATATATATTGTATTGTATTATTTCCAACTCTAGTAATTGGAATATGACTGAAGATGGAAGTAATACTATACTTTCGAAACCGGTATCGTGAAGAGACACAACTTTATGAGGTGAGATGTTAAAGCATTTTCTCCAATTCATTCATTAATGTAAATACTTCATTGTGTTTCCTCCCACTGTAATTTTAATTAAAAAGATTGTAAGACCTGGAGCAGGACTTGGGAATTAGGATAGCACAAGAGAGAGATCAATCACTGTGACGGATTGTGAAGGAACCCACCAATTGGCTATACAGCAAACTCCCAATTATCCGTGTTAATTGGGACCGAGATATGCACAGATAATCGAAAAACACGGATAATCTAATTAAGTTATTTGGCGCCGTGGAAGTTGATCAGAAATGTATTTACTGATTTTAACACTACTTAAATGCAACAAATATTCATAAAATGTTATATTAGGTGCGAGTCGTAATTATCATTATTTTATTTTACTCGTAAATATAAAAAAAAATTGTATTGTATTATCAGAATGTTGGTTGGTACCGTTAAACACGTCAGGAGAGGGGGTTGTGAGTGAAGGTTACTCTATTGTGCTAGTTTCTAAGCACAGTTCACAGTAGCACGTTTAAAAATAAATAATTTTTTCATAACAATACAAAATACAGTAAAAAGAATCATGCCCGGATATTCTGCAAACCAGATAATACACGCACGGATAATCGGGAGTTTGCTGTATAGCCATAGAGGAAGGAATGCATTATTGTATAAGAAAACTAGGCCTTCTTCACAATAATATATTATATAATTTCTGTTACCCATCAATCAGTTTGATTTGCAGAGAGCAATTAGGATTATTCATCCAATATTATAAATTAATTTGATATTACCATTTCTCTACAAACTTTATGAGTTAACAATATTGGTCTCCACACACATTAACAGAATCTCACACATTGCTACTCCATGGAATGTAAAGACATGTTCCACTGTCTGACACTCGAGAGCTCCTCGTCATAAGTAGAAAAGTAAAAAAACAGTTGTCTTATAAACACACTGACTTCTCCAGGTATTACAATATATTGCTTATGTTAGTCATATTATATTAAAATGCACATTCTTCTTTCTTTTTAAATACTGTGTCTCATAAACATGTCAACATATTATGGTGAAATTAAATGTTTCTTAAGTTATGTAGATAGGAAATAACACTATGAGGTTTTTTAATATTGTTTATTTTTTATTATTTCACTCACCTCATACTTCATAATTCATAGCAGACCCTGGGTTTCTTCACATCTTTTGTGACATTCTCAATGCTGCATCACGTTCACAACTGACGTCCAATGGCCTTCTATCCTGCAGACTGACCTCCGCGCCATCTGGTGGCCGACCGAAGAATTTCCAAATCAAAATTTACATATGCAAGAATGAAAATACAACTATGAATTTTGAAATACCCGGTTATAAAGAAAGAGGACTGATTTGGAAATTCTTCGGTCGGCCACCAGATGGCGCGGAGGTCAGTCTGCAGGATAGAAGGCCGTTGGACGTCAGTTGTGAACGTGACGCAGCATTGAGAATGTCACAAAAGATGTGAAGAAACCCAGGGTCTGCTATGAATTATGAAGTATGAGGTGAGTGAAATAATAAAAAATAAACAATAAATGTTTCTTACCTCTCCTCATATAAATCTTCTAAGTTGATCGCGATTTCGAAACTATAACTGTCTCATCCTCAGAACTTTCTTGGCGACTGGTGTTATGTCGATTGGAAGAAACTCTTCTTCTTCCCTCGATCGCGATTCCGAGACTATAACTGTCTCATCCTCAGAACTTTCTTGAATTGCGATTTTGAGACTATAACTGTCTCATCCTCAGAACTTTCTTCCGATCGACATAACACCAGTCCCCCAAGAAAGTTCTGAGGATGAGACAGTTATAGTCTCAAAATCGCGATCAATTTAGAAGATTTATATGAGGAGAGGTAAGAAACATTTAATTTCACCATAAATTAAACCTCATAGTGATTAACTCCTATAAAAGTTAAATGTCAACATATGATGAATACATGGAAAAAGGAGGAATGTCATATTTTCAACATTCAAGATAATTCAGTATGAAAGTATGTTCTAATATTGTCACTGCACTTTGTGTGCTTTGGGATCTGTGCTGGATATAACTGATATTATGTGGTCTATTTTCAATTTATGCATCACTTTGGCAGATACCCTACATAGATGATGCATTCTTGTATTATTGTGTACAGAGAGGAGTATAGGATGAGTGAATATTTTTATGATTGTGTAGTGGTGAATTCCATGGCAACTGACATAACAATTGCAACAAAATAAAATAATTATTATGAGTCAGTTATTTTGACTCACCTCATATTTTTTTATATTCTGCAGACTATAGTTTTGTCGCATCTATGTGACATTTTCGATGCAATCTGTCGTGTTTGCAGTTGTCATCCTGTAGGTTGATTTCTACCCCCTCTATTGGCTGTCCGATGAATTTCCAAATCAATTTTTTTTTTCTTTTCCCCGGGAATTTCAAAATCCATAGTCTGCAGAATGTCAAAAAAATATGATGTGAGTCAAAATAACTAACTCATAATAATTAAAAGAAACCTCATAGTGTTATTTCCTACAAATATAAAATAAAATAATATTTTAATTTTTTAAACTTCAGAGAGTAGTTTGAAATTCCTAAAAAGTTAGACTTATTTGAATGTGTGTGAATAGCACAAAGAGTAGCGTGCGTGTAGGATGATGCTTTTGAAGTTCACAATGGGTTAAAAGCAAGGAGATGTACTATCTCCTCTACTAATCAATTTTG
Source organism: Diploptera punctata (assembly GCA_030220185.1). Lineage (NCBI taxonomy): Eukaryota > Metazoa > Arthropoda > Insecta > Blattodea > Blaberidae > Diploptera > Diploptera punctata. Next base: position 3,859,515 of record JASPKZ010001586.1, on the reverse strand, counting down.
TACCAGAGCATACCATCAAATCTTCGGAGGATGTAAAGGCCTAAAACTCAATGGTATTAATAAGCTGTTAGTTTAGACTGAAGATGTAGTATTATTAGGCAATAGCAAGGAGATACTAAGGGCCAACATGCACACACTATTGAGTAACACTACATTTTAAATGGAATTCACCTAATGTAAAGTCTGTTGTATGATGAATAGAAGGGAGAAGGTCAAACCCGGTGCAGACACATAACCTATTCGTATTGAAAAGCACCAAGTGACCTACCAAGCTTAACGTCACCAACCGATGGATGAATTACTGTTAACAGTACCACATGCCTTCTCCACATATGTACTGCAAAGGGGCATGCAATTTAATGCAGGTATCTGGTGCACAATCTACCGATTAAAAATTGTACTCCACTACCCTTCCTTGTCCTGAAATATTAAATTAATTTAAGAAGTAAAATTGTCAACTCTGCCGGGTATTGAACCTGGGCCTGCTAGTCAGGAAGCAGGCATGATACCACCTGCGCCACCACGAAAGTTTAAACCTTTAATAACGTCCACAGTATTTCATATATATGTTATGTTTGGCCTAATGTACTTGTACTACACCTACATATTAATGCAAATGTTGAACCATTTTTAATAAGTAAAAAAAATGGGGAATGCTAGTTCTATTAAATTATGTAGGTAAACATGGATCCGACCATTTATTTGAACGACTGAGAAAATTTACAAAATTTATGAAACCAAAGAAACTCACAATTTGGAAAAAAATTTACACATGGAAGAATAAAAACACAACTATGAATTTTGAAATACCCAGTGATAAGGAGAGGGGATTGATTTGGAAGTTTGTCGGTCAGCCATCAGATGGCGCGGAGGTCAGTCTGCAGGAGAGGAGGCCGTTGGATATCAGTTGTGAACGTAATACAGCATTGAGAATGTCACAAATGAAGTGAAGAAACTCAACTCTGCATGGGAGTTAAGAAGTATGAGGCGAGTCAAGAAACAACTAAACAATATTAAAATAAACCTCATAGTGTTATTTCCTACCTACATAACTTAACACTATTTTAGATTATATTAAAACTCGGCAATTAAGATGGTATGGACATGTCCAGCAAATGGAAGAGGATCGACTACCAAAATCTGTTTTGGAATGGAAACCTGAGGGAAGACGAAGCAGAGGAAGACCTAAAACCTCCTGGAGTCCGGGAATATGTTTATATATGAAGGAGAAACATCTACAACCAGGAGATTGGATGGACCGACTAAACTGGCTATTAGGAATCGGACGATGTCAAAGACATTAATCAACTGATGATCTATCTATCTATCTAGAGTTGTATTTGACTCACCTCATATTTCTTGATTTTTATGCATACGTAAGTTTCTTCACTGCCTTTGTGACATTTTCAATGCAACACCACGTTTACAACAATTTTACCTAAATACCCATAGTGTCATTTCCTAAAAAGTTGTATAAACAATGTAAATGAGTATCAGCTCCATGTTAAATAAAACAATACAGTGCTATCATAAAAAAAAGGCTGACATTTCCTTTTTCCCATTTTTCAGTGATGACATTCCCCTTTCATCAAGTGTACCTGTTAGTTAAAATATGTTGTATTTCAATGACATATCCTTTTATTTAGTTAGATATTTTTTAAATAATTCTGCTGCATATGATGTACATATTGGCAGCCTTCATTTTTTGTTTTGTTTTATATTGATATTCTCACTTTTTCCATGTACCCTTCATATGGTAATTTAATCTATAAAACAAATTATGAAAAGAAAAATCAACTGCAGTCACCTCAGTTTAACCAGTAAACTTCAAAATTCAAGATTGACTATTCACGACAAGAGTTAAAATAAATTTCTGATCTACCTTGAATACCTGTTGTGACCTTGTTCAGTTTATTTAGTTTACAGGTCATAACTGCCTCACAAAGCAACTTCTTGAATTGTCGGTGTCCTCTGCTGAATGTTTGTTAAGCAGAAAAGATGACACAGACACAGAATACCTGGAAATCTGTGAATATCTTGAGAGTTTTACAGATCTTACATCTATGCCGTAGCATAGTGGTTAAGGTACTGCGCTACAAGCCGGAAGGTCGAGGGTTCAAGTCCCGGTGGGGTCAGGATTTTTAAATTGACCCAAACCTTCTGGTGGCATTATGGCCTGGGGTCGACTCAGCCTCTAATGGAAATGAGTACCGGGCACTTGATCTGGGGGTAAAAGCGGCCGTCACGCAGGGCTGACATCAAGTGCCGATTGTCCAGAAAAAAGTAGGAGCCTTAACCTCCTACTACCCCAAGGGCCTCCTGAGGCCTGTAGTGGGACTACTTTACTTTACATCTAAATATTGGGAACAAAAGGAAAATAACATCACTGTTAAATCTCGAGAATAAGACACATACACATTGTAATTTCAAATAAATAAGTATTATAGAGGGATGATGAAAGAAAGAAAATTTGTGAGCCCACTATACCTAACTTTAATGTTGGTTTAATAATAAAAATGGTTTGAGTTTTATCAAACTGACTATTTGTCAAAATATTAAGTATTTCTTAAACAAAAGTCAATTAAAAATAACTATTGTCAATTTTGATTATTCCTCCTTTGCTAAATAGAGTATTTGAGAAGCCATGAATTAAGATGGCAATATTTTATTATTGCAATAAGCAACGTGATTGGATACAACACAGACATCAGGACATGTCATTTACTTAAATTTATATATTGACGTATATAACTTATAAATAGGTCTACATCCCTTATTCAATAATCCATCCATAGTAATTCTGCCCGAAGGCAGGTCCTTCACTGCAATCATAGCATTTTTATGCTATGCTTGCAGCTTTACTAGGGAATTGTGTAGGTGTGGTAGCTTCCCGTTGCTTTCCACACCGGTGAAGGATGATGATGATAATGATAAGGATGATGGCCATATGATTTTGGGGACCGTTTGGGCCTTAAAGTTTTCCTGACATTTGTCTTACAGGTGAGGAAAAACCCCGATAAAAACCTCACCCAGAAAAACTGCCCCGACCGGAGATCGAACCCAAGCCCGCTGCGTGACAAGGCAGCAAGCTACCTCGAGACCACAGCGGTGGACTATTCAATAATATAAATGAATAAATTACAGAATAACAAGAAATAATCTGCAGGCCTAATTAAATCTGGGTTCAATGTATGAGTTAGGCAATCATGTTTGAAAATCAACATTATTTAAGAAAATAATCAATTTAATTATTTATAATTAAATTATGAGAAATGAGACAAATGTATTTTTATCAATAATAAACTGTGAGAAGATGATATGAATTGATACTTCTATTATTATTATTATTATTATTTAAAGTTTCCAAATTGTTTTTCTAATTTTAGATTTATCTATGTTGTTACTTAGTAAATTAAGCTCTTTGAAAATCATGTAGTGAGTAAATAAATTACGCATGAAAACTTTGGTATATTTATATATTAAATTCGGGAATTTTTAACATTATGAGGTTCAATTCATAAGAATTAAATGAATCGTGATTCCTTCTTACCTCATACTTCTATGTTTTCTTAAACACAGCACTGCAGTATCAGTGACCCACATTGTCATCATCATCAGCTGTTTTCACGACTGTCAATTTTTTCTTTTGCCAGTAATTATCCAAATTGCCACCCTTCAAAAGAACACCAGATGGCAGTTAGGATAATTACCAGCAAAAGAAAAAATTGACAGTCGTGAAAACAGCAGATGATGATGACAATATGGGACACTGATACTGCAGTGCTGTGTTAAAAAAAACATAGAAGTATGAGGTAAGAAGGAATCACAATTCATTTAATTCTTTGGTATATTTTTTTGGAAGGAAGGTAAAGAAGGGAACTACAACAGGGCAATACTATATGTCAGAAGGAACAGTTTCTTATTATTATTTAGAATATTATTTTCCAATTTATTTTATTGCAGTCTCTTGTAGGTGTGTAACAAAATGTCATAATGTACTAGAATTGGAAATAGTATCTTATTTATAGGTTATAAAAAGAATTAAATATATGATTTAAAATTTAAATTAAAATATTGTATACCTCATCTCATAACCTGGATATGAAGTGAGTTATAAAACATTTTAATTTAAATCTTAAATTAAACCTCATAGTGATTTTTTCCTATTAAAGTTCAATAAAAGTAAATATATGTTAAGCCATTAACCTTCAAAGTGACTTAGCATAAAGAATTCTAATCTACATGCATCCTAATAACTACTATTAGCAAGGAAAAATCCACTCTAGCACAAGAGAAATGCAGAATACTATTATTGTTTTAGTATTAACTTATGTTCCTCATGATGCTAGACTGATAGAGATCTGTGAAAATAGTTTTATTTTTAAGAAAATTTGAAGATTTTTATGTATTGAGAATTTGGCAGTATTATTTTAAAATTATATAAATGCAAGTCTTTATAATTCTAGTTCATCATCATCATCATAGTACATTCACGAATTTAGGCCATTTGTTGACCTGTTTCGGCCTCAAGAGAAACACCATCCAAAAGTCTTTTGAGTGGACGTCCTGGTCTTTTTTTTTCCTGCAGGTTGATATCTTAACATTTGTTTGGGTATCCTGTGTATAATTCTAGTTTAATATATTCACTCACTCACTAGCACTATCGAATCCATAGGTTCATGGCCGCACGGACATAAGCTCTCCATTCATCCCTATCCTGAGCTAATACTTTCCAATCATTCCCTGTATAATCTACTTCCCTCAATTAAAATATAAAATTATGGAATATTCACCTGAAAGGTCCGTCTCCTCAACTTGATTAATTATTTAACTGTAGCGCTTTCGTTAAATAATTAATCAAGTTGAGGAGATGGACCTTTCAGGTGAATATTCCATAATTTTATATTTTAATTTTGAATAATACCTCAACGGAACACATAATGAATCTTATAAAAGTTTATATATTAAATGCAATAAGAGTTCTATATGTAAAAATTTCAGGGTCAACCTTTATCTTGTATAATTTATATAAATTATACAAATTTCACAAAAACAATGGGGACAACTAACAGTATAATTAAACCATCTTTAGTATAAAAGAACAAAGATTACAGCTTTATAAGGTTCTTGCAAGACCAGTATTAAGATATGATAGTGAAGCATGGACAATACAAAGAAGAGATAAAATCCAAATAACAGCAAATGAGATGCGATTTATGCGTTGTACAGCAGGCTATACAAAGTGGGACCATAAAAGAATTGAGGAAATTATAGAAGATTATCTGGGAAAGCTGACGATAAAACAGAATTGTTTTGAAACATGTCCAAGAACAAATCAGCATTAATATTGAGGTAAGATGTCCAGACCAAAAATAATATAATTAAAATAACCTCAAAAATATAACTTCATAAAATTAAATATTAATTATAGAAGAGTTGGATGTAGAACCCATTCTCCACCATATACAAAACTATCAGAACAACTGGAAAGCTAATCTTCAATGAATGGCATCTCATAGAATTCCAAAAGCCATGCTTTGTTACTGCCCCCAAGGCAAAAGATCACTGGGACGTCCAAAAAAGCACTGGATGGAAATTCCTCTTTTGAGACCGTAATAGGCCACATGACCTAATACTTGCATGGATGATGATGATATAAATTTTAATACACTAATATGCGTAACATTTTAATCCTAATCACTAATTTATAAGAAAAATTTACTTTATAAGAAAAAGCAATCATGGTGTATATATCTGCATTCTCAAGCTCCAATATCCACCTTCAATCACTAACCACAACACCATACTGAGAAATAGATCTTTTAGAGTTCACATTTCAAGTTGGACACTAGAGGATTTCAAGATATATATTGATGAACTCTGTATACTCTTTCTTCAAAGAGTATATATTTATGCAAATGCCTACATGGGTACATTTTAGTTCTTTCAACTCTTTTTATGAGGCCTTGGAGAACAACATAGCCTTCATAGAATCCACTTGGATGTGACAGTTTCTTCAGTTCCAACATGCATTGTCAGCACTGATAATCTAATTGTTGAATAATGAGGTTTGCACTATGGAGAAGAAGCAAGAATTTCATTTTTGATTACAGTATAGTCAATGTGCTTTGCTTTTTTGTATTTTTGGTAATTCAAATTTTCGATAACTTGAAGCATTATGCCTATAGAAAAGAAATTTGAGATACAGAAGTTTGACTCTAGCATAGTTCAGTGAGGGAGTGTTATATAAATACTGAACTTTCATTGTATTACTTTACAAAGTATTTCTAGCTGCTCTCAACAACCTTTGACTCTATATGGCTGCTGTTATCATTAATTTGACTGTTAATCAAATCATTTAACTGACCAAAATTGAACTGTTGAATTTGATTAGTGATTTCACCATAGGAAGAGCTAACTAGTGTTGGTAAAATTAAAATTTGCTTTTGGAGATTCAAAATGAGTTTGACCATAGTCAATTGGCTCGACTAAGATCGGTCAAACAGGTAATTATGTTTCAATATATATATATATATACATATATGTATATACACACACACACACACACACACACTATGCCTCTGTATAATTATTGTCTTGTTACTTCTCTCTCGTATATGTATATATATGATTAAGATAGATTTCGTGAGTTTTCTGCATCATGGATTTAAGATCGGCCTCTGGCCGCTGATTCCGATGTTTCATTCAAGGAATGATAGATTCGAGTCACAGATTTAGGTCTTATATAATCAAACATGTAGAGTTTTCACCGTGATCCATTTGATAAGTCGTTCACCCATCCAAGGTTTAGATCTTAACACACCGAGTTTTCACTGTGGTCCATTTTCAAAGCCGAGACTCAAACCTATCATTCCTTGATAATGGCATGTGAGATCATGCCGAAACGTCGGAATCAGCGGCCAGAGGCTGACCTTGAATCCATGATGCAGAAAACTCAAGAAAACTTTCTTAATCATACTTATATCCACAAAAATCTACAATGTAACACACATATATATATATATATATTTAAAATTACACATACTTAAATCATTTCAGTGATTATCTAACAAAAATTGTATATTATTCTGTGTATCTAGGCTTCTTCATTATGAGGCAGATTATAATTAATTTTTGTAATAATCTTAACTCGTGTCCAACTCAGGGTCGGATCAAGGGATGAGATGAACCCCTTATATACAGATCTGTGAATGACAAGGATTCCAACCGACCACGCCTGATGCACCATCACAGGGGCAGATGAATGAAATGAAACGGATGAGATGAGTATGGAGAAATGGGAAATTGTGGCATGGGAAAACGAGAGAAACCCCGAGATAAACCTGTCCAAGCTCCATTTTGTCCATCGTGAAACCCACATTGAGTGACCGAGGCTCGATCTTGGGACCCCAGGGGTGAGAGGCGAGCATCTAACCACTTGCGCCACGGAGTTGCCTTAGATTATAATTACTATAGCAAATTTTTAATAATTGGAATTCATTGCTATAAACTCTGTTATAAAAAAAATTCATCACAACATAGTAGTAGTAGTATTCAAATGTTCTGAAGCTCTTGATTTGTCATCATTCGCTTGCGGGCATCCCAATAATCCCCGCCATTTGCAAAGATAGAAGCTATGGTTTCAAGCATTTGGCGCGAGGGAATTACAACGTACATAAGAGAAAAATTTGCGTCTAGATTGTAACTCGCCTTGGTAGCTCAGTTGGTAGAGCACTTGGCCCGGAAAGCCAAGGGTCCCGAGTTCGAATCCCGGTCTAGGCGAAAATTTTTCTCTTCAAATATAATTTATCCTTCTATGAGAAGTGTTAAATTAATAATAAAATCGTCAATCCCAATAATATTCAGCAATTTGGAATGGTGTTCCATCACAACATTAATCTGTGTCGTATCACATTTTTTTTTTAAATTTTTTCTTCAAAATTTCATTTTCAGATTCATAGGAAACTAAAAAGAGTCAAATTCACTTCTTACTGGTCATTTTTATCTATATACGAGGGTCATACTGAAAGTCGTGAGCAACCCATTATTAAAATTCAAATTTCAACAATGTAACAAAAACAACTGCAGGATCGTAATCTACAGACTTTTTACCACAACATTGCCGTTTTGTGACGTCATAGCTTCTATCATGTGACCACACGCAGTGTTTCCAAAATGGCAGACATCAATGTTTTGTTTCGACAGCGCGCTGTCATTGAATTCCTTGTTAAAGAGGAACAATCTGCTGTTGATATTCACCAAAGACTTCAATGTGCTTACGGAGATGCCTGCATGGGTGCCAGCAGTTAGGAGATGGGTGAAACATTTTAAAGATGGGAACACGAGTATCAAAGATGAGCCTCGTAGCGGTCGCCCACGCTCTGCCTCCACGGATTGCAACAAGGAAAGTGTTGATGCGCTCATTAGAGACGACAGGCGTATCACAGTGAATGAAATCGCTACAAAACTTGCAGTAGGATACAGTGCAGTGCAAGAAATGATTCACAGCTTAGGTTACTGAAAAGTTAGTGCTCGTTGGGTTCCACGTTTATTAAGTGAAGATCACAAACTTCAGAGAAGAACCATCACCATAACCTTCTTCAGAGATTTTGAAATGAAGGTGATGATTTTTTGATGAGTATTGTGACAGGTGACGAAAGCTGGTTTCATCGCTACGAGCCTGAAACAAAACGCCAGAGTATGGAATGGCACCACTTGAATTCGCCATCAGAGAAAAAAGTGAAGACAGTGCAATCTGTTGGGAAAGTTATGGGCAGCGTCTTCTGGGATGCACAAGGTTGCATTCTGGTTGAATTTGAACCTGGACAAACCATAAATGCTGCCCGCTATATCCAGACACTTGTGAAGCTCCATCGTGCATTGCACAACAAACGCCCTCGAAGGAAGATCATTCTGCAACACGATAACGAGCATCCTCACACTGCTCGTGTCACTGTGGAGACGATCAGGACATTTGGGTGGGAAACTCTTCCACATCCTCCCTATAGTCCCGATTTGGCACCCTCCGACTACCATCTTTTCGGTTCTGTGAAGGAGCACATGAGAGGCCAACGCTACGAGACGCTGGAGGATATTCGGAAAGCAGTGTGTCAATGTCTTCGAACAGCTGGAACGGACTTCTATTATAAGGGAATTTTCAAGCTTGTAGAACGCTGGACAAAATGTGTGCAAAGAAATGGAGACTATGTTGAAAAGTAGCACAAAGGTCTGTAGATTAACATGGTGTACTTGGTTTGTCTAAAATAAATATTATGATTGTTTAAAAAAATGTTGTTCATGACTTTCAGTATGACCCTCGTATTTCAGTAAATTTCACATAAGTTAATAATTACACCACTCTTAGTGATCTTTGTTTGGTGCAAAATAGACTTCAATTCTGGAGGGGGGGAGTAATTTATTTTAAATGTTAATAAAGTATGAAAATGCAGCATATGTTATGAGACACAATATATTGATCATGGGAACTATTTAAGTTACAAAGACTAGTTTTTTAAACTTGTCACTTTTGTTCATAAATTAATAAATAAAGGTATGACTATTATGTGCAACACAATTTATAACTGTACAACAAATCATTAAATAAATAAATAAATATGTTTTCAAATTTCAAATTAACCTACCTTTGATTAGCATATAAGCTCAGGTACATTCTTAGTAAATGTATTTTGTTAAAGTACCATGTATTATCACACAATTCTTCCCCTTTTTTCTTTTTCATAAAATTTTATACTGAAAAACTCAAGACGAGATAAATTACGTACTATGTTTACTTAGGAGATACATAATGCAAACAGTGATTGATACATCAATAAAATGCTATCACATTAAGATTATTAACTACCCGGTATTTTTTATTGGAAGACAAAAATAATGTACAGTGTGTCCTTGAAAAAAAAAGTTCACATTTATAGTGCAATTCACTGAATAATTAGCTGAAAGAACTTTGTTCTAGGATCATTTACTGATTCCAACCAAACATAAACTGCTAAACAGAAACAATATACCCACTATGACTACGTGAATATATTATAATTATGCTATATAGTTTCTAAATAGAAAATAGAAGTAATAAAGTAGTGATAAAATTAAAAAAAAAAGCATTTTGGCTGGTCAGAGCTCTGGGAGACATGAAGTATTTTAACAGCGGTATGAATTATATTCATTTTAATGTTTTTCTAATATACATTTTTAGAAAAAATCAGTTTAACAAGAGTAATTAACAACTGGGGATATCATTAAACTACAGTTTATACGACAGAGAAAAACACTTGAAATTTGAAAGTCCAAGTTAATGTCAAGTCTCCTCTATAAACCAATCCAAAAGTGTTGGATGGATGGATTAAAGTGGAGAATCAGACCTGCAGTAAGTGGCAGTCAGTGTCCTTCGCTAGCAGTTACAAGTAATCGCCAGCCCGGGCTCCTGTTTTAATGACATTAGCCCTGGCTTAATAATTAATGTAGCACTACTTTAGTTTAAGAATTAAATTAATGTTTTTATTACCTCACCTCATATCCTTTTTCTTCTAGACTGCAGTTTTGGAGCTTATCTCCATCATCAGTAGCCTCTGGTCGACCGGTGTTATGCCATTTCTTGGCAGTTTTCTTCTTACTTCTATCGGTGGACTGAAAAACCTCTGGATCAGATCAAAATATGCAGGAGTTTTGAAATTCACGAGTTTATCTTTCTTGTTTTTTTGGATGTGGATTTTTTTCCCAGACTGTGAGTTCTTTTTGTTTATCTGTGTGTTTGATTAGGCTAGTTTTTGTCACGATTAAATACAACGAAAATGAAAAAATTGAAAAAGAATACAAACCAGGAATATATCAGATCAAATGTAAGGATTGAGACAAAATCTACATAGGAAAAACAAAAAGAAATTTAAAAACTAGACTGAAAGAACACCTTAGAAATGTAAAAAAGGGTGAAGTGGACAAGTCAGCTGTAGCAGCCCAGGCTTGGTCTGAAAAACATTTAATCGATACAAGAGCTAGCCTAATAAAACACACAGATAAAAAGAACTCACAGTCTGGGAAAAAAATCCACATAAAAAAAAACAAGAAAGATAAACTCACGAATTTCAAAACTCCTGCAAATTTTGACCTGATCCAGAGGTTCACCGGTCCACCGATAGAAGAAGAAAACCGCCAAGAAACGACATAACACCGGTCGACCAGAGGCTACTGATTTAGAGATAAGCTCCAAAACTGCAGTCTAGAAAAAAAAAAGGATATGAGGTGAGGTAATAAAAACATTAATATTTAATTTTAGGAAGTGACATTTTGAGGTCATTTTTATTCTATTATTTTTAGTCTCATCTTCTTACCTCAATATTAATGTTGATTTGTTCTTGAACATGTTTCAAAACAATAATATTGAGGTAAGATGATCAGACTAAAAATAATATAATAAAAACATTAATTTAATTCTTAAATTAAACCTCATAGTGTTCTTTCCCTGTGAAAGTTAAATAAACTACTTTAGTTGTTCATAGCAGCATATAACAACTAAAGTTGATGCCAAGGTAGTCAACCGAATCTTTGAAATAAATCAATAAATTATATTTTGAGTTGTTCATAATTCAAGAATTATGAGGAAAGCAAAAAAACAACTCAAAATACAATTAAACTAAATCTCACAGTGTTACTTCTCACATATATTCAAATCAATAAATTACTAGATTATGACAAGAACTGACAGAGCTAACAATAATATCAAACATTTTGTGGGATCCATAAATAATCAAATTAACTAACAACAAACAAATATTCATTTTAACGAGTAAGAAATCTTCAATTGTAGGAAATGTAGGATGTCTGTTCATTCTAATGATAATACATGGTAACTTTCAGTTACATAGTTTCCAGGAAAGCAAAGAATCAAAAGAAAGAAGAACATACATCTAACTCAATGAACAGCATGTACAATATGTGAAATTTCTTACTCTACTCAGTGCTTATTTCGTGATGCCAGCATCATTTGCGCAGATTACTGACAAAACTTGGAAGATCATATTCTTCTTCGTATTGCTTCTCCTCCCACAAGTCTGGCAGTGTTTCTAAAACTGATTTCATGGTAAGGTTTCCTGATGGAGTGGGTTGATTCTGTTTGGTATTGTCCTTTCTATTGTCCAGTGAGAAGAGATCCAGTAACTGAAAAACACAATACAATTTAAATAATACCACCTGGCAAGACTTTAATAACTATGTATCTAATTCACTTGCTCTATGGTTAGTAGAATCCATAGGTTGTTGTTGTGCTAGTGGCTTCTGGGATTGTTGACCTAAGACTTTTTTCCCTAGCTTCCCAAAGAGCTGCCAGTTTTCTTAGTATTTAAATTAATATTTAAAGGAAGTGACATTAACTAACCAACTCACTAGCACTATCAAACCAATAGGTTCAAGACCACATGGACATAAGCTCTCCATACATTCCTATCCTGAGCTAATGTTTTCCAATCATTCCCTGTATAATCTACTTCCCTCAAATCATTGTAAGGTTTATTTTAAAACTGAGTTATATAATTTAACACTTCACCTCATAATTGAAGATTTCTTGAAGACATGTTTCAATTAATAGAAATTAATTAAACGAGTCATATCTCACTTCATATTTTGTGTTCTTCAAACATAGAAACTGCATAAACTTGTAGATGATTTCTGAGCTGTTGGCCATGGTCTTGAGGCTTGTAGTTCCCCGACATTGTCTTGAGACAACCCTTGAAGATGCCAGAGCAGTCTCTGGCAAAACATCAGGGAAGTACCCATACAAGCCCTAAGACCACGACCAACAGTCCGGAAATCTTCTACAAGATCATCATACTAACTCCGGCCATGAAAGCTTAAGCCAACATAACAGAAACTAAGTTTTCAAGAGGAATCCCTCCCATCTTCAGCTATCATCATGGCTGTCGAATTTTGGTCTATATCTTCATCTTCAATTTGATTTTCATTTGAAGATGAAGATTAGATTGAAATTCAAAAGTTGTGTTGATGGCTGAAGATGCGAGGGATTCCTCTTGAAAACTGCAGTTTTCATGCTTGAAGAACATGAAATATGACTCATTTAATTAATTTTTATCAATTGAAAACCTCATAATGTTATTTCCCATAATTAATTTATGAACAAGTTTCAGTACTTAATAAATTAATGAGTCATTTTACATCTTACCTCATATATCATGGAATCCAACGAATATCCAGTAGTCATAATGGCGGTTGAAAATGAATGACAAGATCATTTGAAAACTATAGTTACTGTTATATTATTTTTGGTCTGGACATCTTACCTCAATATTAATGTTGATCAACATTAATATTGAGGTAAGATGTCCAGACCAAAAATAATATAATTAAAATAACCTCAAAATATAACTTCCTAAAATTAAATATTTATAGTTACTGTGTTTAATAAAACATGATATATGAGGTAAATGTAAAAATGACTCATTAATTTATTAATTAAGAACCTCATAATGTGTTTCCCATTTTTAACTTTGAATAAGTTTCAGTACTCCTGTGTATCATCTTCAGTTCCATCTAGCTAGCACTAAAGCTCTAAAAAATCAAGGCTAAATGAAGAGATCGGTGTCATTGGTTAGTAGATGACTTCACAGGGATTTACTTGTAAGTATGACACAATCCTAACCATAATTCGTTTCATTAACCAGATTTTGCTACTTTTCACATCACGTTGTCCGAGGCTAAGTGGACAATATTTCACACCCAACAACAAAGAAAAATTTCTATAATATATTTTTTTATGTTGAGTTGTTTTTGACTCACCTCATACTTCGTAACTTCCTTGCATAGAAGTATGAGGTGAGTCAAAAACAACTCAACAAAATTAAAGAAACCTCATAGTGTTATTTCCTACCTACATAACTTTCTATAATATAGTTTGAATCGAATCTAGATCCATAGGATGCCAGCCAGACATGCTAACCATTAATAGTGAGTAGAGAACATATTTTTAACGACTCACCTCATATAATTTCAAATTTCTTTGATACCGACAGTTTCAGACAATATCTTGTCCCTCTTCAGTCATGGCTTCCACTGAAGATATAACCTGATAATGTTTACTTCCCAATATTAATTTAAAAATGCTAACCATAACATTACCAGACACGTTCTTCGGAATTATAGTATATGCTTTAAACTTTCAACACTAAGCAACATCATCATAGGACATTCACGAATTTAGGCCATTTGTTGACCTGTTTCGGCCTCAAGAGAAAAACCATTCAGAAATCTTTTGAGTGGATGTCCTGGTTTTCTTCTTCCTGCGGGTTGATATCTTAACATTTGTTTGGGTATATTTAAATTAATATTGGAAAGTAAATATTATCAGGTTATATCATTAATAGTGAGTGGAGAACATATTTTTAACGACTCACCCCATATATTTTCAAATTTCTTTGATACTGGCGGTTTCAGACAATATCTTGTCCCTCTTCAGTCATGGCTTGTTTGGGTATCCTGTGATCTTACATTCGATGAACATGTTGCATCCATCTTGACTTATAATCAGAAATTTTGTTTTCTAAAGCAATATAGTGATACTATACTTTCATATTTCTATAATGTGCTCACCTGGTCAGTCCCCATTGTCTCCATGCTAGCATTTTCACTACTGATCACAGTGTTAGCTGTTAGAAGCTTGAATTTCTGCAATCTGTAACAAGTTAAAAAAGTACTTAATCTATTTTCCTGTTAAGTAGTTACACAGGCTTCCATAACATGCAGAAATGTCATAATATGACCACTGTATATATTATATATAGTTTAGTTTGATATTTTGAGAGATAATGAGATGAAAAGAGTCCCCATAATGCATAATAGCATGCATTTTCACATTAATTATTATTTTAAATATATTGGACTTAACTAATATTAGACTAGATATTTTAATTACACTCATAGTAGTCTATTCACACACACTATCAAACATTTAGGTATCCAAACTCTCAAACTTGTCAAAAAATATTGTATCTCTGTGTTGGAAATTTAAACTATACTTGACAAATGCTAACTTGTGTTCTTTGAAAGAACTATGTTTAACTGATTCTAATTGTTGTGAATTAGATGACTATGCTGTCTTTCTTTAATTTTATATTAATGATAGATGATAGACTTTTTAGGAGTTACACTATGAGGTATTATTTATTTAAGAAAAATTGTATTACCTCACCTCGTATCCTTTTTTCCTTCTTATTATTAGACCTGTTTCAGGACCTAATTAAGTTCCATGCTTTCATGACCATTGTTATGTCGTCTTGAACTGCCTCCTGCTCCCTCTGTTAGTAGACTGAAGAACCTCCCTGGGAATTTCAAAATTCTGCCAACATGAGGAGAAGGAGGTGATTCTTCAAGATGACATACCAATGATGGAACCTAATTAGGTTTCCCGAAACCGATCTAATATGAAGAAGGATACGAGCTGAAGTGATGCAATTTTCATATTATTAGTTTTTAAACATCTTAATGATGAACAAATTATATTTGAAAATAAAAATATACGCCTAGACTGGGGTTTGAACCCAGGACCTTTGACTCTCTATGTCAGTGCTCTTCCAAGTGAGCTACCTAGGCCTCCAATCTAAATGCGTATTTTTCTCTTATACATAGTTAATTCCCTAACCCCAATTGCTACGAGCCGTTGCTACGATTTTTGCAAATGGCGGCTTCTTTATTAAGAAGACTTATTATAGGGAATTTAAAGATTACTTATCAAGCTAGTAGTGCTTCTTTCAATGTTCATATTATTCGTTTTTAAACATCTTAATGATGGACAAATCTAGGCGTATATTTTTCTTTTCAAATATAATTTGTCCATCATTAAGATGTTTAAAAACTAATAATATGAACATTAGTGACAAAATGTTGACTCACCCCATGATCTTTTCCTCCAAAGTTCCACGAGTAATAAGTCTGTATACATTCACAACCTTCTTCTGACCAATTCGGTGGGCTCGATCCATTGCCTGCAGGTCCTTCATTGGATTCCAATCATGTTCCACAAATATCACCTGATAAAAAATAAGAAAATTTTTAAAAATGCATATACGTAATATATACAATGATGATGACATAAATTAAAAGTTATATAATTTTTGTATAAAACAATACTGACCGTGTCAGCTCCTGTCAGGTTGAGACCCAAACCGCCAACCTGAGTTGTAAGTAACAGAACATCTATGGAAGGATCATTGTTAAATGCCCTAACCACATGATGTCTTGCACCTGGTGATATGCTTCCATCCAACCTCAAGTATGTTACGCTAGGCATGTTGGACCTGCAAAACATCAAACACATTTACTTTTTAACAACTACAGATTTTTAAGAATTAAATCATCAACACAAGGTCTAGGGTTCAAACCCCAGTCTGAGCAATTCATTTTTCTCTTCAAATATAACACTTCATTGTGTTACTTCCTATAAGTTTAAAATACTGATACCACATTTACCTGAAAAAAAAAAAACTTTTTTTTTCCAGAATCTGAAATAAGAAGCATGACTTGTCTTAAATTTCCCAACTAGTAAATAAACCTTGTAAGGTCAATGTTTTTACACTGCAGAGTAGGATATATAGCTGCCAGCTAATAAGGATACAGAGTATAGGCCCTACATAACTGGTGGGTTGTAAATTGCTGCAGATATGACACAACAATGGTAAAATAATATTTGGCTGAAAGTTGCTGTGACTCATTAAATTAATATTGAGAAGCTAAAGCCATTACTATGATAGAAATAAGTAAATTAATGAACACAAATTATTGTAAATCAATGGTAAAGAGAAAATTTTTTGCCTGAACCGGGAATCGAACCCCGAACCTTTAGCTTTCTATGCTAATGCTCTGACCACTGAGCTAATCCAGGCTTCATTCCCATCCAAGCAGAAATCCTTCCTTTACCTTACTCTACTGTTAATATTATTCGTTTTTAAACATCTTAATGATGGACAAATTATATTTGAAAAGAAAAATATACGCCTAGACCAGGGTTTGAACCCAGGACCTTTGACTCTCTATTTCAATGCTCTTCCATCTGAGCTACCTAGGCCTCCATCATTAAGATGTTTAAAAACGAATAATATTAACATTGAAAGAAGCACTACTGGCTTTATAAGTAATGTTTAAATTCCCAATAAAAAGTCTTAATAAAGAAGCCGCCATTTGCAAGAATCTTAGCATTTGGGGTTAGGGAATTAACTACGTATAAGAGAAAAATATACATTTAGATTGGAGGCCTAGGTAGCTCAGATGGAACAGCATTGACATAGAGAGTCAAAGGTCCTGGGTTCAAACCCTGGTCTAGGCATATATTTTTCTTCTCAAATATAATTAAAAAAGTGTGTTTATTAGGCAGGTAAATATGGTATATTATGTACATTTTTAAAAGTAGGAAATGTTGGGAGAAATTATCTGACATATCACATTTAGTAATAGAAGTTCTGAAAAAATCTACTGTGGCAACTTTCAAATTTATTACAGATCATAATTTCCTCCAAGCATCTCTAAATAATAGGTGTAACTTAATCTCCTACTTGCCGTTTTTGTAATCTTAACAATGATATGGACAAAGATAATTTTTTCATCTTTTTTCTCTGATCTATCCTTCATTCCATTTTAAATCTTATCTAAACATTTTGCTAGAGAATGAATGGCATCATAACCAAATGTTAGACTTCAGATATATATCATAAAACTATACCAATTTTTAGAATCATAACCTCAGAGGTTAAGTAGAAAAATGCAATTAACCTCAAGGTATTGTCAAATATAATAATTTGAGACTTACTTGAATAAATCATTTTCTAAGATATCAAGCATTGCTTTAAGCTGACAGAAAATGAGAGCACGATGCTGGTTAACCACACTTTCTCCAGACTGACCACCAGATGGAACACCTATACCACAATCCAAAAGAAGTTGCCTGCAGAAAAAAATATAAATGTAAGAATGATTTTTAAATTTTAACTTATTTTATATCTGAATATTCAGCAAAAATCCAGTAACTTGCAACTTCAGAGCTACTTAATGACCAAAATTACATGTTATTTTTGGATATTTACAATGTGCCTATAAAATGTAATAACAATCCATTACATTCTGAGAAAATGTTTTAATTAGCATCAAAATTTGGATTTATATGTAATAAGAAACTGTTTTTATACAGAACGATAAAAATGATAATAATAAAAATAATATAGAGATATGTAAATTATATTTTCTCTTAATTATTATGAGTTAGTTATTTTGATTCACCTCATATTTAAAAACATATATATATATATGAGGTGAGTCAAAATAACTAACTCATAAAAATTAAAAGAAACCTTATACAGTAGTGTTATTTCCTACAAATATTAAATATATTTTCTCTGTTATGAAATCTAAATATATTGGAGATTGATTTACAATAATTTAATGCATTAAATTCGTTTAATCTTTAGGATGAATCTGTTAAATTTACTATTGAATTAGAAAAGAATAACCAAACTGTTTTTGGACCTGTACATAAATCAAGAATGAACAGCAACAAAGAATCAAATTCAATATATACAGGAAATATACATATAATTACATAAAATCTTCAGCCTTTAATCATATTGCGCAAAACATGCAATTTTAAATAGTTAATTTTCTTACTTATTTTAGGAATTCTCACTATGAGGTATATTCTACCTTAATTAGTTAATCTTCTTCTTCACTTCCTGGTTTAGGCAAGAGTTGCTGTTCCGTCTTCACTAATAGATCTAAGACCAACTCTTCCGAGGACGTCCGACATCTCTTCTTCCTCTTGGAAAATAATGGAAGATTTTATTTGGTAATCTACTTTCTTCCATTCTTTCCTCATGTTCTTTCCACTGTATCTTGTTGTTAAATATCTTTTCTTTTATGGAGTAGATCTGCAGTTCTTCACGAATATCCTCGTTTCTTATCTGGTCCATTCTAGTGCAGCCTTTTACTCTTCTTAAAAATTTCATCTCGGCTGCTTGGATTTTACTTTCTTGTTTGGTAGTGGTAATCCAAGATTCACTCCCATACAAAAGGACAGGGACAGCCATTGTTTTATAAAATTTTAATTTTGTTTGTTTATGGGCTTTATTATTCAATGTTCTATTTATTGTACCACAAATAGCTTGAAACTGATTAAATAGTTAATACACAGATTAATAAACATTCTACTTAATTAAGTGGATTTTAAGAAAGAATATAATTACATTTTAAACATAGCTAATTTAAATGGTTTTGAAAACAAGATAATAATATTGAATTTGAAGAGAAAAATTCTCATCCAGACCAGGACCCGAACCCGGGACCTTTGATTTACCATACAATGCTCTTCCAACTAAGCTATTGGTATGGTAAACCAAAGATTCCGGGTTCGAATCCCGGTCTGGGCAAGAATTTTTCCCTTCAAATTTAATTTATCCTTCAAAGAGATGTCTTAAATTAATAATAAAAACATTAAGATAGTATATTGATAATAAGAACAATATGAGGTGAGTGATAAACATATTCTACCTTAATGAATATACCTCATAGTGAGAATTCCTAAAATAAGTAATTAAGATAGTAATATATTAATTAAAGAAATTCAAACAACAACAAAAAATCAAATGAATACACCACCCTACAATTTGATTTCAAGAAAGAAAAACAATTCAAGAAAATTACTTACCATCCTTAAAACACACAACAAATTTTTTTAAAAATTCAAGAAATTCAATATCAGATTAGCACTGATAAATACATTTAGTCTGGGTAATCTACTAATAACTAATAAGAAAGTTAATACCCCAGATAGTAAAAAAAAAAATTGGAATTCATCTAATTAATTGCAAAGACTGCAATAAAGTATATAGGAAAAACAAAAAGTAATTTAGACACTCGTACAAAAGAACACTTTAGATATATTAAAAATGGTGAAATTGAGAAATCAGCAAATGTAGCTGATAGTTTGTTAGAGAATCATAAAATTGAAAAAGAGGCTTAACTTTTGAAACATTTGGCAAAACCCTTGGAATTAACTCTTTGGAAAAATATATAAATTCAAAAGAACAATGTCACACAAAAACGACGAAACCAGGTCTGCATAAAAATCAAGAAATATGAGGCGAGTCAAAATAATCAACTCATTAATAATCAAAAGAACAAATTTGGATCCATGAATTTTGAAATTCCCAGCGAGCAAGATTTGATCTCAAAGTTCATCAAATTGACATTAGGTGGCAGTTTAGAAGATGAATGTGAAGACAAAAATTCAACAGTCATAAAGATGGCTGAAGATAGGAAAAACATTTCCTGAAACTGGTCCTGTGCTTTGAAGAACACAGAGTTTATGAGGGGAGATATTCACGACTCATTTATTTATTAACAGATAATTATATTAAAGTTTCTGGATTTAATCACATTGCACACAAATAAGCAATATTCAATAGTCGAACACACACTAGTTACCATGGACAGAGGGGATTATAATAAAGAAAAATAATATATAATAAACATGGCAAAAGAGAATAGACTTGAAGAAAGCATGATACACAGGAAAATAAATAAGTTCAGAATACAAAAATTAATCAATGAAAGGACACATCAAAATGTAAAAGAAGAAAATATAAAATTCAAGAAGTTTACACAGCATCCTATAAAACACCATAAGTTTAAAAAAAATTTCAAAAAGTTTGACATAAGATTGGCACCAAAAAATGATTTTTAGTCTCAATAGAATAATAATAATAATAAAAGTTGGAAGAAAATAAATTGGGTATTTTTCAGAAAAAATGTGGGGATTCTGATATACCTATGGAAAACAAAATTAAATTTGAAAATTAGAGTGAAGCAACACCTTAGGAACATTAAAAATGGAGAAGTAGAAAAATCTGCAGTAGCCACTCAGTAAAACATCAAATTGAAAGAAAGGCAAAATTAATTATACAAATAGAAAAACCAAAAGAACTCACAGTTTGAGAAAAGATCCATGTTCAAAAAAATAAGAACAATCAATTAATGAATTTTAAAATTCCTGGGGAACATGATTTGATAACCATTTAAAATTGGAAATTAACACCTCACCTCATAATTTGCTGATTCTTGAGAACATGTTTCAGAATGATTTGATTTGGAGGTTCATAAGTCTACCAACAGATGGAGGAGGAAACATTAAATTACCAATGACAAAACAGTAGTTGAGTACAAAACTGAAGTTGGTGGATCATTACCCTCTTAAACCAGTCTTAAAAGAAGACAAAAATGATGTGAGGTGTATTATAAAAATAATACCAAACTTTTATATAATTAAATTATTAATGTTTCATAGTGCTACTTCCTATAAATTTTGAACTAGAACAGAACCATGAACTGCAAAATTCTCGGTGAGCAAGATTTAAACATGGAGATCATTCAACCCCCACAAGAGGGCAGTAGATTAACTGGCATTAACAGTTCATATTGAACAGAATTTAGCTGAAGATAAAGATAAATGGTTTTTGAAACGTGTCAGATGAAAGAAGTATATTTTATGAGGTGAGGTATTAAGTTTCCAACTCATATTTGTATCGTAAAAAATGTACATGCTTATTGATTTTTGTCAAAACTCAGTGGCACCAATACTTTAGTTGGCCATGACTTTTCAAAGCTGTCAAGTGACAATTTTAATTATTATTTATAGATATCAAGCAGTCAATTTCCTATTCTTCTATAATATTGTGTACTAAAGTCTTCACAAGATAGTTTTTGCTAGGAAATTTTAGAGCACTTGGTCTAGAGAACCAAGGGTCCCGGGTTCAAGTCCCGGTCTGAGCGTATAATTTTTCTCTTCAAATATGATTTATCCATCATTGAGATGTACGAAATCAATAATAAAAACATGGAAAAAGCCGTACTGGCTGTAATGTATAATTCCCAAATATGTCTTCTTAATAAAGGAGCCGCCATTTGCAAAGATAGAAGCAAAGGCTTCATAGCATTTGGTGGACGGGAATTACAATGTATATAGAGAAAGATTTGCGTTTAGATCGGTACTTGCTCAGGTAGCTCAGTTGGTAGAGCACTTGGTCTAGAGAACCAAGGGTCCCGGGTTCAAGTCCCGGTCTGAGCGTATAATTTTTCTCTTCAAATATAATTTGTAACATACTTGAGAGCTGGTAATTTGGCTGCATGATTGATATCAGCCATGGTGCTACTCTGGTGTTTCAACTGCTGACTGATCTTGTCAAACTCTGGATGTTTTGGTGTCAGCACTAATTTTGGATGATTGCATACATTCTGCAGATATCGCAGAGCCTGAAAGCAATATTCAAAATCTCATTACAATGTTGGATAAATAAAGTTGGTCACTAAAGATCAAGAAGAAAATTTTTAAAAAATTCTTGATTTTCTAAATTTAGTTTTCTTAGTAAAATTTTGTTACTTCACCACTCAATTGAAGTTGTTTGGAAATACAGATCTCACCTCATAAATGAATTTTTTCATCTGAACACGTTCTTTGACCACTATTCAGGTAAGAACTTGGTCTTATGAGGTGACATATGTATTTCCAAATCAATTCTTCAATTGAAGAGTTAATTCCAGAAAAGCAAACTAGCTCAAAATTATAAATTTATAATTATGTTATTACACAATTATAATATTTGTCACCTGTAGCTGGTGACAAAAAACACAAATCCTCTACTCATGTCCAAAATCAGATGAGGCCCCCATAATTTAAAATATATGATATATAATGGTGCTGACCAGGGTTTTGACAGGAATGAATCCTGATTCTGATTTGTCTACCATAAACTCCATATGGAGTGATCAAGATGTGAACTTGGGACCCAGAGATGGAGAATGAGTGCCTACACTTACACTATGGAGTACCTTAGCTAGTAAGTATTGCTACAAAATGTCGGCCACGATGGTCTAACAGTTATGTTCCTTGCCTCTAGTCCTGAGGGTAGAGAGTTCAAACACAGTTGGGGGTTGATGGAATTTTAGGAGAAAAATCCAGTGGGCAAGTCCTCAGGGCAGATTTTTAAGCCATGGGTTCCAAGTCAAAGATTTTTAGGCTTGTAAAATGAGTGTCTCTGAACAAAATTTAACTGACCTTCCCCACCCAAGTGATATATACACATTACTAGAAAATGTTGATAGGTACTAAGATATTGGGAATTCCATAAAACAAATGAAGTGTACAGTCTTTTTAAGTTTCTGAAAATTTTCATTATTGAACTTGTTTCCTTTTTTAAATTGTTTCATTGTTATTACCTAACAAGGTTAATTCTAAAATTCCTAAAATTAAATATTAAGGTTAATTCTTATTAATTTTGTTGAGTTGTTTCTTGACTCACCTCATACTTCTTAACTCCCTCGCAGATCTAGATTTCATCAAGAAATAACTCAACAAAATTAAAATAAACCTCATAGTGTTATTTCCTACCTACATAACTTAATTAATTCTTATTAGTTTATATTAATAAGCTACTGGTATTGAGTTTTGTCATGAGGGTGTGTGGGCCCTATTCTGAAAGAAAAAGTCTATGGGATCCTAGTCAGACATCATTATTAACAAACTATCCATCCATAGTAATTCTGCCCGAAGGCAGGTCCTTCACTGCAATCATAGCATTTTCATGCTATGCTTGCAGCTTTACTAGGGAATTGTGTGTAGGTGTGGTAGCTTTCCGTTGCTTTCCACACCAGTGAAGGATGATGATGATAATGATAAGGATGATAATGAAAAGGATGATGGCCATATGATTTCGGGGACCGTTTGGGCCTTAAAGTTTTCCTGACATTTGTCTTACAGGTGAGGAAAAACCCCGATAAACCTCACCCAGAAAAACTGCCCCGACCGGGGATCAAACCCGGGCCCGCTGCATGACAAGGCAGCACGCTACCTCGAGACCACAGCGGTGGACTAACAAACTATAGAGGCAATCATAGTATTTCCTTCTCTATTCCAAATAATAAATACATTTGCATTGATGTTTTTATTATTAATTTAATACATCTCATTGAAGGATAAATTAAATTTGAAGAGAAAATTTTTCACCCAGACTGGAACCTTCTGGCCCTACTGGCTTTTAAAAGTAATGTTTAAATTCCCAATAAAGTCTTCTTAATCAAGAAGCCGCCATTTGCAAAGATGAAGCCATAGCTTCAAGCATTTGGTGCGTGGGAATTACAACATATATAAGAGAAAGGTTTGCATCTGGATTGGAACTCGCCCCGGTAGCTCAGTTGGTAAGAGCATTGGTACGGTAAACCAAAGGTCCCAGGTTTGGGCCTCAGTCTGAGCAAAAATTTTTCTAAATTTAATTAATGTTGGGAAGTAAACATTATGAGGTATAATCATTAAAAATCATCGGAGAACATATTGTTTAAATAACTCACCTCATAGGAGGTGAGTTATTTAAACAATATGTTCTCCGATGATTTTTAAAAATTTTTCTCCTCAAATTTAATACATTTGCATATTTATATTTTTATTTCAAAATAATATTTTTCATCATATAGCTTTTCTGTACCTGGAAGATGTGGGTGTTACCCTGAATGTTGCCGCTCTGTCCAACAAGGGTCTCCTGCAAGGACTGGTGTGCTTGAGAACGGGCAAAGTCCTCATAAAGTTGCTCTTGCAATGGACTAAGTTCACAGTAATAATCCTGTGTGATTTTGGGAGGTAAGTCCTGTAGCACATCCTCCTTCATTCTACGCAATAAGAATGGCAGAACTTGTCTGTGTAGAGCCTCCATAGCCAGAGCCCCTGCAAAATTATTGTCTATGTTACATACAGCCACAACACACCAAAAAAAATGAACATAGATACATGATCAAGTTTTTTTGAGACTGACAAACATCTTACCTCAAATTAATGCTAGTTCAATTTGAACATGTTTCGATATAATCTTCTACATCATCTTCAGCTTGGTCAGACTGTTAAGTTTTATGTTGTGGACCCTGGATGTCGATATCAGCTCCCTCCTCCAGTTGGCCGAAGAACCTCCAAACAAGGTCATGTTCAACAGGAATTTCAAAATTCATGACTATTTTTGTTCTTCTGAATGTAGATTTTTTTCTCAAATGGTGAGTTCCCTTGTATTTTCCAATTGTTTTAATAATTTAGTGTTTGCATTTATATTGTGTTTTTCGGACCAAACATGAGCACCAACTGCAGAGTTTTCTATTTCCCCATTTTTAATATTTCTTGTGTGTTCATTGGTTCTCATTTTTAGGTTTATTTTTGTTTTTACTATATATACCTTATCACAACCAGTATATTCTATTTGATATACTCCTAATATTTTACTTTGATCAGTTCAAAACAACTTATATTAAAGCAATTGGAAAATACAACAGAACTCATCATTTGGGAAAAAAATCTACATTCAGAAGAACAAAAATAGAGTCATGAATTTTGAAATTCCTGCTGAACGTGACCTTGTTTGAAGGTTCTTCGGCCAGCCAGAGGAGGGAGCTGATATCGACATGCTGGGTCCACAACATAAAACTCAACAGTCTGGCCAAGCTGAAGATGATATAGAAGATTATATCAAAACATGTCCAAACTGAACCCACATTAATTTGAGTTAAGATGTTTGCCAGTCTCAAAAAAACTTGATTAAAAGAACCTCAATGTTACTTCCTAAAATAAACCAATATATATATGATTCTTATGCTGTAACATGTCCAGGCGAGAAAATTCATTTTATGAGGTGCGGTGTATATTTTCAATTCTACATTAATTGAGGCAGTGGATGGAAAAGGGAACATAAACAAATATAATTTTTTGAGATATGGAGCTTCAAAGTTTAGTTTCATCTGCAGAAATGTAAAAATAAACGTATTTAATTTCCTTATCATTAATTACTACTTAACATAAATACAACTTTACAACTTTGTCATGGATTTCTGAAATAGTCCCTGTTCAGGGATCTGAATAGAGACTATTTTATTTCCGGAAAATTTGCTCAAGTCAAATCCGTTTCCATATTTCTTGAAGGTTGTATTTTTACAGTGAAAGAATGTCACTCTTTCAACTAAACTATCTCTTCTAGTTTGGCATATTGTCTTTGACCTGTCCTGACTCTTCTGATAGGAATGCTACCATTGGCATAGCTTGTGAGGTCAATTAAGTAACATAAATACATTAATTTTTAAACAATAATTGATAGGAAATAACACTGTAAGATAATAGCAAGATTCAGTGAACGAATTAGTCACTTTTTAACTTATCTCATATTTTATGTTTTTTTAAACACCGGAATTGCAAGTTTTCAAGAAGAGTCCCTCTTGAAAACTGCAGTTAGCATGTTTAAACATAAAATATGAGATAAGTTAAAAAGTGACTCATTCGTTCATTGAATTAAGAACCTCATAATGTTATTTCCCATATTTAACTATGAATAACAGCAAGATAATGGATCACAAATATACATCTCACCTCATTTTACATTTTTTCACCTGGACACGTTTTGGAAATCATGGTCCCCATTCTCAATTACATTCTAACTGTTGAAATGGCTGTCAGATGTCCTGTAGACTCTTTCTCCTTAGAGGTAGTCAGATGAACTTCTATTAAACTATTAAATTCTATTAAACTATCAAATTTTATTGAAACTATTAAATTCTGACAGTGCATTAAAAAATAAACGAGCATTAATGTTTTGTGCTGCATTAGTTCTTCTTCTTTATCATCTCCTTGTTGTCATTACAGTATCGGGAAAGTAAGTCTCAAGGAACTCTCTCCATTTGCATTGCATTAATGACTAACAAAAATAATTGAAACCATAAATAAGGTAATTACCCTAGATTAAAAGAGGATAAGTATTTTGATCAAATATTTAAATTTTAATACCTTCCAATACTGGATAAGTATTGTTTCTGGCAGGGAATCCCAGTGTATTTCAAATTTACCAGGTGGAGATAATCCCTGGCATCCCCCCTTTTCAATTTACAGCCTATTAATAAACATTATTTCATTTTTGTTTTCAAATCTGTGGTGCCAATAACTTTTAGGTGATGAACAAGAATTGGCCCATTCTTTTTAATCTTATTGTGTGAATGAGATAAATATAATGCCTGCTTCCTGTTCTTTAGCAGAACTCTTCGCATCACGACTAGCAAGAATGGGTTTGCTGTAGCGTGCAGTGAACTGTTTTTCTGTTCCAAGGAAACCTGGCATCAAGAAGTCAAACAGTGACCACAGCTCCAGCACATTATTCTGTATTGGTGTCCCTGAGAGAATCAGCCTATGATTTGCTACCAGCTGCTTGATCGCTTTAGATGACTGCAACACACAAATTAACAAAAAAAAATTTAACTCCAACTTCTGTCAAATCAATTAACTATGATCAAAATCATTTTGAACAGTCAAACAAATTTTCTTTTTACACTTTAACAAATTCAAAGACTAAAATCACTCATCTCCTGGAAAAACCAGATAAATAATTTTTTTCCAATTTTTGTTTCATTTTCTTAATGGTTACTGTTCTTTACGCCACTTCACGTGCTAATAAAAAGGTAAGTCAATTCTTCATTCTATTAGCTATAATAGACAATTTTTGTTTCAAGTAAGTCTAAAAGGGAGGGAGTTCACTGAGAAAGAAACATATCGACCTATCCTGTTTGTGCCAATTTTGGACTTACCTGGGTTTTCCCCAGGGATGAGTGAAATGTATTCAGCAAAACTTTATCCAGTGTATTTTTTTATTTTATTATGGTAATATTTTATCTTAGGATATTTAGGTGTAAGCATTAGTTTTGTTAAGTTATGTAGATAGGAAATAACACTATGAGGTTTTTTAATATTGTTTATTTTTTATTATTTCACTCACCTCATACTTCATAATTCATAGCAGACCCAGGGTTTCTTCACATCTTTTGTGACATTCTCAATGTGACACAGCATTGAGAATGTCACAAAAGATGTGAAGAAACCCTGGGTCTGCTATGAATTATGAAGTATGAGGTAAGTGAAATAATAAAAAATAAACAATATTAGTTTTGTGTTTAATAAAATTGCTAATGGATGTAATACTATGAGGTAAATTATCAATTTAGATAATTGATTAAAATTAAATTAATCACTTCTCAGTGAATGACAAATTAAATTATGCCTAAATCAGACATACCAATGTCTCTGGTATTTATCTTGGATGGTGTATTCTCTATCATTTTTCTTCCTTGAATTTTTTTAAGTTACCAGCAACAAAAATTATTGAGAGAATTACACATTACAAACTAATAGTAAAAAGAAAGAAAAACAATTCAAGAAAATTAAATTATCATCCTGAAACACAGAGAAAATTTCAGAAAATATTTAGGAAATTCAATATTTGAAGAGAAAAATTTTCGCCTAAACCGGGACTCAAACCCGGGACCCTTGGCTTTCCGGGCCAAGTGCTCTACCAACTGAGCTACCGAGGCGAGTTACGATCTAGACGCAAATTTTTCTCTTATGTACGTTGTAATTCCCTCGCGCCAAATGCTTGAAACCATAGCTTCTATCTTTGCAAATGGCGGCTTCTTAGTTAAGAAGACATTTATTGGGAATTTAAATTTTTCTCTTCAAATATAATTTATCCTTCAATGAGAAGTGTTAAATTAATAATAAAATCGTCAATAGAAGCCCTACTGGCTATATAAAGTAGTGTTAAATTCCCAATAAATGTCTTCTTAACTAAGAAGCCGCCATTTGCAAAGATAGAAGCTATGGTTTCAAGCATTTGGCGCGAGGGAATTACAACGTACATAAGAGAAAAATTTGCATCTAGATCGTAACTCACCTCGGTAGCTCAGTTGGTAGAGCACTTGGCCCGGAAAGCCAAGGGTCCCGGGTTCGAGTCCCGGTCTAGGCGAAAATTTTTCTCTTCAAATATAATTTATCTTTCAATGAGAAGTGTTAAATTAATAATAAAATCGTCAATTCAATATTACTTTTTTATTTTTGAAAAAAAAAAACAAAGAAATAAATAATAATGGTAATCTAATGCTGGATGATCTCCATTTTCCTCCTCACTTCTTAGAACAATTTTGGTAAAGATTGAAAAAGTTTTAAAGTGCAGAGCATTTTGTGAGATGATTTATATTTATGATTGAGCTCTCCTCTTTCATAACATGCAAATTGGAATTTAAAATAAAATTCTTTCACCTCATGTCATATTCTGTCTTCTTATTAGACTGGTTTTGTAACCTTAGTGTTTACATTTTCAGTAATTACATGACTGATGTTCTGTTGCCCAGGAGCACTGCTTCTTAATCCATCTGTTGGTGGATCAATGAATCTCCCAATTAAATCAACTTCCCAGGGAATTTCAAAATTCATTAATTTTTTTAGTTTTTTGAATGTGGATTTTTCCCAAATAGTGTGCCCCTTAGATTTTTCTATTTGTTTTATTAAACTAGCCTCTTTCTTTCAATTTGATGTTTTTTAGATTTCAGGAAAAAAAGGTCATCTTATGTTCAGATAAATACGGTATATCAGACTTTAAATGGTTTCTATGATCATGGAAACATATATTAGAAGGAAAATATATATATTTTTTTATTTCACTAACATTTGTAATACATGTAAACATTTTTTTTCTTACCTTTGTTTTGCCATTCTTGATGACATGCCCCTCATCCAGAATGCAGTAGTTCCACTTAATTGAGCTGAAGAAGTCTATGTCCTTGCGCACAATATCATAAGAAGCTACGACCAAGTTGTGCCACTTCACTTTGTTACGTAATCTAAACAAAATTAAATTATTTATTACCTTAATTCCAAACAAATCTAAGTTTTTAGGATTTCCAATAGTTTGTAAGAGCAATAACTCATAAGCAAACAGTAAAAAACACAAAAACAGCTAAGATAAAATTACCCATTAGCAAACTATGAAGACATATAGGTGTCAATTCTTAGTCAATGGCATGAGAAGATGATAGGATACACACTGGGAGACTTTATTTCCAGGAAATTTATTGGTAACCATTTTACAGGAGACTGAGTGAATTCTCAGCCAATCTGAAGAGACAAATGAGAGAAGGAAAACCTTTATCCTCTGTTGCCTGGGCATAATTCTGGCTGTCTTTACAAAAGGCCTAAATTGGTAATAATATAAGTGATCAGTCAAAACTAAATAAATTCATAAAAATAAACCATGTATGCTGAAAATCATATTTATTTCATATTTAAAGACAGTAATACTTCTTCTTCTTCTTCTTCCTTTCATGTGATTGACCTAGTGGCCTGTTACGGTCTCAATCCAACGTTTGATTGAAGGGTCTGCCCAAAGATACAGTAATACTATGAGATACAAAACGATAGTTCGACCAGTTATCGTATATGGAGCAGAAACTAGGGCTGATACAACAAAAACTAAACAAATAATAAGCACATGTGAAATGAAAAATCTTAAGATCTAATCAGGGGAAAACATTATTTGATAAAATACACAACACAGAAATTAGAGACAAATGTCATACTCAAGACATAACCAAATTTATTATAAAAAGACAAAAATATTGGAAGGGTCATATAGAAAGAATGGAAGAAAACCAACTTGCAAAAAGAGCTAAAGAAGGTAGACCAATGGACGGGAGAAGAACAAGAGGAAGACAGCCAAGAGATGGATAGACAGTGAATGCACATCCAATACGTCTTCCTCCGAGGAGTGATTTTGGAAATAAACAGGATGAAAATCCTACAAATTAAGTTTAAGAAGAAGACGATGAAGAAAGAAAGAATACTATGAGGTTTATTTTGATTTTTAGAGGTTTAGAATTTTCACAACTCACCTCATATTTGTAAATTCCGGTTTTGATACATTATGTATCATTATCAATTCTTTCTAACTGTTGAATTGATGGTTGTGTTCCTGCAAGTTGATTTCTGTTCCTCCTGTTAGCTACCAATAAATTTCCAAATCAAATATCTTATTCCGGGAATTTGAAAATTAGTTTTTTTTTTAATTTTTGTGCATGTAAATTTTCTCCAAAATTGTGAGTTCCTTAGATTTATCTGTTTCTGTAATTTGACCTTTACTTCAATTCTGTATTTTTCTGAGCATACATGTGCTGCTATTGCAGATTTTTCTATTTACCCACTTTTAACATTTCTAACGTGGTTCTACTTATACATCTACAAATATGAGGTGAGTCATGAAAATTCTAACTCTCTATTAATTAATTATATTTATTCTTGAAAAGCAAGATCACACCTGAATCTACTACTTGACGTCCCTTCACCACAGAACCTCCCACTACTCAAATTCCTATACCTTATCCAGGGCTAGACTTCAGAACTATCTACCACAAGAGTTTAGCAGGCACTGGACATTAGCTTCAATTTAAAAGGAATTATATTTTTTTGTAATTGTTCTCTCAGCAGATTGACAGTTTCTGTTCATTTCATTTCTCTAATAATTTTAATTTGATTAATTTTAATTTCAGTTTAATTTGTATAAATTTCTTATTATTTAAGTCTACTTATAATTATTTTTATGCATTTCTTTTATTATCTGATAATTTTTTACTGGTTGAGAGGAAGAGATCTTATGGATCTTAGCTTTTGACAGTTTAATTTTCATCTTACTTGAAGAGAAAAACTATACGCTCAGAGAGAGGCTTGAACCCAGGATCTTTGACTTTCTAGATCAATATTCTATGGACTGAGCTACCTGAGCAAGTTGCAATCTAAATGCAAATTTTTCTCTTATATAAGCTGTTAATTCCCACGCACCAAATGCTATGAAACCTTTGCTTCTATCTTGCAAATGTGGCTTCTTTATTAAGAAGACATTTATGTGGGAATTTTACATTACATTACATTACATTACAGTGTGGCTTCTTTCGATGTTTTTATTATTCATTTTATATATCTCAATGATGGATAAATCATATTTGAAGAGAAAAATTATACACTCAGACTGGGGTTTGAACTGAGAACCTTTGACTTTCTAGGCCAAGATCCTACTGACTGAGCTATCTGAGCAAGTTCTAATCTAAACTCAAATTTTTTTCTTATATACGCTGTTAATTCCCGCGTACCAAATGCTAATTTTTATTATTGTATTTTATCATTATTATTAATTATCATTATCATCATTATTATAGTAAATAACACCCTGGCAATTCATGCTGCATGGACCTAAGCTCTCCATACATCCCTATTCCTGATCGAATAATTTATAATCATTCTTTTTATAATTCACATCTCTCAAATCATAGTTAATGTTATTCTTTCGCCTCTTTCTTGGCCTACCTACTATTAAATTTTATTTTTATATACATAATATTTATTAATATTAAAAAAATTAATGAAAGAAACCAAGTCGGAACCAAATCCAAGAACTCTCAGCAAGTTTAGCTTTAGACTTTCTCACATTCTCTACATAGAGAAATTTAAAAACTAGAGTGAAAGAATATCTCAGGAATGTCAAGAATCGGGAACTAGAAAAATCTGCAGTAGCTGCCCATGCATGGTCAGAAAAACAAATCAAAAGAAAGACTAAATTAATAAAACAAATAGAAAAACTCAAAAAGCTCACTCTTTGGCAAAAAATCTACATAAAAAAATGTAAAGGGGAAATTAATGAACTTTGAAACTTTTGGAGAAAATTATTTAATTTTGAGGTTCTTCAGTCTAGCAACAGAAGGAGTAGTAGGCAGTTCTTCAAGATGACACAACAACGGTTGTGAAAATACTGAGGATGGAACTGAAGAAGGTTCCAAAACTTGTCTAAAAAAAAAAGAAAGAAAAGAAAAAGAAAAATAAAAAGAAGAAGACAAACGAAAAAAGAAAAAGAAAAAAAAAAAAAAGAGGAAGGGAAAAAAAAAAAGAAGAGGGAAATAAAAAAGAAAAAAGAGAAACAAGAAGAAGAAAAAGAAAATAGAAAGAAAAAAAAGAAAAAGAAAGAAAAAAATTTAAAAAGAAAGAAAAAAAAAAGAAAAAGAGAGAAAGAAGAAGAGGTGATACAATTTTACTCAAGTAAACACAAATGCACGTACACATACACACACAAGACAACAATGAAAAAAAAAATCAGTACTCACTTGTCTCTCTCAGCAGGTGGTCCAATGTACTGCAGAGGATTGAGGTACTCGCGTGACAGGAACTTTTCAACTTCATATACCCAGTGTCCTGTTAATGTTGGAGGACAGATAACAATGGATGGCATTGGAGCACAATCTGGACTTTTCGTTTTCTAAACAAAAACACCATTAACTATAGAAACATTCTTTCTACTTACTACTATACTTAAAAATTAACCAGACTACTAAAAGAGATGTAAAATAAAGAACTAAACTGTGCTCAAACAAGAATACTTGATCCACTATATATTTTATAGTCGGCCACAGTGGGGTAATGGTTATGTCCCATGCCTCTAGTTCTGAGGTTTGCAAGTTTACATCCGGGCAGGGTCAATGAATTTTTAGGATGGAATAATCCAAGAGACAAGACCTCCGGGTGGAACTTTAAGTCATGGGTCCCAAATCTGAAGATTTACAGGGTTCTGAAAGAACCACAAGCCTGAATAAAAAGACATCTGTGCAAAATATAACCAACCTTCATCTCTTAGTTCAATGAATGAATGAATCACTTCTTACCTTACCTCATAATGTTTTTTTTTTAAACATGGGAGCTGCAGTTTTCAAGAGGAGTCCCTTTTATCTTCAGCCGACATATTCATTCATCATAATGTTATTTCCCATATTTAACTATGAATATCTTCTTCAAAGTTAAAATTGGGAAACACATTATGAGGTTCTTAATTAATAAATTAATGAGTCATTTTAACATCTTACCTCATATTTCATGTTTTATCAAACATGGTATATGAGGTAAGATGTTAAAATGACTCATTAATTTATTATATGAATATCTTGCTTACTTAAGTTATGTAGATAGGAAATAACACTATGAGGTTTTTTAATATTGTTTATTTTTTATTATTTCACTCACCTCATACTTCATAATTCATAGCAGACCCAGGGTTTCTTCACATCATTTGTGACATTCTCAATGCTGTGTCACGTTCACAACTGACGTCCAGTGGCCTTCTAGGGACAAGACCTTCTAGAAGGCCGTTGGACGTCAGTTGTGAACGTGACACAGCATTGAGAATGTCACAAATGAATTGAAGAAACCCTGGGTCTGCTATGAATTATGAGGTGAGTGAAATAATAAAAAATAAACAATATCTTAAATTAATATTAAGAAGCTAAAGCGGTTACTATGATTGAAATAAGTATATTAAAGTACACTACTAAATTATTCTAATCAAATGGCAAAGAGAAAAAATTATGCCTGAACCGGGAATCGAACCCCGAACCTTCAGCTTTCCGTGCTGATGCTCTAACCATTGAGCTAATCCAGGCTTCCTTCCCATCCAAGCACAAATCCTTCCTTTACCTTACTGTCTTGGTCCCACATTCAAATGCAATGAATCATCATTCACAAATACACAATGAATGGCTTCTACCTGAAGAAGACATGAAGGGACTCCACACAGCTATAGCATTATTTATTAAATTAATATTAAGAAGCTAAAGCGGTTACTATGATTGAAATAAGTATATTAAAGTACACTACTAAATTATTCTAATCAAATGGCAAAGAGAAAAAATTATGCCTGAACCGGGAATCGAACCCGAACCTTCAGCTTTCCGTGCTGATGCTCTAACCATTGAGCTAATCCAGGCTTCCTTCCCATCCAAGCACAAATCCTTCCTTTACCTTACTGTCTTGGTCCCACATTCAAATGCAATGAATCATCATTCACAAATACACAATGAATGGCTTCTACCTGAAGAAGACATGAAGGGACTCCACACAGCTATAGCATTATTTATTAAATTAATATTAAGAAGCTAAAGCGGTTACTATGATTGAAATAAGTATATTAAAGTACACTACTAAATTATTCTAATCAAATGGCAAAGAGAAAAAATTATGCCTGAACCGGGAATCGAACCCCGAACCTTCAGCTTTCCGTGCTGATGCTCTAACCATTGAGCTAATCCAGGCTTCCTTCCCATCCAAGCACAAATCCTTCCTTTACCTTACTGTCTTGGTCCCACATTCAAATGCAATGAATCATCATTCACAAATACACAATGAATGGCTTCTACCTGAAGAAGACATGAAGGGACTCCACACAGCTATAGCATTATTTATTAAATTAATATTAAGAGCTAAAGCGGTTACTATGATTGAAATAAGTATATTAAAGTACACTACTAAATTATTCTAATCAAATGGCCAAAGAGAAAAAAATTATGCCTGAACCGGGAATCGAACCCCGAACCTTCAGCTTTCGTGCTTGCTGATGCTCTAACCATTGAGCTAATCCAGGCTTCCTTCCCATCCAAGCACAAATCCTTCCTTTACCTTACTGTCTTGGTCCCACATTCAAATGCAATGAATCATCATTCACAAATACACAATGAATGGCTTCTACCTGAAGAAGACATGAAGGGACTCCACACAGCTATAGCATTATTTATTAAATTAATATTAAGAAGCTAAAGCGGTTACTATGATTGAAATAAGTATATTAAAGTACACTACTAAATTATTCTAATCAAATGGCAAAGAGAAAAAATTATGCCTGAACCGGGAATCGAACCCCGAACCTTCAGCTTTCCGTGCTGATGCTCTAACCATTGAGCTAATCCAGGCTTCCTTCCCATCCAAGCACAAATCCTTCCTTTACCTTACTGTCTTGGTCCCACATTCAAATGCAATGAATCATCATTCACAAATACACAATGAATGGCTTCTACCTGAAGAAGACATGAAGGGACTCCACACAGCTATAGCATTATTTATTAAATTAATATTAAGAAGCTAAAGCGGTTACTATGATTGAAATAAGTATATTAAAGTACACTACTAAATTATTCTAATCAAATGTGCTTGGATGGGAAGGAAGCCTGGATTAGCTCAATGGTTAGAGCATCAGCACGGAAAGCTGAAGGTTCGGGGTTCGATTCCCGGTTCAGGCATAATTTTTTCTCTTTGCCATTTGATTAGAATAATTTAGTAGTGTACTTTAATATACTTATTTCAATCATAGTAACCGCTTTAGCTTCTTAATATTAATTTAATAAATAATGCTATAGCTGTGTGGAGTCCCTTCATGTCTTCTTCAGGTAGAAGCCATTCATTGTGTATTTGTGAATGATGATTCATTGCATTTGAATGTGGGACCAAGACAGTAAGGTAAAGGAAGGATTTGTGCTTGGATGGGAAGGAAGCCTGGATTAGCTCAATGGTTAGAGCATCAGCACGGAAAGCTGAAGGTTCGGGGTTCGATTCCCGGTTCAGGCATAATTTTTTCTCTTTGCCATTTGATTAAAACAATATCTTGCTTACTTACTTACTATAAGTTTCTTGAGATGACATGTCAATCACATTACTCACAACATATGTAGGGAAATAAGTGTAACTAAATGAGATTGGTTAAGAAACCCCAAAAAATGGCAGGCGAGAGCCTGATGTGGGCAGTAAGAGCCATATGATGGATGCATAGAGGTGTAAAATATTTTCCGATTCAATTATGTAATATTGATAATTTGCCTCATAGTGTTACTTCCCATTAGAATTTATTTAATATTTGTAGGAAATAACACTATGAGGTTTCTTTTAATTATTCCTTTACCTTACTCTACTGGTCCTACATTCAATTGCAATGAATCATCGTTCACAAATACACAATGAATGGCTTCTACCTGAAGAAGACATGAAGGGACTCCACACAGCTATAGCATTATTTATTAAATTAATATTGAGAAGCTAAAGCTATTACTATGATAGAAATAAGTAAATTAATAAACAAAATTAAATTATTGTAAATCAATGGTAAAGAGAAAAATTTTTGCCTGAACCGGGAATCGAACCCCGAACCTTAAGCTTTCCGTGCTAATGCTCTGTCCACTGAGCTAATCCAGGCTTCATTCCCATCCAAGCAGAAATCCTTCCTTTAACTTACTCTACTGGTCCCACATTCAATTGCAATGAATCATCGTTCACAAATATTATTACGAGTTAAGTATTATGACTTATCTCATATTTTTTTATTTTCTTGCAGATTATAGTTTCGTCATACTTATGCGACATTATCAATGCATCCTAATTCCCATTAGAGTTTTTATTTTAAAAAAATAAAAATTACTGTCATGTTAGACAAAATCCTCTCATTCTAGCTTGTTTTGGATTTGAGACATAATGTATCTTTTTTTTTTAAGTACATTAGTTTTAGGAATGAGTGTCCACCTATCATTCATTAAATTTTGACTTATATTAGAAAATTATCGATGGCAATGGAAATGTAATCTTATATTCAATCCAAATATTGCTAAGAATACAATAAATGGAATACTTTAAAATGTTCTGCATTTGATATGCAGAGACCATGAAAAAAAGTTTATTATGTGGGATAGTGTAAAACCGCGCATGTCTTATCAAAGTTTCAGTATAAAAACATATTTCGGAATTCTAAAATAATTACCTCGTATTGTTGCTGGCGATAATAATGATCTCCAGCGAGAATGCATATTGACTGAAGTGTCTTTCCTAGACCCATATCATCACACAGAATGCCATGGAGTTTGTACTTGTTCAGGAAGGCCAGCCAGTTCACTCCGGACTACAATAGAAATAAACATACAAAAAAATGAATATACCAGGAAAATATCTATAAAGTAAAAATATTAATCAACAATATTACATACTAAGGCACAAGAATTACTGTCCTTGATCTTCTATTATTTTCAGAAAATATAAAATCACAGACAACAAAACCTACGCCCCAGCTGGCTAGCATATTTGTGGCAGAAAACCAAAAAGTGTATCAATGATCAAGATGTTAGTACTGGAAGGGAATAGAGCATTTAATTGTTGATACATCTCATTTGTTTAATTTATTGCTTAGTCAACAATAAAGCACATTTTTATTCATTTGTTTCACATCTTTTCTATCAAAGCCTGGCAACCTGTATTTTATTTGTTGATTAAACCATTTCAGGTTGCCAGGTGATGATAGAAAAGGAAAGATGTGAAAGAAATTAATGAGATGTATCAACAATTGAATACTCTTTCAAATTTAAATATAATATTATAGAGGTTCCATTTAAAATTTCAAAGCTTTTTAGGTTGGGAGTTTTGTTTCCAAACCTAAAATGAAATTGGTTTTAAACTTCTCATTCAATTTAATATTTGAAGGAAATAACACTATGAGGTTTCTTTAATTATTAATGAGTTCGGGTTTTAGACTCACCTTATATATTTTTTATTTTTCTCGTAGACTAGTTTCTTCACACTTATGAGATATTGTCAATGCCTCCCATAAAAAATATGAGGTGTGTCTAAAACCCTAACTCATAATAATTTTTTTAAATTAAAGATTTCTTTCTTCATTATACGTTTCCAGCTGTAGCTGATGTCATATTCCATTGCAGTTACACTACTTGAAGATGACTCCATACCATATGCTAATTAAATTTAATTAAAGATTAAATTTAAATACTTCATACCTCACCTCATATCCAATCTTCTAATTATACTGCAGTTTCAAAGCACAAGAAGTTCTTCTGATCGATATAACATCAGTCGATGAGATATTACTGAAGATGAAGTTGCCAAAGCTTTGAAACTGCAATATAATTAGAAGACTGGATATGAGGTGAGGTATGAAGTGTTTTAATTTAATCTTAAATTAAACCTCATAGTGATTGAATTCAATTTAGATAATTATTTAGATTGGGAAGATTTAAAAGCTCTGTATATATAAACTATTTTTAACGACAGTTTGTGCATCTTTCAGCCAACAATCTTTCTCCTTCTAGTAAAAATAGCTAAAATTAAACTATTTATACATATTTGAAGAGAAAAATTTTCGCCTAGACCGAGATTCGAACCCTTGGCTTTCCGGGCCAAGTGCTGTACCAACTGAGCTACCGAGGCGAGTTACGATCTAGACGCAAATTT
Organism: Diploptera punctata; assembly: GCA_030220185.1. NCBI lineage: Eukaryota > Metazoa > Arthropoda > Insecta > Blattodea > Blaberidae > Diploptera > Diploptera punctata. The sequence continues at coordinate 3,820,535 of JASPKZ010001586.1, read as the reverse complement.
TTCTCTTATATACGTTGTAATTCGAACATTTTTCTCTTCAAATATAATTTATCTTTCAGTGAGAAATGTTAAATCAATAATAAAAACATCATTTGAAGCCTTTATAAAGTAATGTTAAAATTCCCAATAAATGTCTTCTTAACTAAGAAGCCGCCATTTGCAAAGATAGAAGCAATGGTTTCAAAAGCATTTGGCAATAGGGAATTACAACGTATATAAGAGAAAAATTTGCATCTAGATCGTAACTCGCCTCGGTAGCTCAGTTGGTAGAGCACTTGGACCGGAAAGCCAAGGGTCCTGGGTTCGAGTCTCGGTCTAGGCGAAAATTTTTCTCTTCAAATATAATTTATCTTTCAGTGAGAAATGTTAAATCAATAATAAAAACATTATTTATACATAGTTAAATATGGGAAATAACATTATGAGGTTCTTAATTCATGAATGAATGAATAATTTTTTATATCTTATGGGAGGGATGTTTCCTCTTCAAAAACTGCAGTTCCCATGTTTAAGAAAACATACAACTATGAGGTAAGATATAAAAAAATGACTCATTCATTCCTAAATAAATAACACCTCATAGTGTTAATTCTTAAAAAAGTTAAAAGCTTACTTATTTTAGGAATTCTCACTATGAGGTATATTCATTAAGGTAGAATTTTTTGTCACTCACCTCATATTGTTCAATATGAGGTGAGTGATGTTAAAAGCTATTTATTTCTTCAATTACCTGCTGGTATGACCTTAATTCAGCCTTAATAGAAACTGGCACTTTATAGTCTTCTATAGACTTTGGATTGAAGAGTTGTTCTAAGAACTTTCGCTCTCGAGCTTTCTGTTGTGCCAGTTCTCGAGTCAGATTTGGAGGATCTGGAACACCTCCATCAAGTGGCATGAGCTGAATGAGAGTTGCAAAACAGTGTGTAGCCATCAGCCGTACAGGTTGATTCTGATCACTCATACGACCTGAAATAAAAAAAAAAATAACCAAACTTAAGAGAGAAATTTGTACTTGAATTGGAAAGTGTTCATATCCTATCATACAACTATAATAATACATCTCTCAAATACGTCTCAAAATCCTTTCTCTCTAATTTCCAAATATAGCAACAATTTCTCCAATTAAATTTGAGACTTGAAAATCAATACTGATCATTTTCTACCACTATGTGATTTAATATCATGAGAAAAACCACAAGAAAGATGGATTAACCAAATAAAGAAAAACATAAGATGATGATGTGATTTAATAATTATATATAAGCAAGTGAAACGGCATTGTTTTATGGTCTCATTTCATATATACTGCTCTACTGACCCTGGTTCAAATTTGACTGCGGTATAAAAACCACAAGTTTTTTTTTTTTTTTTTTCTTCAGAAGAGAAGTCAAGCACAAGTCCCAAGTTGTTGCATTTCTGGCATATAAATATAATTTGAAGCCCAGAGGAATCAGAGTAAAATTTGTCAGCCCTTTCATCCTCCAGTGTGAGATAAAAGCTAATGACCCGAACTGTTAATGATCATCACTAAATAAAATAATAACTTCTATAAATCATTGTTAATATAAATAAATCAACTGTAGTAATGCTTATATTTGAAAAGAAAAATATACGCCTAAACTAGGGTTTGAACCCAGGACCTTTGACTTTCTATGTCAATGCTCTTCCATCTGAGCTCCCTAGTTCAAACCCCAGTCTAGGTGTATATTTTTCTTTTCAAATATAATTTGTCCATCATTAGGAAGTTTAAAAACGAATAATATTAACAATGTAGTAATGCTTGTTGAGTTATATAATCCCCTGACTCATTAAGAAGGAATGCATAAATAAACTTCTGTACAACAACAAAAATTCTGAGAAAACTGTACATCTGCAGCCCAAATTCTGTAAGATAGTTTGATTATATTTACCCCCAAGGAATTCCAATTAAAATTTGTACATTACTTCCATCATCTACCCCAAAATAAAATAAAGAAAAAAGATAATGTATGTACGACATAACTTTTTAAATGAACATCTTTACAAAATTGGAATACTAAATTGTCTTACATGCATTCTGTAATAAGATGTTCAATATAAAATTGGTACCTGGTAAGTCAGTTTTCCTCAACTAAATTATTAAATAGTTCCAATATAGAGGCCTTTCAAAATCAATGTTTCATCTTCTGCATTTTAACTGTTACTGATGGTACTGACGTTGTACAGGTACCATCAGTACTAGTTAAAATGCAGAAGATGAAACATTGATTTTGAAAGGTCTCCATATTGGAACTAATTAATAATTTAGTTGAGGAAGACTGACTTACCAGGTACCAATTTTATTAAGGTAGAATATGTTTATCACTCACCTCATATTGTTCTTCTTATTTGATTATAGACTAGTTTCGGAACATAGTTTCTGTTCCATCCTCAGTAACATCACGACCGTTGTTCTGTCGTCTTGAAGAGTTGTCCTTCTCTCCTTCCATTGGCTGACTGAAAAACCTCGAAACCAGGTCATTCTCACCGGGAATTTCAAAGTTCATTAATTTCTTCTTTCGCTCTTTTGAATGTAGATCTTTTCCCAAACAGTAAGTTCTTTTGGTTTTTCTATTTGTTTTAATAATTTTGCTTTTTCTCGGTAAGATGTTTTTTCAGACCATGCATGGGCAGCCACTGCAGATTTTTCTATCTTCCCCTTCTTGACATTCCTGAGATATTCTTTAACTCTAGTTTTCAAATTTCTTTTAGTTTTTCCTATGTAGAATTTCTCACATTCTTCACATTTAATTTGATAAATCCCTGATTTGTTTTCTTCTTTAATTTTCTCATTCTTATTAGGTCTAATCAGTCTGCTGATGCTGTAGTCATTTTTGGGTGCTAACCTTATGTTGAAATCTTTAAAATTTTTTGAAACTTGTGGTGTTTTAATGGATGATATGTGAATTTCTAAATTTTACATTATCTTCTTTTACTTTTAGAAGAGTGCTTTGATTAATAAATTTTTGTCTTTTGAACTTGTTTATTTTTTTGAGTATCATTTTTATAGCAAAACCATTTCCGTGGCTACGTTGATTATGTGTTCTTTTTCTTTTTCATAATTTTCTTTGTTCATTGGTATGTTCACTAATCTATGTGTCCAACTATTGAAAACTGCTTCTTTGTGAGCTATGTGATTGAAACCTAAAGCTTTTATGTAGTTATCTATATGTGTCTTTTTCTGTAAATTCCAAATTCTATCTTATTTCTTCATTCCTTTTTAAGTTGAGATCTAAAAATGGTATTTCTCCATTGATTTCCTTTTCCATAGTGAACTTTATAGTTTGACTTTGAATGTTCAATAATTTTAATGCGTCATCTATCTGTTTATGATTAACTATTGCAATTATGTCATCCACATATCTGCACCAGAACTTGAAAATTAAACGATGTCCGTTAATTATCTTGTGTTCAAAATTCCCCATGAATAGATTAGCTAAGAATGGAGATAAAGGGTTTCCCATCGAAAGTCCTGAATTTTGTTTATAAAATCTTCCATTGTAGGTGAAAAACATATTATCGATACATAATTTAGTTAAAGTTTTATATTCGACTATCTTTACTTTTTCAATTTTATTATTTTTACATAAGGTTAGCACCCAAAAATGACTACAGCATCAGCAGACTGATTAGACCTAATAAGAATGAGAAAATTAAAGAAGAAAACAAATCAGGGATTTATCAAATTAAATGTGAAGAATGTGAGAAATTCTACATAGGAAAAACTAAAAGAAATTTGAAAACTAGAGTTAAAGAACATCTCAGGAATGTCAAGAAAGGGGAAGTAGAAAAATCTGCAGTGGCTGCCCATGCATGGTCTGAAAAACATCTTATCGAGAAAGAAGCAAAATTATTAAAACAAATAGAAAAACCAAAAGAACTTACTGTTTGGGAAAAGATCTACATTCAAAAGAGCGAAAAGAAGAAATTAATGAACTTTGAAATTCCCGGTGAGAATGACCTGGTTTCGAGGTTTTTCAGTCAGCCAATGGAAGGAGAGAAGGACAACTCTTCAAGACGACAGAACAACGGTCGTGATGTTACTGAGGATGGAACAGAAACTATGTTCCGAAACTAGTCTATAATCAAATAAGAAGAACAATATGAGGTGAGTGATAAACATATTCTACCTTAAGGTAGAATATGTTTATCACTAACTAGTCTATAATCAAATAAGAAGAACAATATGAGGTGAGTGATAAACATATTCTACCTTAAGGTAGAATATGTTTATCACTCACCTCATATTGTTCTTCTTATTTGATTATAGACTAGTTTCGGAACATAGTTTCTGTTCCATCCTCAGTAACATCACGACCGTTGTTCTGTAGTCTTGAAGAGTTGTCCTTCTCCCCTTCCATTGGCTGACTGAAAAACCTCGAAACCAGGTCATTCTCACCGGGAATTTCAAAGTTCATTAATTTCTTCTTTTCGCTCTTTTGAATGTAGATCTTTTCCCAAACAGTAAGTTCTTTTGGTTTTTCTATTTGTTTTAATAATTTTGCTTCTTTCTCGATAAGATGTTTTTTCAGACCATGCATGGGCAGCCACTGCAGATTTTTCTACTTCCCCTTTCTTGACATTCCTGAGATATTCTTTAACTCTAGTTTTCAAATTCTTTTAGTTTTTCCTATGTAGAATTTCTCACATTCTTCACATTTAATTTGATAAATCCCTGATTTGTTTTCTTCTTTAATTTTTCATTCTTATTAGGTCTAATCAGTCTCCTGATGCTGTAGTCATTTTTGGGTGCTAACCTTATGTTGAAATCTTTAAAAATATTTTGAAACTTGTGGTGTTTTAATGGATGATATGTGAATTTTCTAAATTTTACATTATCTTCTTTTACTTTTAGAAGAGTGCTTTGATTAATAAATTTTTGTCTTTTGAACTTGTTTATTTTTTTGAGTATCATTTTTATAGCAAAACCATTTTTCGTGGCTACGTTGATTATGTGTTCTTTTTCTTTTTCATAATTTTCTTTGTTCATTGGTATGTTCACTAATCTATGTGTCAAACTATTGAAAACTGCTTCTTTGTGAGCTATGTGATTGAAACCTAAAGCTTTTATGTAGTTATCTATATGTGTCTTTTTTCTGTAAATTCCAAATTCTATCTTATTTTCTAAGGAATGAACGTAGCCACGAAAAATGGTTTTGCTATAAAAATGATACTGAAAAAAATAAACAAGTTCAAAAGACAAAAATTTATTAATCAAAGCACTCTTCTAAAAGTAAAAGAAGATAATGTAAAATTTAGAAAATTCACATATCATCCATTAAAACACCACAAGTTTCAAAAAATTTTTAAAGATTTCAACATAAGGTTAGCACCCAAAAATGACTACAGCATCAGCAGACTGATTAGACCTAATAAGAATGAGAAAATTAAAGAAGAAAACAAATCAGGGATTTATCAAATTAAATGTGAAGAATGTGAGAAATTCTACATAGGAAAAACTAAAAGAAATTTGAAAACTAGAGTTAAAGAACATCTCAGGAATGTCAAGAAAGGGGAAGTAGAAAAATCTGCAGTGGCTGCCCATGCATGGTCTGAAAAACATCTTATCGAGAAAGAAGCAAAATTATTAAAACAAATAGAAAAACCAAAAGAACTTACTGTTTGGGAAAAGATCTACATTCAAAAGAGCGAAAAGAAGAAATTAATGAACTTTGAAATTCCCGGTGAGAATGACCTGGTTTCGAGGTTTTTCAGTCAGCCAATGGAAGGGGAGAAGGACAACTCTTCAAGACGACAGAACAACGGTCGTGATGTTACTGAGGATGGAACAGAAACTATGTTCCGAAACTAGTCTATAATCAAATAAGAAGAACAATATGAGGTGAGTGATAAACATATTCTACCTTAATGAATATACCTCATAGTGAGAATTCCTAAAATAGCCAAGGGTCCCGGGTTCGAGTCCCGGTCTAGGCGAAAATTTTTCTCTTCAAATATAATTTATCCTTCTATGAGAAGTGTTAAATTAATAATAAAAATCGTCAATAGAAGCCCTACTGGCTATAAAGTAGTGTTAAATTCCCAATAAATGTCTTCTTAACTAAGAAGCCGCCATTTGCAAAGATAGAAGCTATGGTTTCAAGCATTTGGCGCTAGGGAATTACAACGTACATAAGAGAAAAATTTGCGTCTAGATCGTAACTCGCCTCGGTAGCTCAGTTGGTAGAGCACTTGGCCCGGAAAGCCAAGGGTCCCGGGTTCGAGTCCCGGTCTAGGCGAAAATTTTTCTCTTCAAATATAATTTATCCTTCTATGAGAAGTGTTAAATTAATAATAAAAATCGTCAATAGAAGCCCTACTGGCTATAAAGTAGTGTTAAATTCCCAATAAATGTCTTCTTAACTAAGAAGCCGCCATTTGCAAAGATAGAAGCTATGGTTTCAAGCATTTGGCGCTAGGGAATTACAACGTACATAAGAGAAAAATTTGCGTCTAGATCGTAACTCGCCTCGGTAGCTCAGTTGGTAGAGCACTTGGCCCGGAAAGCCAAGGGTCCCGGGTTCGAGTCCCGGTCTAGGCGAAAATTTTTCTCTTCAAATATAATTTATCCTTCTATGAGAAGTGTTAAATTAATAATAAAAATCGTCAATAGAAGCCCTACTGGCTATAAAGTAGTGTTAAATTCCCAATAAATGTCTTCTTAACTAAGAAGCCGCCATTTGCAAAGATAGAAGCTATGGTTTCAAGCATTTGGCGCTAGGGAATTACAACGTACATAAGAGAAAAATTTGCGTCTAGATCGTAACTCGCCTCGGTAGCTCAGTTGTAGAGCACTTGGCCCGGAAAGCCAAGGGTCCCGGGTTCGAGTCCCGGTCTAGGCGAAAATTTTTCTCTTCAAATATAATTTATCCTTCTATGAGAAGTGTTAAATTAATAATAAAAATCGTCAATAGAAGCCCTACTGGCTATAAAGTAGTGTTAAATTCCCAATAAATGTCTTCTTAACTAAGAAGCCGCCATTTGCAAAGATAGAAGCTATGGTTTCAAGCATTTGGCGCTAGGGAATTACAACGTACATAAGAGAAAAATTTGCGTCTAGATCGTAACTCGCCTCGGTAGCTCAGTTGGTAGAGCACTTGGCCCGGAAAGCCAAGGGTCCCGGGTTCGAGTCCCGGTCTAGGCGAAAAAAAAAAAAAAAAAAAATTTTCTCTTCAAATATAAGTAATATTCTACCTTAATGAATATACCTCATAGTGAGAATTCCTAAAATAACCAATTTTATATTTAACATCTTATTTCATAACCTCAACGGTGCTGTAATATGAATTTTAAGAGTTGATGCATTCTGTATAATATTCAAACCATAAACTTAAAACCCCTGTCAGTATTTTCACAGCTGTACCTTACACCTGCTCTATAATGGACAGCAAGAGGAAGGATGAAAAGTCTACTTAAAAAAATAAAAACCGAGGGCTATTGAGAAACAACAATATATTATATTTGAATAAGAAAATATACCCCTAGACTGGAATTCGAACCTGGGACTCTTATATTTATACTCTAATGCTGAAACCACTGAGCTGTCCTAGGCTTCCAATCTAAACACAAATTTTTCAATTCCTGAAAGCCCCAAAAAGCTACTAATTGTTATTTGACATACAAATGATGGCTTCCTATTTAAGAAGACTTTTAATGTAAATATTAACATTACATTATAAAAAGTTAAAATTGGGAAACACATTATGAGGTTCTTAATTAATAAATTAATGAGTCATTTTAACATCTTACCTCATATTTCATATAGTTACCGTGTTTGAAAAACATGAAATATGAGGTAAGATGTTAAAATGACTCATTAATTTATTAATTACATTATAAAGCCAGTTGAAAGAAGCTCTACTGGGCTTTATAAAGTAATGTTAAAATTCCCAATAAAAGCCTTCTTATAAATAAGAAGCCGCCATTATTTGTCAAGTAATGATTCACAGCCTTTGGCATTCTCAAGAACTGAAATGTGTAAGAGAAAAATTTGTAAGAATGAAATGAATTGTGAATTCTTCTTACCTCATACTTCTATGTTTTTTTAAACACAGCACCACAATATCGGCAACCATCATAATCACAGTCGTGAAAACAGCTGACGATGGTCACTGATACTGCGGTGCTGTGTTTAAAAAAACATAGAAGCATGAGGTAAGAAGAATTCATGATTCATTTGATTCTTATCAATTAAACCTCATAATGTTAAAAATTCCCAAAATTATTATATTAGAAAAATTTGTATTTAGGTTGGAGGTCTAGGATAGCTTGAGCATTAGCGTATAAAGCTAAAGGTCCTGCCTAGATTTGAACCCTAGTCTAGATGTATATATATTTTTTTCTTCTTCAAATATAATTTGTCCTTCAGTGAGAAACATTAAATTTATAAAAAAATGTATAATAAAAATATAATAATAATAATAGTTAAGTCTCAAAAACTTCTTGTAGGAAAACAGAAGGAAAATACCCAGTTGGTTGGCCAAAAAATGAGGTGAGAGAACAACATTAACCATATATGAAAGAGTTGGAGAAGATGTTTTTAATATCTTACCTTATAAAGTTGCATGTTTTCACAATACCAGTTTCAAAAGTATAATTTTACTTCCATCTTCAGTCAAACTCCAACTCTGAAGATGGAAGTAAAATTATACTTTTTAAACCAATCATTGTGAAAACAGGCAACTTTATGAGGTTGAGATATTAAAAACACTTTCTCCAACTCATTCATAAATGTAAATACCTAATAGTGTTATCTCCCACTCTGATTTTGATTAAGAACATTAACCATGATTTGGAAGACGTGAATTGTACAAGGAATGACTGGAAAATATTAGCTATGGGTAGGGATATATGGGGAGCTTATGTGTGCACAGCAATGAACTTTTGGGTTCAATACTGCTAGTGAGTTGGTTAAAAAATAATTGAAGCATACACTTACCTAAAAGGGGCACAACCAATAGCACTATATATGGCACAATGTTGAACTGTAATTTTTCAGATACACAAGCCAAAGCTTCCACGGCTCCCTGACGTTGAATATCTGAATCTGTAGCTCCCAGGAGTGGCAAAACTTTATCCACAACATGTGTCATCACCGGGACAGACGACAGACAAGCCAGAGCACCCATACAACGAGCAGCCATATGTCGCACGGCTCGGTACGGATGTGAGAGAAGTAAGCAAAGTCTAGGTAGACAGTCTTCTAATACCTGCTAAAACATTACACAGTATAAATAAAATTATCTAAAGAAGAAAAAATGCAGTGGAATTATGTAGACATAAAAAGTAGATAACAGTCTTAAGTGTGCACCAGGTCAGAAAAATACAGAATCAAAAACAAATGCCAAATTATTGAAACAGATAAATCCAAGGAATTCACATTTTGGGAGAAAATTTACATATGAAAAAAATAGAAAGAAAATAATAACTACGAAATTCCCGTAGAAAAAAAATTGATTTGAAAGTTCATCGGTCAGCCAACAGAGGGAGCAGAAGTCCAACCTATAGGATAACCAACCACCGTTTTAGACAGGAAGAATTGACAATGATGTCAAAGGGATCTTCAAAAAAGCTATAAATATGAGGCAAATAGTGTATATCTATGTTAATATTATTTGTTTTTAAACATCTTAATGATGGACAAATTATATTTGAAAAGAAAAATATACGCTTAGACTGGGGTTTGAACCCAGGACCTTTGACACTCTATGTCAATGCTCTTCCATCTGAGCTACCTAGACTAGGGTTTGAACCCAGGACCTTTGACTCTCTATGTCAGTGCTTAGCCTAGGTAGCTCAGATGGAAGAGCACTGACATAGAGAGTCAAAGGTCCTGGGTTCCAACCCCAGTCTAAGCGTATATTTTTCTTTTCAAATATAATTTGTCCATCATTAAGATGTTTAAAAATGAATAATATTAACATTGAAAGAAGCACTACTGGCTTTATAAGTAATGTTTAAATTCCCAATAAAAAGTCTTCTTAATAAAGAAGCCGCCATTTGTAAAAATCGTAGCATTTTGGGTTAGGGAATTAACTATGTATAAGAGAAAAATATGTGTTTAGGTTGGAGGCCTAAGTAGCTCAGATGGAAGAGCATTGACATAGAGAGTCAAAGGTCCTGGGTTCAAACCCCAGTCTAGGCGTATATTTTTCTTTTGAAATATAATTTGTCCATCATTAAGATGTTTAAAAACGAATAATATTAACATTGAAAGAAGCACTACTGGCTTTATAAGTAATGTTTAAATTCCCAATAAAAAGTCTTCTTAATAAAGAAGCTGCCATTTGCAAAAATCGTAGCAACGGCTCGTAGCATTTGGGGTTAGGGAATTAACTATGTATAAGAGAAAAATATGCGTTTAGATTGGAGGCCTAGGTAGCTCAGATGGAAGAGCATTGACATAGAGAGTCAAAGGTCTTGGGTTCAAACCCCAGTCTAGGCATATGGAGTTATGGCTGATGATGAACATGACGATGTTTGAAATTGCGATATCATGGAAGCATGAATCCTATGAGGTGAGTTGTTTAAACAATATGTTCTCCGATGAATTTTAATAATAATATATATATATATATATATATATATATATATTTTTTTTTTCATTCTTTGGAGGACTAGGTAGCTGAGATGGAAGAGCATTGACATAGAGAGTCAAAGGTCCTGGGTTCAAACCCTAGTCTAGGCGTATATATATATATATATATATATTTTTTTTTTTTTCATTCTTTGGAGACCTAGGTAGCTCAGATGGAAGAGCATTGACATAGAGAGTCAAAGGTCCTGGGTTCAAACCCCAGTCTAGGCATATATTTTTCTTTTCAAATATAGTGTATATCTAACTCATATTATCTAAGGGTTTACTTCTTTCTAAAGGAAGACAGAAGTTTGTTTTCTTCATCCTGAAAAATCTATTGTCCCTTGATTTGATTCTATTAACTTCAGATCTAGAGGCATGTATGTTAGCAACTAAGCTCCAGTTATATTTTACCATTGCACTTTTTTGTAATAAGATATGGAAATTTTATGTTTCTAATTATACTTAATAAAAATCTCCTATGATCAATTATATTATTGTCCTTACAGGAAAAGATCTCTTAGTCACCCCATGAAAAAAACAACTTGTGTTTCTAATATACTTAATTAAATATACTCAGGAATCTACTTATCAGGATCTTTTTGGCATCAGTGAGCAGAAAGACAAAAATGATTATTGTGAGTTATCCATAAAAGATACACATATGCTGCCATGGACTCTTTTGTATAGAATATTTTGAGATATTCAATTCGGTGTACATTAACTTGGTGTATTTGTTATGGTTTAGGCAGCACAAGACATTTAAATGTCCAAAAAGTTAACTTTTTAGTGCACCTATGCTTTTTTTTAGCTCTAGTCCTATAGTATGCACTGTAATATGCAACATACATTAATTGTCCCAGCAAAATTCTTTAAATGATGGGAAAAACCCCATTCAAATCAATCAAGTAGTTTATCAATCCTTAAAGGACACACAGACAGACTCACGTTTATTTTTACATATAAAGATTAAGCCAATAATACTACTACAAATATAAAATATATCTGAAGATATAAATTCCAAATTTTAAAACTAACCTGGGGGAGAAGTTCTTGGTGAATGGCAGGGCTAGTAACTTCCAGAACTTGTAGACTAGATACCAACTCTTCAGCTGCTGCATCACCATTAATCATCAATGCAGGATCTGAGACATGATACAAAATTAAAATTATTTTCATATTTTCACACATCAACTCAATACCGTTATACTATAAATTAGAGTCAAATATTCACACATTCATCACTCATCCTTTATGCAAGATCTCCATTTTTTTAAACTTTTTTTTAACTGCTGTGGTTGCAAAGTATGTATATGTTAAGCAAGAGAATGAACAATGAATGCAAACATGCACTATTCATTCTGATCAGATAAACCACAAATCAATAGCAAATGAATACCATCTATAATCATGGTTTATTTCACTACCATCCATGCCAGTGTTAAGCCATGTGACTTGTTTCAATCTTACAAAAGATACATTTTTATTCCATCTTTTGTTTTAGGGATATCTCAGACATCCCTTCGAATGGAATTGGCAATGAAGCATTGTTTTTAGTATTCTATAGAATCTCGTCCATTTTAATTGTTCTGATATTTCTATATGCCCCACACAACAGACGAGCATTTTTCAAGACATGATGCCTAGGTGCAGACTACTGAATAGCACTGCTTCAAGTCTCCATGGGAGAGGAAATTTTTGTATAGAATTTTAGTCAGGATGAGATCAGTACCCACCCAGCATTGTGAGGAATTCGGGTAGCTACAATAATAATGGCTCCAGACTGAGAAAACCAACTATAATGGCTCGGAGCTCCAACATGCTGACCACATGTCACCCTTATACTAACTGGATGATTGTCCACATATGTGATTAACACATATGGATGTCAGGCCAGCAGCTGACTGGCTATAGGTCTTCTAGGCCTGTGGTGCAATGGAGTTTTTTTTAACATTTCTATATGAAATATCTGTACTGGTTCAAGCCCTTTATATTCCCAGATTGTATATCTTATGGTCTTCCACATGAATCGTAAAGTACTTTATCTTCTTCTTTCTTTCGTGGTTTAGGTTGGAAGGCCTGATCCAGCCTCATTCCATCTCAGTTGTGGTTTTCCAGTATCTCTTTGTCCTTTTGATTTATATGTCACAATTATTTTCAATATTCTCCTATCATTTATTCTTTCCAAACGTTCCTTCCATCTATGTCTACATTCATCAATTTTTTTTTTCATTAACTGCAAATTTATTCAACTTATTTCTAATTTCTTGATTTCTGAGTTAATTTAATTTTGTATATCTCAATATAATTATCTAACAAATATAATTTCTGACACGTGAATATGACTGTAATCTTTTTTTTTTCTTTATTGTCCAGGACTCGCTGCCATATGTCAAAGCCGACACTGCCATTACTTTATAGAATTTTGTTTGTTTAACGTCTATTCATTTTGTTTTCAATGTTCTTTTAATTAATTAATGAGTTGGAGATAATGCTTTAACATCTCATCTCATAAAGTTGTGTGTCTAAATATTAAAGCATTTTCTCCAACTCATTCATTAATGTAAATGTGTTTCCTCCCACTGAAATTTTAATTAAATTCTTTTAATTGCTTTATAACAACATTTAATACCTACTTAATTTGTTATAACTAGATCCTAATTATAAGTGACATTACAACGTAAAAGTTGGACTTGTTCCAGACATTTATCATCTAATATAATTTTTGCTCACATTAATATTCATTTCTTCAACATTCTTATTTAATCATGAAATTTTATTCTATGGAATTTAATTTTACTACCCTTCATAGAAGAATTTAAAACATTAAATTGGATACAAGGATATTAATACAGGAAGAACATTTATCTTTATATCATCATAAGGATTTAATTTTAGAGATAGTTTCATTAAAATATTTGAATGTTTTTGGATTTTTTGTTTTACTTTTCTAGGGATTAACTGTTTGTTACCAGTTTCATTTATTTTCATCATCATCGTCCTTTCAAGTATTAGGCCCAGTGGCCCGTTACGGTCTCCCGCCATCTCCGAAAAGGTCGACTCACAGATCTTCTGCCTCGAGGAATGTAGTGAAGAATTTGTTTTGGTATTCTGTGACGATCCATGCGCTGAATATGGGCTAGCCAATTGTTTCTATATTTTAACTCTCTGTCTATTGTTGAATTTCTTTGGTGGTGTAGAAGGCTATAACCTGCAGTTCGTCGCAGAAATTTCATCTCCGTGGCTGTAATATGACGATCATCCTGAGTTCTGATGGTTCAAGCTTCACTGCCATAACAGATTATGGGTCTAGCGAGAATTTTATAGATTTTCATTCTTGTGTGTCTCTGCACTTTTGATGGTTTAAAAACTTGATTGATAATTCTTAAAGCTTTATTATAGTTTTGTATTTTAAAGGATATATCACATTCCTCATTATAAGTTAGATTATATCCTAAGTATTTAAATTAATTAACTTGCTCTAATATTGAATTCTGAATACAAATTTTACTTCTTACTGGGAATTTCCCTTGAAAGGCCATAACTTATCCTTCCGGTTTTGAATCTTTGGAGACTTGAAAGCAAGTTGATTTCCTACCAGTCGGTTGCTAGCCGAAAAGTAGTAAGTCCAGCGGTGGGGCTGCCACCTAAAGCCTCTGGACAGGCATGAAGAAGGATTAGCATTTACTCTATCATTTATTTTACTTGGGTATTTACCCTGGAATGCCATAATCTTAGTTTTGGAAGTAAAATATTTATATTCCTTTATAATCTAATGTAATAGGTAAATTGATTTTTAAGTTAATCCTCTGAATCCTGTATAAATACAAGATCATCTGCAAATGTTACAATTTTTATATCACTTCCTCTAATGCAGAATCCTCAGTTGTGATCGTGGTGTTGCATCGAGAATGTCACAAATGCAGTGACGAAAACCAGATCTCCATGGGAGTCAAGAATTATGAGGCGAGTCAAAATACAACTTAAAATGAATCTTATTATGATGTTAATGTGTAAATTATAATAGAATAGTAAAGTGATGCCACTACAGGCCTTTGGAGACCCTTAGGGTACTAGGAGGTTAAGGTTCCCACCTTCATAGACAATTGGCAAGGGTTACCCCTGCATGATGACCTTTACCCTCAGAGCAGTCTAGTACTCATTTCCATTAGGGGCTGAGTCAACCATAGGCCCATAGTACCACCAGAATGTTTAGAACAGTTTAAAAATCCTGACCTCACCAGGATTTAAACCCTCAATCTTCCAGCTTATAGCATATTGCCTTAACTAACAACGCTATGGTGTACCCCCATACTCAGACCTACATCAATTCTGAAGACAAACCAGTCTACACCATGGGATTTAAATTCAAAACCCCCAGCCTTATGTACTTTAACCACTTGAGCTATTCAGGTAACTCCTGTCATGATGCAAATATATTTCTGCCAACATTACGATTTTCAATAATTTTACCCTCAATCAAAATTTAAGTTTTTTAACAACAGTAAAAGATTGCCAACACTTTACATTTTATAGAATTAATTGTTAGTAATGATGCTACTTCACTGTGAGTTCATGTATGAATGAATTGACGTGCCACATCATGTGTGTTAGATTTTGATAAAATGGATGTAAAAGAATGTATGT
Organism: Diploptera punctata; assembly: GCA_030220185.1. Classification (NCBI taxonomy): domain Eukaryota; kingdom Metazoa; phylum Arthropoda; class Insecta; order Blattodea; family Blaberidae; genus Diploptera; species Diploptera punctata. Next base: position 3,805,294 of record JASPKZ010001586.1, on the reverse strand, counting down.
GAGAACTGCAGACATTGCCAGATCATGTGACCCGAAACTGCTGTTGTTGAATTTGATGTTTTTGGAAAAATGTATTTTGAGTCCATGATATGAAAGCCTTGAATAAGATCTGAACCAATCTTGATGAGGAATTATTTTAGCAAAAATTATTTTGGGATTATGGAGTTGATACATTGTAGCACTGCAGCTGATAGTTAGTAAAGTGGTATCTTTAAATCTAGAGCACAATAAAAGAAATAAATACAAATAATTAAATGATTAATATACATAAATAAAAATTGCACTTACCGAATAAGCGTAGATCAACAGATTCTTTGATATGACCAATCATTATTTCCCACAATTTTGGTAATTTTTGTGGTAAATTTTTACCAAAATATAAACTTATTGCTGTTAATGCAAAGGAAGCCCCTCTTCTTTGAATTCTGTTCAATTTCTGAGACTGAAAATCAATCATAGAACAATATTTAATAAAGGGATAGTCAAAAAGATACAAAAAATATTCAAATGTTTGATACAGAGGAAGTATCCTTACATATAATTTGTACATTTATTTCTGTTCTATGGGACTTTGGAATTGGGAATATGCAAATTGAAACTAACGTTATTTTCCATTTTATTTTTAAACCTATACTAGACAGTATAGAAGAATTTTTTCATAGTTAGATATGGGAAATAACATTATGAGGTACTTAAAAAATGACTCATTCATTCATGAAAGAAGTATTTTTTCTAATTATTAATTTTAGGAAGTACCATTGAGTTTTTTTTAATGAACATTAAGAATTGGAGAATTGATATCTCACATTATAATTTGTAGATTCTTGAAACAATGTTCTGAGGAATCTACAAATTATAAGGTCGATTTTCCAATTCTTAATGTTTAACATTTTTTCCTGTTTGCCTTCAGTTATCAATATAACTGGAACTTTATTGTATGTTTGAGAATAGTAAGAGATCAAAAATAAGATGAAAAAAAAATCTTTGTATTGTGTCATGATTGTATGGAGAACTTATGTCCACACGGTCATGGACTTATGGGTTCAATAGTGCCAGTGAATTGGTTGTTAGTTTATCATGATTATTTCTACCAAAAATATTTTGGATCAAAAAAATAATGAGATATTTTCATACACATAACGTAAGTAATAATTTCTGAACACAAAGGACACAAAATATCAAAAGTAAAAATATCAAGTTATGTAGGTAGGAGTTGTGAATGTGAACAGCATTGAGAATGTCACAAATACAGTGACGAAATCTAGATATGCAAGGGAGTTAAGAAGTATGAGGTGAGTCAAGAAACAACTAAACAAAAGTAAAAATATCAACTATAAAAATATAGTCACCATCTAATTTGCAGCAGCACACAAAAATAACATAGTTCTAGCATTTGATAGATTAACGACAATTACTTTGACGATGTGATAGCCTGGATGGAACACATTAGTAAGAATATTATGACTCTTCTCATTAGTCAGTTGGTGAATTAGTGCCTCTAAGTTGAAGGTTCGTGTGTTCAAACAACCCAGTCAGAGTTGACAGATTTTTAAGAGCATAAAAATCCTGAGTTGGTTTCCTTCAGAAGGTAAGTAACTCGTGAGTCACATATAAATTTACAACACATATAAGAACATAAAGCTTGGGAAAAAAACAAAGGAGGGGGACTTCCGACAAGGGAACTGTCAACCATTGCAAGCCAAAATCTATCTTGAAATTTCTTCCTTACATGCACTGTGATGTACAAGGCCATTCAAAAAAAAAATTCTGCTATTTTTAACATCAAGGCACTAAAATCCAGTGTCAAATCTATCATTTAAACTATAGGAAAATAATACAACTCCTGTATTCCATCCATAGTAATTCTGCCCAAAGGCAGGTCCTTCACTGCAATCATAGCATTTTCATGCTATTCTTGCAGCTTTACTAGGGAATTGTAGGTGTGGTAGCTTCCCGTTGCTTTCCACACCGGTGAAGGATCATGATGATGGCCATATGATTTCGGGGACCGTTTGGGCCTTAAAGTTTTCCTGACATTTGTCTTACAGGTGAGGAAAAACCCCGATAAAAACCTCACCCAGAAAAACTGCCCCGACCGGGGATCGAACCCAGGCCCACTGCGTGACAAGGCAGTACGCTACCTCGAGACATTGGTAGACTGAATAACGCTCACTACCCTCATATGCGCCTCGTCCTGCTTCAATTCACTCAGTTCTTATTTATGCAGAGACATATATATGCCTTTGCTGGATTCTGGCTTCAATTTCTGTCCTTTGCAGTTAAAAAGGCAAGTAATTTTTTGGGCACGGCCTTGGACATCAGAACACTTCTCTGGGAGAAATTTCAAGGTAGGTTTCAGCATGTAATAGTCGACAGTTCCCTTGTGAGGAAAATCGATTGGTCCTTTATCTGCCCAGATTGAATTTTGATGCTAATTATCTGTTTATAAAGAGCATCATTAAATTAAATGCTGCAACACTTTCTCCCATCAATAGAATGTCCAACAGTCAGTCCTCATAAACTAGAAGTTACCATTAAGATGTTATATGTAAATTTATATACTCATTGAATAATAGGTAATTTTTTGAAGAGAATACTTTTTTCAATGTTTTTATTATTCATTTCATACATCACAATGATGGATAAATTATATTTGAAGAGAAAAATTATACGCTCAGACTTGGTTCAATTCCTGGTTCAGGAATAATATTTTTCTTCAAAAAATGATTCAGTGGTTACCATGCTGTCTTTGGTTCTGAGGTTTGCAGGCTCAAAATTGACCAGGGTCAATGGAATTTTAAGGAAGTAAAAATCCTGAACATGGTGTCTTCAGTAAGCAAATAAAGTTGTGGGCCTCATGTTGATTTATTGCATGTAAATGAATCTCAAGCTTAAAGAAAAGGGATCTCCAAGTAAAATTTGTTGACCCTTTCTTGCCCAGATTTGAATTCCTACAATAAAAACTTGACAGGCCATAGAGCATCATAAATAAAATTAATATCTAGTACACTGTATAATATAAGAACATTGAAAAAACAAGTACACATTTAAATAAATATGAAATGAACGTGTTATGAGTACTGTATACAAACAACACTTACACTATCCTCTGCTGCAAATAGTTCTTCTAATGGAATATCTGTTATTGGAGGTCGGCCTGGACCTCGACCTCCTGTAGAGTTGGATCTCCGGAAAGCAGCTCTCTCAGCTGACTGTAACACAAAATATTATTATAATCAAATTTTTGATTAATTAAAATTAAGTTTCTATTAACCTATACACTAACTTCTCCACTTATTTCCCAGAATTAACTTTTTTTTACACCAGCTATGTTCTTCTTCTTTCCAATTGCAACTTGGGTTTAAATCCCACATAAGATTGGCATCAAAAAATGATTTTACCATCATTAGATCAATTAAATCCAACAAAAATGAGAAAATAGAAAAAGAAAACAAATCAGGTATTTATCAGATTAAATGCAGAGAATGTGATAAAGTCTACATAGAAAAAGCAAAGAGAAATTTAAAAATCAGAGTGGAAGAACATCTCAAGAATGTCAAGAAAGGAGAAGTAGAAAAATATGCAGTAGCTGCCCATGCATGGTCAGAAAAACATCTTATCGAAAGAATGGCTAAGTTATTAAAATAAATAGAAAAATCCAAAGAACTCACAGTGTGGGAAAAATCTACATTCAAAAAAATGAAAAAGGAGAAATTAATGAACTCTGATGAAATTCCCGCAGAAAATGATTTGATTTTGAATTTTTTCAGTCTACCAATAGAGGGAACAAAGATGGCTCTTCAAGACAACAGAACAACAGTCGTCTAAAGATTGATGATGGATTAAATTAATATTAAGAAACTAAAGTTATCACTATAGAATAATAAAAGGATGGAGGAAAACACAACGGGGATATATACCCATCAATAGGAACCTCAAACTCAATGCTATTCTTTTTGCAGACGATTTAGCTCTTCTGGTACTTTCCGAAAATTATTTGCAACAATCAATTTATAATTTACAAAAAATAGCTGCCAAATTTAATATGGAAATATCAATTAACAAAACTAAAATTATGGCATTTCAAGGGAAGGACCCCATACAAAGTAAAATCTGTCTCCAGAATAAAATTTTAAAGAGATCTAGTCAATTTAAATACCTTGGATATTATCTCTCTATCTGGGATGAAAAAGATATCCCTGAAAAAATTACTAGTTATAATAAAAGTTTGGGAATTATTAATCAAGTTATGAAACCATCCCTTGTACAAAAAAACACCAGATTACGTTTATATAACACTTTGGCTAGACCAGTGTTGACCTATGGTAGTGAAGCATGGACACTAAAAAGGCAACATGAAAGCAGAATAACGACTTGTGAAATGAGATTCATGCACAGAACAGCAGGTTACACCAGATGCGATCGGAAAAGGAACACCGATATCTTAAAAGAATTGAAGACTACGCCAATTTTTGAATATATTAAACAGTACCAACTAAATTGGAAACACCATCTTGAAGGAATGAGTTCAAATCGGATCCCCAAAGCTGTTTATAATTATATACCAAGAGGACGAAGATCACTGGGCCGTCCTATGAAACGCTGGAGGGAAAATTTTCTTTAGGATCGTAACAGGCCTTGGCCTAATACTTGGAAGGAAGAAGAGGTATTACTCCGCCGACTGCGTCTACTTTTACTCGCCATATGGCTAAAAATTGTGTATGGAACTATCATCGATAGAAACATTATTCTTAGGCAACATCGTATTTTACGAGAAATCAGACTGAATACAACGTAAGATGGTACCAATAATTACGAACTTCCATTTCTCATTTATTTATTTATGACAAAAAATTATATATAGGCCTACCTAATCAGACGTTTACGCGATATCGATAGATATCATTTATTTACAATTTCATTACGAGCAGAATTTATGGTCCATGATGCCTCACCTGCTGTTATTTTCACCACATCCTCAATGGCTAATGGAGGATGTTTTTCACCAATTGTTTGAAAACATTCAAAATAACATGCCATGCATCTCCCCGCTTTTTAAATTCCTTGCTTTCCAACATATTCTGCATTGGGCATGCGTAAGAATGTAACAATGCTTATTTAATGTATTGAAATTGTAATTATGTGTATTTTAAGATTCTCCTAAATAACATATAGACATCACCATCATGAATATATCCGTTTTAGGCCATGTGGCCTGTAACGCTAAACCAAGAGGATAAGGTAAAGGAAGGATTTATGCTTGGATGAGAATATAGCCTGAATTAGCTCAGTGCTCAGAGCATCAGCACGGAAAGCTGAAGTTTCGCGGTTCAATTCCTGGTCTAGGCAAAAATTTTTCTCTATACCATTGATTACAATTGATGATGGAACCGATTAAGGTTTTGAAACTAGTCTATAATAAGAATATGAGGCGAGTGATAAGAATTTACATCAATAAATATACCTCATTGTTGTTGAAATTAAATGTTTCTTACCTCTCCTCATATAAATTTACTAAGTTAACCGCGATTTTGAGACTATAACTGTCTCATCCTCAGAACTTTGTTGGCGACTGGTGTTATGTCGATCGGAAGAAACTCTTCTTCTTCCCTCTGTTGGTGGACCGATGAACCTCTGGATCAGGTCAAATTCCCACAAATTTTGACCTGATCCAGAGGTTCATCGGTCCACCAAAAGAGGGAAGAAGAAGAGATTCTTCCGATCGACATAACACCTGTCGCCAACAAAATTCTGAGGATGAGACAGTTATAGTCTCGAAATCGCGATCAACTTAGTAAATTTATATGAGAAGAGGTAAGAAACATTTAATTACACCATAAATTAAACCTCATAGTGATTAATTCCTATAAAAGTTGAATACCTCATTGTATTAATTTTCTAAAAAAGTAATTTTTGGACTTTGTATTCTCTCCTCAACAACATTCATGGGAAAATCATCAACTGGTAAATTCACTTTGCCTTCCTTACAGCATAAATAACAACAATTAGCCAACATATTTTTTTTTTAGTGGGCCAAGGGTCTTCCAGGCCCGTCGGACCATGGAATTTTATTATTTTTTAGCATTTTTATGTAAAAGTTATTAACCTTTCCTATATTTTATATATTACAGTGAAATTTAATTTAAATTATAAAATAATGATCTAAAAACATACCCTTTGCTGATTCACTAGTGTAAGAATTCCTGTGTAATTGTTAGCAAATGAAGTAGGTGTTCCAGTTCGACTGCCATCTCCTGTACTCTCCACACCACTGTCACTGCTTGGTCCCTCGGCAACTGAGGCCTACAACATAACTTTTACCATTATTACTTGTTCTTCTAAATGCTCACCGCTGTGGTCTCGAGGCAGCGAGCTGCCTTGTCACGCAGCGGGCCCAGGTTCGATTCCCGCTCAGGACAAGTTTCCTAGATGAGGTTTTATTCGGGGTTTTTCCTCACCTGTAAGACAATGTCAGGATGCTTTAAGGCCCAAACGGTCCCCAAACATCATCTGGCCATCATTATCATCAATATCATATTCACCTCATTAGATTAAGTTTAGGTTTAAGGCCTCTCCTGGCATATCATTACCCATCGTCATCACCCATCATATCATTGGGACAGCATAACCCCGCCTTCCAGGCGCCCCAACCTCAGAAGTGGGTTACAATATGCCAATGCCAGGAGAGAATACCTGAAATGTCGAATGACAAAGTCCCCCAATAGATGGAGTCAGTGGAGTGATACTTTATGCAAGATTGTTTACTGTACAACTGGAACTTAACTCGAAATTATTATAGTGCACCAGTGCATAAAACTGCAGGTCTTGGGTTTAAATCCAAGTTAAAGCAAAAATATTTCTCTTAAAAAACAAAATCTGCAAAACATTTTTAGCCTTGTAATGCAAGTAACTATTATACAAGTGGGTCTATGCTACCTTACATATAGAGTAAATAACTGTAAATGATTTCACCTGTATTTTAGGAGTAAATTCTGGATCAGACTTGAGGAATGTACACAGATTAGAAACAATCTTTGGGTTTGGACATGGCACTCTCTCAGAACAAAGATCCACCAGACGAGCTAAATGATCTGCTGCCAAACTCTGTAACACAAGCAATCCTGCTAGTCACAAAATAATTCAACACATTTTCAAATTCATAGTTCTTCTTCTTCTTCCTTTCAAGTATTAGGCCAAGGCCTGTTACGATCCTATAGAAAATTTTCCCTTATGGGAAATTCTCATATAAGACTTGAAAGCATAATAATAGTCCCTTCGATTGGTTGCTGGCCAAAGGAAGGCAAGACCAGTGATGGAGCTGCCATCTTATAGCCTCTGGTCAGGCTTTCTGGAGAAGAAAAGAAAATAAAGGAAAGAAGATATGGAAGAAAGGAAGGACTCCCTAGCCCTTGGATGCCCTAATAGCGTTGGGGTCGAAAAAACAAGAGTTAACCAAGAGAGGTTAGATAGTAAAGTTAAAAGAGTGCAAAACACAAGTAAGTGGAAGAAATGTTTTGCACAGCTTGGGCACCTTGTGGTCGCCATCCACATATCCCCTAGATGAGGACCCCCCAAATTCATAGTTAAATATGGGAAATAACATTATGAGGTTCTTAATTCAATGAATGAATAAGCAATTTCTTTTAGGTAGAATTTTTTATCACTCACCTCATATTGTTGTTCTTATTTAACTATAAACTAGTTTCAGAACATAGTTTCTGTTTCATCCTCAGTATCGTCACAAACATGCTGTCGTCTTGAAGAGCCGTCCTTCTCTCCTTACATTGGCAGACTGAAAAACCTCGAAACCAGGTCATTCTCCCCTGGAATTTCAAAGTTCATCAATTTCTTCTTTCCACTGTTTTGAATGTAGATCTTTTCCCAAACAGTAAGTTCCTTTGGTTTTTCTATTTGTTTTAATAATTTAGCTTTTTTCTCGATAAGATGCTTTTCAGACCATGCATGAGCAGCCACTGCAGATTTTTCTACTTCCCCTTTCTTGACATTCCTGAGATGTTCTTTCACTCTAGTTTTCAAATTTCTCTTAGTTTTTCCTATGTCGAATTTCTCACATTCTTCACATTTAATCTGATAAATCCCTGATTTGTTTTCTTCTTTTATTTTCTCATTTTTATTAGGTCTAATCAATCTACTGATGCTGTAGTCATTTTAATTTCAGATTTTAAAAAAGTTGTCTTGTATTCAGGTAAATATTAGTATTAAGAAAAAAATGTATAAAAGAGAAAAAAATTAGATCTAGGAATATAAAAATGGGTTTAATTAATATGAACAAACCTGCAGTTGTTCATTTTCCTCTCTCTTGATGGATTCCATAAGTGGCTTGATGACAGGATTCAATTTCTCTGGCAGACATCTAAGCATTGTCACAGCACCAGACAAAGCTGCCTGAGTTCTGAAAAAGAAAATACAATGACTATGGATTAAAAAAATCACTCACAGTGAAAGACTAATAATAAAAAATAAAAATGTCAAAATGGTATATTCATTACCATTACTAAGGAGCAGATTTTTAGGTTCTAAAAGTTAAAATTGCAACATAGTATAGTGATAAAATTAATGTAATAAGTCTTTATATCAAATCAACTGATTTTTTATAATATATCTTACAAAAATCATTTCTCAATACTTTGTGTGGGATCTATCAATATTACATTTATATTACATATCTTACTTTTTAATTAATAAGAAACAATGTAAATAGAACATTATATTTTTTTCATATTTGAAGAGAAAAATGATATGCTCAGACTGGGGTTTGAAATGAGGACCTTTGGCACATTACGTGAATGCTCTACCCAGTGAGCTATCTGAGCAACTCCGATCTAAATGCAAATCTTTCTCTTATATATGCTGTTAATTCTCACGCACAATTTTTTTAATCATAGAATTTTTAACGACTCACCTCATATTTGTATATTTCTTGAAGACTAGTTTTGATATGATATATATTGTATCGAAACTAGTCTTCAAGAAATGTACAAATATGAGGTGAGTCATAATGGCGGTTGAAAATGAATGACAAGATCATTTGAAAACTATAGTTACCGTGTTTGAAAAACATGAAATATGAGGTAAGATGTTAAAATGACTCATTAATTTATTAATGAGGTGAGTCATTAAATAAAATTCTAACTCTCTATTAATTAATTCTAAATTTTTACTTAATGAGGTGAGTAGTTAAAATTCTGGACAAGCTGATGATAAAACAGAATTGTTTTGAAACATGTCCAAGAACAAATCAACATTAATATTGAGGTAAGATGATCAGACTGAAAATAATTTAATTTAGTTAAAATTCTAACTGTCTATCAATTAAAATAAGCCTCACAGTGTCACTTCTTCTAGATAAAAAAAAATATAGAAATTATATACATGAGTCGAAAATATTTGTTATACCTCACCTCATAAAACTATGCAATTCTCACAGGACTGTTTCAAAAGCTGTTGCTTCCATCCTCAGCTAAAACTCTGACTGTTAAACTTCCAAACAGTCACATCAACTTACGAACTGATGGTGATGGCAAAAGTTTAACAGTCAGAGCTTTGGCTGAAGATGGAAACGACAGCTTTTGAAACCAATCCTGTGATAATCACAGAGTTTTATGAGGTGAGATGTAAAAAATTATTTTCGACTCATATAAATTTTGCAAATTGCACAAGTTAATTCCCATCATATAATTTTTATTAAAATACTTACAAAACACTAATTTTTTTTAAAAAATCATTTAGTTGACCAGAGGAGAGATATAAAGAATTAAAGCATGAGCAAATGATTTTTTAAAAAGCCTCTTCAAAATTGAGGTGTTGTCCTAAATAAGGGGTTGCTTTATATTCAAGTATGTACAATACATAGTCCCACACCTTAGCCAAGTGGTTAAGGCAAGATATCTTGGCACAAAGCTATGGGACGTGTGCTGGTTCGAGTCTCCATGTGGGAAGAAATTTTCTCATGAAATTTTGGCCAGAATGTGGCCGGTGCCCATCCAGCATCGTGATGCATTTGGATAGCTACAACAAGTAGCAGCTCCAGGTTGAGAAAGCCAGCTATAATGCTGACCATGTCACCCCTTACATTGGCTGCACGATTGTCTACCTATGTGATTAACATGTGGATGTGAGGGTAGTAGCCAGCTGGTAGGCCAAGGGACTTATAGGCCTATCAGGCCATGGAGTTAAAAAGATAAGTTACAATACACGTTAACATACAAAATCTATTCTAAAACTTACGAAATACTAAGCAGCATCTGATCTGAGCTGGTCTGAGAAACAGCTCCCTGAATGGCTTTCCTTCGCTCTTCCAGAGTTTCAGCAACTTTGGGTTTTAGTTTGTGACTGGAAAGTAGTTGCTGTGCTACAGGTCCACTGAGCTGTTGCATCTGTTCCAACGTAAGAACCTGAACAAAATAATATAACACATTTTGTAAATTTTATTTAACAATTTATTGAACAAACTTATTTTAACATGCTTTGTACAAAATTTCATTATTTACAAAATTTAAAGTATTAATACTTCCATATTACAATACAAAACAGCGTTTAAATTACAAAATGTTAATATTTTCCCTCTTTTTAAGCTGTTTGTATACAATCAAATTTCTGTCATATTCAATAGTATTGTAAGGCTTTTCAATATTTGCAAGTTTAATTCCAGAAATTCCATGTAAAACTGCAGTAGCAAAATTCTGACTGCTTACAGAACATGATTATTTGGCCAAACACTTACACGAATCCAAATTGTCCTCTAAGCAACAAAGATGAAGAAATTAATGAAGAACATCTACAAACCTGTGAAGTATTACCAGTTGGATCCACCATAAAGAAATATTGGAGAGCAAGAACGCTAATGGCTTCATTGCCAAGGCCCAGCATTTGATAACAACAATATTTGATAAGGTTTTAACAATGATTAAATTAAAAGTTTAATTCAAGGTTTTAACCGTCGATTGCAAAAATAAAGTCTGAACTGCAATCACAGTTTCATGATTTTTTATTGTTTCTATAATGACTGCTAGAAATCTAAAAATCCTGCAAGTATAGGAGAGACATGTAGTTAACATGTCAGATCTCCCAACCATTATAGTTGGTTTTTTTCAACCTTGAGCCATTTCTATATATAGCTACCCAAATTCTTTGAGATGCTGGGTGGACACTAATCCCTCACTGGCCAAAATTTCAAGTGAAAATTTCTTCCCTCATGAGGAAATGAACCAGCATGCATCCTATAGCTCTGCGGCAAGACAGAATGCATTAGAATGCTTTGCTACAGCATGGGACAAATTAGGACAAAGAGCAGATTAAAGAATTCCTCACTGTGAAGCTATTTCCATTCTCCGTTCTAATTTAATAGAGTATCTTTATTTTATTTGAAGAGAAAAATATACGGTTACTGTGAAACTTAAATAAAAGAAAAATATATGCCTGAATAAGGATTTGAATCCGATATCTCTGGTTCTGTACAATAGTGCTCTTGGCTGCTAATCTACCGGGCATTCCAATTAAAATACACATAATTTCTCTCCTTTACGTATTACATGAATTCCTGTGCGTCAAAACTAAGAACTTTTCGTTCCACACACGTCTCTAGCAGCTTCTTTAACAAGAAGACGACATTTTTAGCCAGTGAATTCATAGTTAACATTAAGAGGTTAAAATATTTGGAAAAACCTTTAAAATTGACAGTTTGGGAGAAGATATATATTCAGAAGAACAAATCTAGATCCATGAATTTTTAAATTCCCGATGAACAAGACCTTATCAGTTGAAAATGGGAGGAATGTCCTCTTGAAAACTGCAGTTCCCATGTTTAAGAAAACAAACTATCAGGTAAGATAAGAAATGACTCATTCATGCATTGAATAGCCAGTGAAGCTTATTTTCGATCTGTAAGATATTTAATCTATCACTTCTTTAGTATCTTTATGTATTAACATTAACCTCATAGGTTTGTTTACCTGTCCATAAATATCACTATCCACAGGTAACTTGTAATGTTTTAACATAGCAACAAAATCTCTTGCTTCTTGAAGTAGTTTTGTGAATGACAAAGCAATCTCATCAAAGTAAACACATTCAATAAGGCACTGATGGAGCCTCATTTTGAGCAGAGGATGGCATTCCTGTGTAGAATCAAGTCTAGCCCACTCCACAATGACGAGGCCAGCTATCATACGTTGCATGGCAGATTTGGAGTTAAGGTACGTAAGAAGCAATTTCACATAGATGGCTATAGGAGAATCTACATCTGGAGTATACAGGATGCCTGGTGCTGGCTGAACAATGTAGCAAGACATCAAACCTGCAATACCAACAAAGTGGATAAATAAATAAGGTGAATCTGGACTCATCTTACCTTATAAATCATTGTGTTCTATTTGAAGTATGTTTCAATATGTTATGCACATCATCAGCTTTTCCAGAGTCTGGACAACAGAACATCGGTCGTGAAATTACTGATGATGAAACTGCCTAGATTTTGAAATTGGTTTAATTAGGAGACTGGATATGAGGTGAGATGTACAGAATTTTAATTTAAATCTTAAATTTTGATGTTATATTTTCAAATTAACACTTTCCAGAATTGGACAGTTATATTTTTTAAAGAAAAATTAGTGCTCGGACCGGGACTTGAACCCCGGATCTTGACTCTGCACATCAGTATGATACCGATTACACCATCCAAACTCAGATGCTTTCCACTTATACAATTATCTTTCATCAGAAGAATTGTATAAGTGGAAAGAATTGTTGATGTTCGTATTGGAGTTCAGATGGTGTAATAGGTATCATACTGACGTGCAGAGTCAGAGATCTGGGGTTCAAGTCCCAGACCGAACATTAATTTTTCATTCTAAAATTAAATCTTAAATTTTAAAATAATCTTAACACCATTTTCTTGTCCAAAGATATATATGAGTCATGATGAAATATATACTATCTCATGCAGTTCAGATGACATGGTTCACTGTTATTTTCAGTTTTCATTGTAAAAGTTAGTAGAGGTATAGCCAAATAATTTGTCCATAATGTGCTGGTTTCGTGACTTAAGGTCAGCTGACAGTTGGGACACAGAATAGGGAAGAATGTAGGTGGGGACATGGGCAAATGCATTTTTAAATGTAATAATATTGACTATCAGCGAAAGGAGTGGAAGAAATTAGAGAGGTGGCATGTCTGAAAGGTTTCTGGTATTTACTCAGGGACACTTTATTTAGTTTTACCTCTAACACAGTTGAAAATGCACTGTGATTGAGTGTTGACCTATACCACACTGTATTAAGGCAATAGAAGAAATCAGTTACATATTTAGAGATTCAATGCTCCCTCAAGGAACACTGGGTTACTGTGAATTAGAAAATGGTATGAAGAAGGTTCTGTGTAATATGTAAAACTGTCCACCGCTGTGGTCTCGAGGTAGCGTGCTGCCTTGTCACGCAACGGACCCAGGTTCGATCCTCGGTCAGGGCAGTTTTTCTGGGTGAGGTTTTTATCGGGGTTTTTTCTCACCTGTAAGACAAATGTCAGGAAAACTTTAAGGCCCAAACGGTTCCCAAAATCATATGGTCATCATCATCATCCTTTACCAGTGTGGAAAGCAATGTGAAGGTACCACAATTACAATTCTCTAGTAAAGCTGCAAGCATAGCATGAAAATGCTATGATTGCAGTGAAGGACCTGCCTTCGGGCAGAATTACTATGGATGGATGGATGTAAAATTGTCAGTCCGCAACACAAGGTGTAACTTCTCGTAACTTATGTTGGATCCTAATTGATAACCCTACAAAATTCAGTTTGTTCATGAGATAAAATAGCCAGACTTCATTTTTCTAATTTTGGTGAATTGCAATCAAGATATGCTCTTTTTTTTATGTCAGATGAAGCTCTTTTTTATCTTAATGGATACATTAACAAGCAGAACTGCCGCTACTAAATAATGTCATATTAAACTGTACATAATTCAACATTACTCAAGTATATCTCTGACCAAACACACGTTAAGATTATTTTAAAAACCAAAAGATGTTTATGCCTTACCTTACATATAAACCAGCACAAAATATATTTGAAGAGAAAAATTTTCGCCTAGACCGGGACTCGAACCCGGGACCCTTGGCTTTCCGGGCCAAGTGCTCTACCAACTGAGCTACCGAGGCGAGTTACGATCTAGACGCAAATTTTTCTCTTATGTACATTGATAATTCCCTCGTGCCAAATGCTTGAAACCATAGCTTCTATCTTTGCAAATGGCGGCTTCTTAGTTAAGAAGACATTTATTGGGAATTTAACACTACTTTATAGCCAGTAGGGCTTCTATTGACGATTTTATTATTAATTTAACACTTCTCATAGAAGGATAAATTATATTTGAAGAGAAAAATTTTCGCCTAGACCGGGACTCGCCTCGGTAGCTCAGTTGGTAGAGCACTTGGCCCGGAAAGCCAAGGGTCCCGGGTTCGAGTCCCGGTCTAGGCGAAAATTTTTCTCTTCAAATATAATTTATCCTTCTATGAGAAGTGTTAAATTAATAATAAAATCGTCAGCACAAAATGCTTAAAATAAATTAAAATTAAACCTCATAGTGATTATTCCTACAAAAGTTCAACAAATTTCTTATTTAATGTATATAACACACTTGCAGTTATTACATTAAACTTATTTATTATTATAATGTGAGTGAATGGTGAAGTATAAACAGTAAGTGTGTGTTTCAATGTTACCCACTGCACATTTTATGCTTTGGGTTTTGCACTAGGCATGGCAGTAATGTGATCAATTTTTAATTATACAACAAGAAGTAAGAATTAATACAGTATATAAATTTGGGAATTTTTACATTATGAGGTTTTCCTTAAGAATCAAATGAATCGTGAATTCTTCTTACCTCATACATTTATGTTGTTTTATTAACACAGAACTGCAGTATCGGGAACTAGATCATTCCCATCCTCAGCTGTTTTCATGACTGTCAATTTTTTATTATGCCGGTAATTTTCTAAACTTCAAAAGTATACCAGATGGCAGTTTATAAAATTACCAACATTATAAAAAATTGAGTCATGAAAACAGCTGAGTATGGGAATGATATATTTCCAGATACTGCAGTTCTGTGTTAATAAAAACAGATGTACGAGGTAAAAAAGAATTCATGGTTCATTTGATTCTTAGGAAGTAAGCATTATTCTTAAGGATTCTAAACATAAAAATACCTCTATCTTGCTGGCTACATAATTTACCACCTATACCAGGTACTAGATAAATGCATAGGAACTTAACAGAATTATCTACAGTATAATTATCTGAACTAATAATTAACTTCATATAATAAAGTTGGAAATTTTTACATTATCACGACAACAGCTGAGATGGGAATGATTGTTT
Source organism: Diploptera punctata (assembly GCA_030220185.1). NCBI lineage: Eukaryota > Metazoa > Arthropoda > Insecta > Blattodea > Blaberidae > Diploptera > Diploptera punctata. Next base: position 3,789,897 of record JASPKZ010001586.1, on the reverse strand, counting down.
CCTGATACTGCAGTTCTGTGTTAAAAAAAAATGAATGAGGTAAGAAAAATTCAAGATTCATTTGATTCTTATAAATAATTATCTCACTGGCACTTCTAACCCATAGGTTCATTGTCACATGGACATAAGCTCTCCATACATCACTATCCTGAGCTCATCATAATCATCACCACTCCAGGGATTAAGCAATTGCCCGTTCCGACTTCATAATGCATCAGCCCAACGTCTTCTAGGTCTTCCAACATCATGTCTTCCTCTTGCTTGATAATTTCTTGCTAAGAATGGATATCTCTCCTTACTCATTCCATCCATATGATCAATCCATTTCTGTCTGTAATTTGTGACCTTATCCAATAAAGGCTGTATTTTCAATTCTTCTATCCTGAGCTAATGTTTTAAATCATCCCTTGTAATCTACTTCTCTCAAATCACAGTTAATGTTATTCTCCCACCTCAGTTCTCTAAGCAGGAACATGTTCCAAGAGACACGGAATGTCGACAAGTAGTATATCTAGTTTTATGGGAAAAAAATTCAATTTAAAACTTTTCTTTAAATTATATCTCAACTAATGTTTGAAATGATACTTTCTGTTTTATTACCATTTACTATAAAATTATTAACATTGCACCAAGCCTTAGACTCTTTGTTTTGGATAACTGACATTCCATTGTACTATCTGAAAAATGTCAGTACTTAACCTTTTTTTATATAGGAATTATCACTGTGAGGTTCAATTCAATATTAAATAGGCCTGAAATCGCGATCTACTTAACAGAATTTAATATGTCAGTACTTGTCAAAACTCCATACCAGAAATTAAAAGCAAACTTACCTAACATACGACACGCCATACAGCGAGCTCTTGTTACGTTTTTTTCTCTTATCAGAGTTGGTGTTGTTTCAGTTCCTCCTATGTACAACTTTATGTCAGATCTTGAGCCACTACCACTTGTTCCTTCTAAAGATGGTAATGTTCGAGGCTTACGTACAGATTTATCCCCTGAGCGATCCTGAAAATAATTCCAAACAATGTTTTCAAAGTGACTAAACCACACGTGCTGACTCATATGGTAGAAAATCTGCTTTGGGCTAAATTGGAATTTTTAATTGATGAAATTTTTAACTTAGATTCTTGGGATAAATAACAGATTGAGTAAAGTATATGTAATCTGGGAAGAGAACACATTAAAGTTAATATAAATTAAATGTGAGTTATTTTAGGATGGAAAAATCCAAGGAGCAAGTCCTCTGGGAGGGACTTCAAGCCGTGGGTCCCGAGTCTGAAGATTTTCAGGCTCGTAAAAAATCCCTAACCCTGAATGAAAAGGCATCTAAGCAAAATTTACCGAATTTTCCCGTCCTAGAACTACCTTGGTTTCCTAGATGTCAGTATGAGGCAGAACGCTGACCATGGACCACTCAATTGACATCTATACGAAAACAAGTGTAACTAAATTAGTATGGTTCTAATTCTTCCCTGTAGGGGGAGAGCGCATAAATCTCTGTTAAGGGAAACATGGGCTTACAAGATACAAGAAGAAGGATTAGATAAGCATGGGCTTTACTTAAACAAGTGTCTGATAATGAAAACTGGAGGACAAAGATATTGGAAATGTAGGAGGTTTTTCTTTATTAGGAGGTTGAATCAGAAATATAAATCTCATGTATCATTTTGTTTCATCTGGAGATGATTCAGATTCTACAGGTTACAACATCCAAGACACTATCAAACTTTCACCGTATCCTTGCATGTGACCATCTCACTTACTTGATAATATACAGTACAGATGAAGGAGGATGGTCTTGAAACAAATATATAGCTTAGCCATACAATCCTTTGAAGAGTCTTGGCAAAAGATCAATCCTTGTTGAATGATGGCATAATGAAATAATTGGTAACACCTTTTAACACTTCTCACTGTAGTTGAGAATGGCAATGATACATCACTGAATTATGTTCAGGTGAGAGAAAACAAAATATAAACTAAGGTGTATATTTCTCATTCAAGCTCCTAATATTCTAATAAAGAGTACAATTTGAAAAAGTTCAAAGCAAGTTCTTTAGCAAGCAAAATTTGTAATACAGATTTCACAAATAGAATAGAAAGGAATGCTAAATAGACTGATATAAAATCAGTCTAGAAAAGAAAGATTATAAGAGGGAACAAATCCTAGAAGAGTAAGAGCACCTGGATAGAAATTTGCGGAGGAAGCTGAGATGTTCCAAGAAGCAGTTCTCCTGAATGACATGAGCCGAGATATTACTGCTGATGAAACCACCTACGTTTTGAAACCAGTTTAATTAGAAGACTGGATAAGAGGTGAGGTATAATTTAAATCTTAAATTTAATTGTAAGTATTTAGATAATTTTTTATTAGTAATAAAACTAAATATCACAGAATAATTATAAATATGGCAATATAGAATGCAATATCTCAGTGTTAATTTCTAAAAAAAATTGAAACAGACTGGATATGGGGTGAGGTATAAAGAATTTTAATTTAAATCTTAAATTAAACGTCATAGTGATTTTTCCTGTAAGAGTTCAATACAAGACTATGTTTATACCTTTTTTTTTTAGTTGTATCTTGTTTACAAAGTTTTTCTGTTCTTTTATAACGACCAATGCACTTCTGCTCAAGGCCAATAGTACAGAAGTTTTGGTCTATCAGTACAAGATAATTGATAATTAGATGAAATATACCATGAATTTACTCACTCTTATAGATTTGCTATGGATAAGTTGAGCAGGATCAATGGGGAGTTTAGCAGGTTGCATAGCTAGGCATAGCCATGTGCTGACAAAAGGACATGCAGCAACTAACAAGTCTTCTAGAATACCATTCTTCACTAGATTACCCCATACCTAGAAATCAAAACAGAAGTAAATTTACAACAATAAAATTATGTATGAATCTAATCCACATGACTTAATAACAAAGTTTTTTTTTGTTATTTGTCACTAGATACTGGCTCACCAAGAAAATAGTATTGAAAATAAGTCTGGAATATCTTACCAACAGCTAATAACTCCAATTCAACAGCTAATTTTAACTCTTTTCAGCAATTGGGTTAATTATTATAAGACTTTTTTCATCTTTGAAAAATTTTTATCCTCTCCCCTTCAAAACACTACTTTCCATTTTAAAATCGTTAGGAAATAACATTATAAGGTTTAATTTAATATTTCAGTTTGTATTTTTTATACATTCTTACCTCATATGTTTGTTTTGTTGGACGATCATTTCAAAGCTTATTGCTCCAGCCTCAGCTTGTCATAAACTGGTTTTTTCTTTTCTTCAAGTTGTCGATCCTGGATCTGTGTTCCAAAGAACTCATTACCAAGTTCTTTGGAACACAGATCCAGGGCCAACAACCTGAAGAAAAGAAAAAAACAGTTTGTGACAAGCTGAGGATGGAGAACTAAGCTTTGAAATGAAGCCTGGATTAGCTCTCTTCTTCAGGTAGAAGCCATTCATTGTGTATTTGTGAATGACGATTCATTGCATTTGAATGTGGGACCAATAGAGCAAGGTAAAGGAAGGATTTCTGCTTGGATGGGAATGAAGCCTGGATTAGCTCAGTGGACAAAGCGTTAGCACAGAAAGCTAAAGATTTGGGGTTCAATTCCTGGCTCAGGTAAACATTTTTCTTTATATATTAAATTTGGGAATTTTTAACATTATGAGGTTCATGTATAACTGTAGGCTTTCACGGCCGGCGTCTTGATCCCTATTAGGTTCGTCTTCCGGGCATATAGGCCGTGGTCCAGTCGTTCTTCTACTCGACGTTTCGTCTACTGCTGCGGTAGACATCTTCAGGAGATACTGCGTGCTCTCTGTGAACTCCTCAACAGTCGGCTGCAGACTGGCTGGTCGTTGGAAACTCCCTCCCTATTTATAGGCACGCCCCTGGTGGAGAGGCGGTTTACTGCATGGTCCGTGTTGCGTGCTGTTTTGTCCAGGCTGTCGCTAGCAGAAGTCATAGGCTTCGTTGTCGTATTGTGCAGTGCCGGGATCCAGATTTTGTTTATCTTCATGGTTTCTTCTTTTTTGTTAAAGGAATTTTTGTGTTTATATATTTCAATGGCTTCTCTGTACAGTCTGGTGTAATAATGTGATGTTTGGGACAATACCTGTGTTTCTTCGAATCTTATTATATGTTCTTGGTTGTTATATAATAAGATTCGAAGAAACACAGGTATTGTCCCAAACATCACATTATTACACCAGACTGTACAGAGAAGCCATTGAAATATATAAACACAAAAATTCCTTTAACAAAAAAGAAGAAACCATGAAGATAAACAAAATCTGGATCCCGGCACTGCACAATACGACAACGAAGCCTATGACTTCTGCTAGCGACAGCCTGGACAAAACAGCACGCAACACAGACCGCGCAGTAAACCGCCTCTCCACCAGGGGCGTGCCTATAAATAGGGAGGGAGTTTCCAACGACCAGCCAGTCTGCAGCCGACTGTTGAGGAGTTCACAGAGAGCACGCAGTATCTCCTGAAGATGTCTACCGCAGCAGTAGACGAAACGTCGAGTAGAAGAACGACTGGACCACGGCCTATATGCCCGGAAGACGAACCTAATAGGGATCAAGACGCCGGCTGTGAAAGCCTACAGTTATACATAAGCAACCTCTACGGGAAGGATGTATTTCTTTCTATTCGGAAATTTGAAGAATTAAGAAAGAAAAAAGGACGCTTTCTGTGCAATTTAAGCTTTCTTCTACGGTGCAGAGACACGGGAACTATCCCTCAATTTCTACGATGCAAACAAATCTTCAAAACGACAAAGGCTAAGAGGATATATGGACGAACGGAACGGGCTCTTCTTAGAGAACGAATTCATGATACAAGACGAACCCTAGGGATGAATGATCAAGAACTTTTTTACTTACATCTGAAGATTAGCAATATTCTCAGTAAGAGAGACTGGGAGAAGGTGGACAACATCACATACCACAGCTTTTGCCGAACCATAGAGAAAAACACGGAACGACAGAAACAAAAATACATAAAAAATCATCAAGAAAACAGAAATAAACCACCCAACTCAAGAGCGGTAGTAAATTTGACAGACCGGCAACTCAACGAAGAAGAAATATCAGTACTTGCCAAAGGAGGAAATTTTGCTGTAACACCTAAAACAGTACCTATTGAAGACATCATAGCCAATGTAGAAGCCAGAATAAGGCAGCTGCCTATTCATCAGAGTGAGGAAATAAGGGGCGAAGTGTCTCGCATTCTCCGTAAAACCAAACCACCGGTGAGTAATTTATCACGAAAAGAAAAAGTAACTTTGCATAATCTAAACGAAGACAAAGACATCATCGTTCTTCCTGCAGATAAAGGAAATGCCACCGTCATCATGGAAACAGAACAATACAACCAGAAAATGCAACAGCTTTTAGATCCAGAGACATACAAGATTCTTAAAACTGATCCTACAGCAAGAGTTCTACGTAAATCCAATAAACTTATCAAGAGCTCCACACTTGATGAAGACACTAAACGAGGATTGTACAAATCAGAAGCCCTGCCACCAAGATTGTATGGATTACCAAAGATACACAAGGAAGGAACACCACTCAGACCTATTGTTTCGGCCATTGGATCACCTACATATGAACTCGCCAAGTTTCTCGCCTCACTATTGAAACCGTATATTGGAAAAACTGACACGTTTGTAAAAGACTCCACGCACTTCATAGAAAAAATAGATGCTCTAAAACTCAAGCCAAACGATAAAATAATAAGCTTCGATGTGGTTTCTTTATTTACTAAGATACCTATCCCAGACACTATGACATACTTGCAAGAACTCTTTCCCCCAGACATAGTAGCGCTGTATAACATATGCCTCACAGAAACGTATTTCCAATGGAGAGGAATATTCTACGAGCAAATAGATGGCGTGGCCATGGGAAGTCCATTAAGCCCCGTAATAGCCAATTTTTACATGGAAAAATTTGAAAAACAGGCCTTGGAGAATGCTACATTAAGACCTTCAGTTTGGCTGAGATATGTGGACGACACATTCGTCATTTGGGAGCATGGTGAAGAAGAACTTGATAACCTCAGGCAACATTTAAATGGTATTTGTCCCAGCATCCAATTCACCCTGGAAAGAGAAGAGAACAACAGCCTACCGTTTTTGGATGTTTTAGTAATTCGAAACCAAGACATGACACTTGGACACAAGGTATACAGGAAAAAGACTCACACAGACAGATACCTACATAAGCGGTCCAACCATCATCCCAGACAAAAACGCGGAATAATTAAAACCCTGGTGGAACGAGCCAAAAGAATTTCGGAACCACAGTATCTACAAGAAGAAATTAATCATCTCCAAGCAGCGTTTCAATCCAATGGATACAGCAAAACAGATGTTCGCCGAGCCATAAATCCCAATAAATACAAATCCGAAAACGGGAACAAGGAGGAGGCAAATGGTAAGGTGTACCTACCATATATCAAGACAATAACGGAGAGAATTGGTCGAATATTAAATAAATATAACATATCTACATCCTACAAGCCAACACAAAAAATCAGCAATATACTGCGCCCAGCCAAAGATACAAGAGATCCGTTAAGTACTGCCGGTATATATCGCATCCCTTGCAGTTGTGGACAGGTTTATATCGGCACAACAAAAAGAATGGTTACCACAAGATTGCAAGAACACAAGAGGCATTGCAGACTAAAACAAAAGGAAAAATCAGCCGTAGTGGAACACTGGATGAACAACCAAGAACATATAATAAGATTCGAAGAAACACAGGTATTGTCCCAAACATCACATTATTACACCAGACTGTACAGAGAAGCCATTGAAATATATAAACACAAAAATTCCTTTAACAAAAAAGAAGAAACCATGAAGATAAACAAAATCTGGATCCCGGCACTGCACAATACGACAACGAAGCCTATGACTTCTGCTAGCGACAGCCTGGACAAAACAGCACGCAACACGGACCGCGCAGTAAACCGCCTCTCCACCAGGGGCGTGCCTATAAATAGGGAGGGAGTTTCCAACGACCAGCCAGTCTGCAGCCGACTGTTGAGGAGTTCACAGAGAGCACGCAGTATCTCCTGAAGATGTCTACCGCAGCAGTAGACGAAACGTCGAGTAGAAGAACGACTGGACCACGGCCTATATGCCCGGAAGACGAACCTAATAGGGATTATGAGGTTCAATTAATAATAATTTTTCTGTTTACCATTGATTTGAAACAATCGTCCAACAAAAAAAACATATGAGGTAAGAATGTTTAAAAAATACAAGCTCAAATACTACTTTCCATTTTTTGTACACTTTTTTTTTGTTACAAACAATATAATGTTAATATGGAGATTATGCATGACAATCTTCATTTGTAGCATGCAAATGTTAGCATTACAGTGAAAACAAATTACAAAATTCAATATAAAACAAATTCCTTGAACTCTGTAATTGTTGCTCCATGTGTCATATGTTTATCAAAATAAATGAGGCATCATATTAAATTAATCACATTGATGAAATGTTCTCGAGCAACAAAGATAAAAAAATTAGATTAGATTAGATTTATTCAGCCTGGTGGAGTTAAGGCCATGTGGCCTTCTCTTCCACTCACCAGGATAAACATTATTACATCAGAATATAACAATCTTAATTAACTCTAATATTAAACACTAAGTAAAAATTTGAACAAAAGATAATATCTAATATATTACGATCTATAATACAACCAGTTAATATTAGTTAAAATTAAGACTAAAACTAATAATAAAATGTATACAAGCAAGGCATATTAAATTGTCCCTGTCTAGTGTATATAAAAAACAAATGAAAATAATGAGATATAGAAAACTAATTTTATGATTATATAATATTTAAAACAAACCAAATAAAAATATTTATTCTTAATATTATTTTCATAAGTAATTAAATATATTAATATTGCTAAAAGAATACTATCAGTGAGGTGTATAAGTTAGTTTGTTATTAAATAATTCTTTTGTTTGTTTTTGAAGGATGTTATAGTTTGACAGCCTCTGACATAGGACGGAAGGGAATTCCATGTTTTGGTAAGTGACACCGTAAAAGATAATGAATAATATACAGTGTGATGAGGCGGGATATAAAGGACAATGTGCTGATGAGATCGAGTGTCAAGATTATGTGTGTCAGATAGTCTGATGAAGCGGCGTGATAAATAATTAGGCGATGATGTGTGAAGTATTTTATAGAGAAGGGATAAGGAATGGACAGTTCTACGATCTTTTAGACGAAGTCGAATGATTGTCAATCATATTTAGATGAAGCTTGGTGAAAAAAGCATAATATTTTCTACTATGTGTGCCCAGCTATAAGCTGATTACATGTTGTTCACTGTAGACAAATTGTCCAATCTTCCAGAGCTTGGCATTAGTGAGAAATTCCTGTAGTGAGTGGTATAATTATTTCAAAACAAAAACTATAAATGATAGCGTTACCTGCTCAGCAAGATCTTGAATATCAGGATTAGGTTCCACAATAATACGTTGAAATATGTGTCTAAGTGCATCCTGTAGAAGAGCAGCTGTCCAGCTGATTCCATTCTGTTGAGCAGTCAGGGTTCGCAATGTCTGTAAGGTGGCACGACGGACTGATGAGGTGCTATGACTCAGGAAAGGCCATAGGCGTGGCACTACATCACTAAGAGGTTGTGGTCTGTAACAAATATCAATAATAAAAATTCCGTCAGTCCCAGTTGGTTAATATTTACCATTAATAAGAATCAAATGAATTGTGAATTCTTCTTACCTCATACATCTATTTTTTCTAACACAGAACTGCAAGTATAGGAAAAAAAATGTTTTTCCATCCTCAGCTGTTTTCACGACTCAATTTTTTTCTTGTGCCGGTAATTTTCCAAACTGCCATATGGTGTACTTTTGAAGTAATTTTCTAAACTGCCATCTGGTGTACTTTTGAAGAACTTTGTAATCAAACTTGGTTTTTTATAAATATGTAATTTTCTTTTGAAGAACTTTGTAATCAAACTTCGTTTTTTATAAATATGTAATTTTCTTTTGAAGAACTTTGTAATCAAACTTGGACAAACCAAGTTTGATTACAAAGTTCTTCAAAAGTACACCAGATGGCAGTTTAGAAAATTACTTCTTCAAAAATACACTAGAGGGCAGTTTAGAAAATTACTTCTTCAAAAGTACACCAGATGGCAGTTTGGAAAATTACTGGCAAGTGAAAAAATCGAGTCATGAAAACAGCTGAGGATGGAAAAGATGGTTTTTTCCGATACTGCAGTTCTGTGTTAAAAAACAAAGATGTATGAGATAAGAAGAATTCACGATTCATTTGATTCTTATCAATAAATTAAATGATATGAGTCATGCATTTTTAACTCATTCATCCATCCATCCATCCATCCATAGTAATTCTGCCCGAAGGCAGGTCCTTCAATGCAATCATAGCATTTTCATGCTATGCTTGCAGCTTTACTAGGGAATTGTGTAGGTGTGGTAGCTTACTGTTGCTTTCCACACCGGTGAAGGATGATGGTGATGATGATAATGATAAGGATGATGAAGATGATGGCCATATCATTTCGGGAACCGTTTGGGCCTTAAAGTTTTCCTGACATTTGTCTTACAGGTGAGGAAAAACCCCGATAAAAACCTCACCCAGAAAAACTGCCCCGACCGGGGATCGAACCCGGGCCCGCTGCGTTGCAAGGCAGCACGCTACCTCGAGACCACAGCGGTGGACTTTTAACTCATATTACTTAAAATAAACCTCATAATGTCACTTCCTTTAAATATTAAATAAATCAATAAATTAAAAATATGAATCAGAAACATAAATACCTCACCTCATAAGTGAACTTCTGAAGGATTCAGGAATTTACATGCCTCAAAATATCAATCGACTTGAAGTAAATTTGAACACGCAGACCTTTGAAACAGAGTTGTACATGGTAACCACTAGACTAACAGGATTTAGGTATTCAATTTTGGTGACAGTGGTGGTGTTTTAAAATAAGTGTTTTTTGTTTAAATAATATGAACTCTTTAGTTTCTTGATTGAAGATATTGGAACATTTAATGTATTTCTCTCAATAGAGTTAGTATTCAGAATATTTGGAAGGTTTTCTTTCGATGGACATGTTGGAAAAAGGCAGTGAAGATAATACAAGGTCAGTACTGATCAGTTTCAAGTAGCAAGTGGCTAAAAGAGTAGTAGAGAAGCTGTAACTAATCACAAAAAAGCTACTATTAAATGAACTCGCAGATTCCATTTAATCATATTTTCTTCTTTTTCTTCCTTCCAAGTATTAGGCCAAGGCCTGTTATGATCTTATAGAAAATTTTCCCTCCAGCATTTCATAGGACGGCCCGGTGATCTTCGTTCTCTTGGTATATAATTATAAACAGCTTTGGAGATCAGATTTCAACTCATTCTTTCAAGGTGGTGTTTTCAATTTAGTTGGTACTGTTTAATATATTCCAAAATTCTTTTAAGATATCGGTGTTCCTTTTCCGATCCCATCTGGTGTAACCCGCTGTTCTGCGCATGAATCTCATTTCACAAGCCGTTATTCTGCTTTCATGTTGTCTTTTTAGTGTCCATGCTTCACTACCATAGGTCAACACTGGTCTAGCCAAAGTGTTATATAAATGTAATCTGGTGTTTTTTTGTACAAGGGATGGTTTCATAACTTGATTAATAATTCCTAACTTTTATTATAACTAGTAATTGTTTAGGCATATCCTTTTCATCCCAGATAGAGAGATAATATCCAAGATATTTAAATTGATTAGATCTCTCTAAAATTTTATTCTGGAGACAGATTTTACTTTGTATGGGATAATCATATTTTAAAAAATGTATCCAGTTTTACCTAGCACTGTAATACAGTATTCTATTTTCCAACCATTTTATAAGATTAGTTCTGAAATGAGCAATAATATGAAATAAAACAGATTTTGAAATTTCACAGAAAACAAGATTTTATTTTTCACTAATTACGATTTTATTTCCATTTTCATTTACTCACTATTAGAAGGACGGAAGCCAATTGATATCTGTGAATCAATTCACTCTTGATGATACTGGAGACAATGATCTCTAAAACATGTTGAAGCAAGAAAATTTATTTATAACACGGATTATAAATTTTGCAATGCATAAATAATTATTACTTACGTGAGAACTTGGTGAATATTAGGTAAGCTAAGCAGAGCAGCTAGTAAACCCATGAAGCTGTTACAGGCTGCTGCTAGTTCATCTTGTTCTAAAAGTAGGTCCCATAACCTCTGTACAGTTATCTCTACTTTATCGGGCAAATCAGTCAATATTCTTGAAGCAACTGGAATTAGAGCAGATGCTGCTACAGCTCCTACATCATCCACTGCATCTCCCAAACCATCCAGAATATGTGGATAAGCAACTGGCAGTATTTCACCTACAAGATCCTGTAAACAATAACATTCTGTTGTATGTATGCAATTACAAAATTCAATTATTTCCCAATATTAATTTAAATATACAAAATTCATGCTGCTGATAAATGATAATGCTATTAAACAACACAGTGAAATCATACAAATTTAATATCTGATCATACAGAATCAGTATAAATGTCAATCTAATCAAAATTACAATGAGAAATAACACTATGAGGTAATTTATAATTTATAACTTGAGTTGAAGAAACACATATCCAACTCAATTTATAAAAAAAATAAAATCGAAGTGTTTAAGGAAGCACTTTTTTAACCAAAAACATGCATTATTTTATGAGATACCAAGAAACTCCCATCTTAATAACTTGGAAAATTAAATGCGAAGATGATCAATTGAGTTGGTGTTTACTTGATGAAAATCCATTTTATTTATATATTAAATTTGGGAATTTTTAACATTATGAGGTTCAATTAATAATAATTAAATGAATCGTGATTTTTTCTTACCTCATACATCTATGTTTCTTTAAACACAGCACTGCAGTATCGGCGACACTTTGTTGTCATCATCAGCCAGCAAAAAGGAGAAAAAATTGACAGTTGTGAAAACAGCTGATGATGACAACAAAGTGTCGCCGATACTGCAGTGCTGTGTTTAAAGAAACATAGATGTATGAGGTAAGAAAAAATCACGATTCATTTAATTATTATCCATTTTATTAATTATATAAAAGTAAAACGTAGTTTTATTTGATCATATAAATATGAAAATCAAATAAAACTACGTTTTATTTTTATTTAATTAATTTAAATCATGATTTGAACCCAATATATCTGTTCTGTACACCAGCACTCTAATGATTTAAGCTATTAGGCTTCCGATTTACTCATAGATTTTTCTCTATACTAATGTGATTCCCGCACGCCAGACTGCAGTGAACGTGGAAAATATGTTGTTGTTTTCAAATGCTGGGCATTGGCAACAAAGCCATTAGCGTTCTTGCTCTCCAATATCTCTCTATGGTGGATCCAAGAAGTAATACTTCACAGGTTTGTAGATGGGCTTGTGAGAATGGTCAGTGGATCCAATATATATATATCCTCCCCGCAAGGTTCAATGGACCCATTAACCAATGGCGTGTGTGGCCCTCCAGTCATACTGGGGGTTTATGTGAGTGGGTGATGTAACCACCATTACAAATAAAAAATTGGTGTCCGCTTAAAAAACGGTTACATTTATGCTGAACTAATGGCAAATCCTTTAGACAAATTTTCCGGAGGTAAAACAGTCCCCTTTATGGATCTCCGGGTGGGGACATCTGCAGGACATCATATACAGAACATCCTTAAAATTCTCCAATGGAATGCAGGAGGACTTACAAAAAGTAAAAAAAACTTGGAAAATATTAAAGTATTGGTTTACTAAATTTTTCACAGAGAATTTTTTGAAGGTCAATGAATTACCTACAATTATGGGATATTTAAATTTAAATTTTATTTTAGAAAATATATTTCATTATAGTAATTTTTGGGATGCATCTAATACAAGAGAACATTTTATAAACTAATAAATATGATAATATTGTCATGTTAAGGAATTATTTACAAAATTCTATCTTTATAAAGTCTGCAAAACTGATTTAGGATTTAGCTCATGTCATTTTTAACTTTCCTGGAGTCTTCTTCTTCTTCTTCTTCTTCCTTCCAAGTATTAGCCATGGCCTGTTACGATCCTATAGAAAATTTTCCCTCCAGCGTTTCATAGGACGGCCCAGTGATCTTCGTCCTCTTGGTATATAATTATAAACAGCTTTGGGGATCCGATTTGAACTCATACTTTCCTGGAGTCTAAATCTAAAAATAGGTTTATTAAGCTTTTTTATGATTAATTACCTCTCTAACAGCTAGCAGATACTTGAGTCCGAGGAGTCCACCATGTCTTGCTTCCCACTCATTTTGTGAAAGCAGCTGGAGTAGTATTGTTAGCACACCATTCACACAATCTCGATTCATCAGATTCAGCACAGACCCTATTCAATTAAAAAAATATATAAATAATGGATTGTTACCCATAGTTGTATAATAACAAAGAAAAGCCAACATACTATTTATTTTGCCTGGTTATAAGTAACTTTTAAATTCCCTTTTCAAAGAAACTGTTACCTCAAATTCTTTACCAACCTCTGACAGGATACAAAGAAATTAAAATAGAAACAAAAATCAAGTTATGTATATTCAAAAAACTCCAAGTGCGACAGGCCTAAAATATTCTACATTTTGCTAGCCAGCTGCTGGCCTCACATCTACACATGTTAATCACATAGGTAGACAATCATCTAGCCAGTGTAGAGGTGACATGTGGTCAGCATGTCGGGTCCCCAGCCATTATAGCTGGTCACTACTTATTGTAGCCACCCAAATGCAACTATAGGGGTGACATGTGGTCAGCATGTTGGGTCCACCAGTCGTTATAGCTGGTTTTCTCAACCTGGAGTGACTAAATATTGTAGCTACCCAAATGCCTCACGATGTTGGGTGGACCCAGGTCCCATACTGGCCGAAATTCCATGAGAAAATTTCTTCCCCCATGGAGACTCAAATCAGTGCAAGTCTCATAGCACTGTGCCAAGGCTTCTTGCCTTAATCACTTGGCTAAGGTGCATGAGTTTTTATTTCTTTTTTTTCATCCAAAAAAACAAGAAAGAAAAACTTATGAATTTCAAAACTCCTGCACATTTTGATTTGATCCAGAGGTTCATCGGTCCACCGATAGAAGGAAGAAGAAAACCACCAAAAAACGACATAACACTGGTTGAAGAGAGATGATGGAGATATAGCTCCGAAACTGCAGTCTATAAGAATAAAGGATATGAGGTGAGGTACTAAAAATATTAATTTAATTCTTAAATTAAACCTCATAGTGTTTTTCCCTGTGAAAGTTAAATAAAATTAAGGCGATAAACTAATAATCCCAACACTGGAACATCAAATTCATAGTAGGTACAAAGGATTTCTTTCAGTTGTCTCTGAGCAATAGCCTTGGAATTAGTGTGCATATGGTGATAACATAAGAGACCTATGGAGCTTGAGGGTGGGATTTTCATATGATTCTCTTTTATGATTTTAAGTGTGGTTTAAATGAGTCACAAACACTTGAGCAATTAACACGAAGCATATAGGGACCTTCCTCCTTCGCGTGCAACAGTTTTCCTCGTGTGCGCTGAATTTCAGAATGGAAGAACATCCTTTAAAATGAGAGAAGTGGGACACCAACAAGAGTAATGACAGAAGAAAAAATTTCTGCAGAGGAGATTCTAATTAAGGAAGATCTACGATTGATCTATAAGGACATCAAGGGGGCCCTATGAATTGGGTTTACCAAGTGTTTCCACCATTCTGGACAACAATTAAAATTGAATAAAAATTATTTTTGATGGAAACCACACCATTTACAGAATCTAGAAGGACAGAATTCACTAGGGTGAAATGGTACAGAGAGATGCTAGAGGAATTCAACAATGGGGGCTCCCAAGGGTGTCTACGAAACTTAGTTCTACCAGTATATTCCTGAAACAAAGTACAAATCATCATTTTGGGTCTTTCTAGATAAGCAGCCTTCATCTAAGGACCGCTTTCTTCTCAACGAGTGGTCATCTAGCAACTTTTGTGCTAGAGGATCAGAGGACAGTTATTGCTAAATGATATAGATCTGTCTCTCCAAAATCTTCTAAAAAATCCAGAATAAATGGCCCAAGGACTCGGTTACAGAGAATTCTGCTCCTTCATGGTAATGCTTTTTCCCCACACAGCAAATGCAACATAGAAAAGATCCAGTGAAATTAATTACTCGTCCAATCTATAGTATCATTCTAGATCCATAAAACTTTTTCCTATTACTAAAAATGATGCATTCATCGATTTGCCAAACCAGAAAATGCTGTTGCTACCTACTTAGCTTATCTAGTAACCCTCATATTTCATGAGACCCTTTTATTTCCATTTAAAAAGGAACGATGCTCAGAATTAAAGTAGAATTTTTTATCACTCACCTCATATTGTTCTTATTTGACTATAAACTAGTTTCGGAACATAGTCTCTGTTCCATCCTCAGTATCGTCGCGACCGTTGTTCTGTCGTCTTCAAGAGCTGTCCTTCGCTCTTTCCATTGGCAGATTGAAAAACCTCGAAACCAGGTCATTCTCACCGGGAATTTTAAAGTTCATCAATTTCTTCTTTTCGCTCTTTTCCCAAACAGTAAGTTCTTTTGGTTTTTCTATTTTAATAATTTAGCTTCTTTCTCGATAAGATGTTTTTCAGACTATGTATGGGCAGCCACTGCAGATTTTTCTATTTCCCCTTTCTTGACATTCCTAAGATGTTCTTTCACTCTAGTTTTCAAATTCCTCTTAGTTTTTCCTATGTAGAATTTCTCACATTCTTTACATTTAATCTGATAAATCCCGGATTTGTTTTCTTCTTTTATTTTCTCATTTTTATTAGGTCTAATCAGTCTTCTGGGTGCTAACCTTATGTTGAAATCTTTAAACATTTTTTGAAACTTCTAGTGTTTTAATGGATGATATGTGAATTTTCTGAATTTTACATTTTCATCTTTTACTTTTAGAAGAGTGCTTTGATTAATAAATTTTTGTCTTTTGAACTTGAGATGCTCAGATGTTCACACCCTCAAAAATAATCAGCAGCAATGGTAGTAGCAATAACAGTAGTAGTAGTTATTGTTTATTTAACAACAGTATTTAACAACTAAGGTCATTAGTTTTACAATTCAAATTTGATTTTCAACTCATGAACCTTAAAACCAGAGATAACCATAGTCCATCTGAACAAACAGTAGCAGCAGCAATGACATGAGCAGCTACAGTTGTATAAAAAAATTACTCACATAATGAAGGTAATATAAAAATATATCTAAATTTCACATGAAGTCCTTACCAAGAGCCTGTGCACAAGTTTCCCTGACTGGTGCCACAACCTGATCTGATACAAAGTCACCAAATCTATCCAAAGCGAGCACACACAGCAGTCTTAATGACATGTCCTCCAGCCACAACTGGTGACACTGCTCCATCTGTAAAAAGAATCAAATGTCCCTTCTTTTATCCTAAATCACCTAAGTTGCTACAAGACAAATATTAAAATACACTCAAAATAACTAAAGAAAAACTTTTTTTTCCTACCTACATAACTTAATAAAGAGAAACTTCTTTGCCTGAACCAGAATTTGAGCAAAAAAAAAAAAGAAAAGAAAAGAAAATTGTGTTAACTATTGCTTATGGATGGCTTGATTATGTATATTAATTTCCATATTACATTCATATGTTTGTTTACCAATGGTTAAGAATTTGATTTTCATCCCATTTTTTCCCTAGCTCCCCAGTAAAAGCAACTTTTCTATTTATTGACTGCACTGCATAAGACGGTCTGCAATCATGATGACTAAAACTCAGAACTTCAGACACAATAAATCATTAAAATAGAAGGTAAAGGGCCATTATAGATAATTAAAATAGGCAGACAAAAGTATGCAAATCTGAAATACTACAGGAGGATCCATATCAACTGTAATAGAACAGTCAGTCGCCTTTAGAATTTTTTTAATGTTTGTAAGTTTGTTGAGATCAGAATTTTTCAAAAATACTTTTCCTTTACTAAGCCCCTGGTTTCTCTGACACTCTCTGTGCTCTATAGACTAATTCATCCGTAAGTTTCGCTAACTTCATCAGAGGCAATAGGCTGCAATAAAAGTTAAATTATTTTTCACTTCCGAAGAATCAAGAAGTTTCTTAGCTGCTAAGATCAAAGATGCATCATCCTTCAGAGTATTGACTACCTTTGTTATTTTCTTTCATTTATCTAACACTTTTATAACTCCCTAAAGTCAAAAATCATATTAAAAAATAGGCTATAAAAGACAGTCAAAAGTATATGAAGAGTCAAATGCAAAAACATTGAATATCTATTTTTTTTTCATTTTTCACCTAACTGTACCAGCTTGTACCACTGGTGCCGTAGAATTTTTAAATAGAGTTTCAAGGCATAAACGATTATAGTCTAGGAGATATCAGCATAATAAAATACACTGTGCAGGAGAAGAACGAAACTTTAAAATTGATATCCTGGACAATCATACGTAAGTGACATTCATCGTTTGCATTTGACTCTTCATATATTTTGTAAATTAGGTACCTCTGTTAATAACAGCATAAAAAAGCAACATAAAACTCTGGAATTTAAATCGCAAAGATGTAATTCTCAAATATGTTTACAAAAAGATCACGTGTGAAAGTTCATATAATAGGCTTGTGTGGAACATCTGAAAGTTAAAAGAGTAAATATTATTTTGCTATAGTAAATGTACATGTACAGTATATTAAATTTTTACAAAATCCATGATATTTCATTGTATCGATAAGTAATTTGTAAAAATCTTTTTTTAAATTTATAAACATTAGTATAAAATGTGCATACTTCAGCCTTGGTGGTGTCAGCAGCTTTGCCTGCACCTTGACCATGTACACGAATCACTTCTCTAAGAGCAGTACCCGCTCCATGACGCACTTCCCAGCTGGGGCTGAACAGATCTTGGCATAGTCTATCACAGAAGCTTTCAAATGGCCAATCCACTGCCTGTAATACAATTTACTTTAAGATATAAAAAGCTGCAAATATCATTGATGTTTGATGGTTTATAACAAATTCAACTTAATCAGCTAAAAAATTATACACATATTTAAAAAAAACTATGCAATGTGAAAAATTTTCAATGCTGGTGCTTAGATACCAAAGCAACTGAGGAGACAATATTTTGTCATACAGATGAGAGGCAGAGAGATTTGAGATTTAATCCAGGCATTGGTTCACAATCCAGTGATTATAAATTATACAAGATGTAACTCTTGGCCACGCTTTTTTAATCCTACACACTTCAATTCCAACTCATTTAGCATCTTGTTTCCAGTGTCTATCCTCCAACTATAATTTACGCACACAATCACATCATAATCCCTAGCTTAACATACTGCAAACATAGGACATTTCATCACTCCACATCACATACTATTTCCATCTCCTTACAACTGGAAATAAAGAGCTGCCAGACATTAGAATAATTTAAAAGAAATCTAAATTTATGTTTTTAATATTCATTTTTAAACATCTTAATGATGGACAAATTATATTTGAAAAGAAAAATAGATGCCTAGACTGGGGTTTGCACCCAGGACCTTTAACTCTCTATGTCAATGCTCTTCCAAATGAGCTACCTAGGTCTTTTCAAATATAATCTAAATTTATATTTGCTTTTGTTTAACTTCAATTTAAGCATATGACATTACATCACTCCACATCATAGAGCTGCTGGAATAATTTAAAAGAAAACTAAATTTATATCTGCTTTTTAACTTTGGTTTAAACATTACCTTCATGCATAATGTTCATGTATCACTTGGTGTTTCCCATTTAATTTATTGTTACTACTACTACTACCACCACCATCACCACCAACATTATTACTATTATTATTACTATTATTATTATTATATTATTATTATTATTATTATTATTATTATTCCACCGGTGGTCTCGAGGTAGTGTGCTGCCCTGTCATGCAGCGGGTCCGGGTGAGATGTTTTTCGGGGTTTTTCCTCACCCTGTAAGACAAATGTCAGGAAGTTTAGGGCCCAACGGTCCCAAAAATCATCCGGCACCATCATCATCATCCTTATCATAATCATCATCATCCTTCACCAATGTGGAAAGCAACGGAAGCTACCACACCTGTAATTCCCTAGTAAAGCTGCAAAGCATAGCACGAAAATGGTATGATTGCAGAATTACTATTGATGGATTATTATTATTATTATGTATAAAAATGTCATTACACGAATACTATATTGCAATTTTTAATGTATAATCACTCACCTCTCCCCAGGAGCCTGTGCTGTCAGGAACACTTTCAAATAAACCATCTTCTTGTTTAATGTCGCGCAGACTACTATCTTCTAGTTTAGGTCTCTTTGGCACCGGATCATCAATTGATAACGAACTTCCACCATCTTCACCAGTCTCACGTGATCTCTGCTTGAACACTGCCTGACGAGCTTTGCGACGAGCTCTGTTCATTTCTCTTGAACTCAGACCCCCTGTGTGTAATAGCTCCTGCTGTACCACTTCTCCTATAGTTTTCTATAAACACACATTTACACATATCAACAAATCAACAAATTGTACACCTAAGTCAAGCTATTAAAGACAGTTTCAACAGAAAAGAAGACACTCTGGCAATGTTCGTTGATTTCCGAGGAGCATATGACTCTATTTGGAGATATAAATTATTAGAAAAAATGCAGACTTTAGGCATTCAAGAGAATATGCTACTCTGGATCAGCAATTTTTCTCATCCAACGGTTCATCGCTACAAAGTATAATAATCACCTCTCTAAATACCAACAAACACATCGAGGTTTACCACAGGGTTCTGTACTCAGTACCATTCTCTTCAATATCTACATTAATGATCTACCTAAGCATATAGAAAAGCTCGAAACGAAAACCCTACTTTTTGCTGATGATGTTGTAATATGGGTCTCCAAACCGAAAAACCAAAGTCAACAATTAATAACCATAGCCCAACAATCACTAATACAGTTAGAGAATTGGACATCCCAGAACTTAATGAAGATAAATATACAGAAAACAAATTATCAACTATTTACATTAAGAAAGAAACCACTACCCATCACTCTGAAATTGGAGGGTGAATTATTAACTCAAACACATGAAGCAAAATATTTAGGAATAACTCTGGACACAAAATTAACATGGAAGAAACACATGGAGAATATATGTACAAAGATAGAAACAAGGTTGCCATTATTAAAACGATTAGCAGGGAAAAAGTGGGGTTGCAACACATAAACCCTAAACACCTTCTACCAAATGTACATAAAACCTGTACTTCAATATTGTGAAGAAATCCTAGTAACTACTAATGTGGAAAAACTTAATAAATTGCAGAACCAAATCCTCCGTCTGATAACAGGAGCCGTTAAAACAACACCAATCACTGCCATGCAAATCTTAACAAATAACCCAAACATAGCATCTGAAATTGAGAAAACAGCAGTCACACAATATGAAAAATTTTTAAGGCTACCCCATAATAACTGGACCCAAAGAAAACCACAAGTATGTTTAAAATCTCAGCAAAGCTTCCTAAGCATTGTACAAGAAATCAAACAGAAATTGCAACTTCCACATTCAAAAGAAAATATGCAGATGAGAAACAACCCTCTAGAATTTTTGGAAATCGAATATAACCTTCATTTAACAGAAGACATCAAGAAATCTGAAACTCCTCCATATATTTTAAAACAAATGTCACTGGAAATGATAAATCTAAGATACCCAGCTCCTGAATGGATACATATTTTTACAGATGGCTCCAGCCTACCAAATGATGGTGGCACTGGTGCTGGTGCAGTATGTCCACTTTTTTCCTTTTATCGTAAACTAAACACAAATTCAACAAACTTTGATGGCGAAATTCTAGCAATTTTCTTAAGTTTACAAAATCTTTTATATCACATCCAAAAATTTACAAAAGTTGTAATTCTATGTGACTCCAAAGCAGCCATTCTTGCTATAACACGAGACACAACACCCAAAAGCATCAAAATTATCGAATGTCACAAAATGATAAAACATTTATCCCGTCTACATAAAAAAGTTGTACTTCAATGGATTCCGGCCCATTGTGGAGTGACAGGCAATGAAATAGCCGATTTTCTAGCCAAGAAGGGTAGCAAAATAGTTTCAAACCCAACTTCTGCTCCAGTTTCCTTTCACTCTATCAAAAGAATTATCTCAAATAAATACATCAATAAACTTAGAGAAGAATACACCACCAAAACATCTGGAAAGGAATGGGAAAATCTACAAGCTTATGACATTACTACATTACAAAGAAAATCTGCAGTAGCAACATTCAGACTGCTAACGGGACATGACTGCTTGAATAAACACCTACACAGAATTGGCATAACAGATTCACCTAAATGCCCTTTTTGCAATTTAAATGAAGATATGGAAAGAAACCATCTCCTCCGTTGTCCAGCTTTTGTAGAAGAGACCAGCCTTTCTGCTAAATATTGGAGTGCATGAGAGCGAATGATTTCATTATCAAGTGCTCGACATTAGATACCAACCAACCATATTTTACATACATCATTTTAACAAAGTTGAGGATGCCAAAAGGTACAAACATTTAAACTTTAAATTTTTATCTTACAACTATTCACCTCAACAGATTTTGATATGAATTTTATTAGTATTGAGCTTGATTTATTTGATGTATGCAGGAAATAACACTATGAGGTTTATTTTAATTATTAATGAGTTGGTTATTATTTATTTTATTCCAACCTGTTGGAATGCATCAGCAATGTCGCACAAAAGTGATGAAACCTGGTCTGCATAAAATACAAGAAATATGAGGCGAGTAAAAATAACCAATTCATTAATAATTAAATGAATCATGATTTTTTTCTTACCTCATACATCTATGTTTCTTTAAACACAGCACTGCAGTATCGGCGACACTTTGTCGTCATCGTCAGCTGTTTTCACAACTGTCAATTTTTTCTCCTTTTTGCCGGTAATTATCTAGACTGCCATCTGGTGTTCTTTTGAAGGAATTCCTCTTCAAACTGCCATCTGGTGTTATTTTGAATTCAAAAAAACCATACTAGAACTATGAACTTTGAGATTCCGGAAGAACCAAGCTTGATTACAAAGTTCTTCAAAAATACAACAGATAGCAGTTTAGGAAATGATTCATTCAAAATAACACCAGATGGCAGTTTGAAGAGGAATTCCTTCAAAAGAACACCAGATGGCAGTCTAGATAATTACCGGCAAAAAGGAGAAAAAATTGACAGTTGTGAAAACAGCTGACGATGACGACAAAGTGTCGCCGATACTGCAGTGCTGTGTTTAAAGAAACATAGATGTATGAGGTAAGAAAAATCACGATTCATTTAATTATTATTAATTGAACCTCATAATGTTAAAAATTCCCAAATTTAATATATAAACCAATTCATTAATAAATTTAGAGAGCTTCATGTTGCACACACCACTGAATGGCGTTCATTATACCATACCCTGAAAAATATCACATCCAGGTACTGCATAAGCTTAAACTTGAGGACTTTGCAGCTCAACAAGCTGTATGTTTGTATGTTTAGACTTGTTAGATGCAGTTGAAGATGAAAATCTGATGGAGAATGTGCTGTTCTGTGAAGAAGTAACATTCCACACATGTGGCCAGGTGAACAGGCATAATTACTGGATTTTAGCAGACAAACATCCAAATGAAGTATGAAAGTAACAATGGTAGTACATGTTGAAGGCAAATATTTGAATGAGGATGACAAAGAACAAAATCCACGATCTTTATATTTGCAGAGCATACCACTGTAGGGAGTATGACATACTAGAACAATTTTTGGCACCACAGCTAGAACAGGATGGAATAAGAAGACAGTTTTCCAGCAAGATGGTGCACCACCCCATTTTGCCTTAAATGTTAGAGGTTTCCTTAACATTTCCAAAATGGCTCACCATTTTGAAATTAAAGTTCATCAAATCAACACTAGATAGCAGTTCTGAAAATGATGGTATAGGCAAATATTCAAAAGTTAGAAACAAGGTTGAAGATAGAAACGACTGTTCCAGAAACTGCAGTCCTGTGCTATGAAAAATATGGAGTGTATGAGATAATTACGACTCATTATATTTATTAACTTGAAAGCCTCATAATGTTATTTCCCATAATAAGTTTTATGAAATAAGCAATATGCATTTATATTTTATAAAATTACCTTCAAATGCTCATCATGACGAGTTTGGACTTCAGGACTGTTTGTAAGATCTTCTGCAGTAAATAGTTCTGTCATATCCATACCAATTTTTGCTGCAACATCTAAACCCAAACGTGCGTTGAGAAGTTGTCTCTGTCGTGCCATCTTCTCTCGTGCATCTACACCTATATCAACATAACAATCAAATCACATGATAATTCTATATTTTCTTCAAGACAGAATTAAGTGGCACAAATGGTTAGTCACTCATCCTCCCCTGTGTTCCGGGTTTGCATATGTCACTCAACATGGAGTTGGGGGTAGACAAATTGGAGTCATGGCCGGTTTTTCTCCTGTTTTCTCCTCTCTGAAACTAATTCCATCACTTCTCCATATCCATGTCATCCATTCTATTTATGGTACAATAGGCCTGGTCAGCCAGCATATGTGTATAACACAGACCATCAATATTAGGGCTTCAGCTCATCTCATCCTTTGACCTAACATTACATCTGACAAGAGTACTTTACTGCATTTATAAAAGAGACAGCAAATGTATCCTGTTGAGAGGCCATTAAGGACCTGGGAGCAGTTGATCCTGGTGGACTGGTGACTACTATGCTTGAAGTTCAAGGGTTCAAACCTGGCATAAAAGTCCTGAATATGGTTTCCTTCAGAAGGAAAGTAAAGCTCTGGTTCCTGTTTTGTAGATTTAAAATACACAAAAAAATCTCAAGCCTGAAATAAGAAGCTTCTAGCAAAATTTACCAAACCTTTCACACCCAATTTTGAAATGTGACACTAATGACCTAAGCGTTAAAGAAGTCATCAATGTTAAGTTTTAAAAAGTCAAGAAAGGAGTCATCAATGAATTCAAAATGAATTTTGAAATTCCTGAGGAATAAAGGATTTGATTTACAAGTTCAACAGTAAGGAAAAGCTGATATTCAAATTATATTTGAAAAGAAAAATATACACCTAGACTGGGGTTTGAACCCAGGACCTTTGACTCTCTATGTCAATGCTGTTCCATCTGGGCTACCTAGGCCTCCAATCTAAACACATATTTTTCTCTAACACATAGTTAATTATATTTAATTAATGTTGGGAAGTAAACATTATGAGGTACCTATAATCATTAAAAATCATCGGAGAACATATTGTTTAAATAACTCACCTCATAGGATTCATGCTTCCATGATATCGCAATTTCAATCTTCTAAGTACCAATAAAAAAGTCAAAGTTCCAGACAGTAAGAAATCTGGAATTTATCAAATAAATTGTGAAGATTGCAATAAAGTTTATATAGGAAAAACAAAAAGGAATTTGGAAATTCGGACAAAAGAACATTTCAGAAATATTAAAAATTGTGAAATTGAAAAATCTGCAATTGCTGCACATAGTTTATTAGAACATCATAAAATTGGAAGAGAAGCTAAACTTTTAAAACAAGTAGAGAAACCTTTGGAATTGAGTTTGGGAAAAAATATACATTCAGAAAAACAAAAATATATCAATGAATTTTGATATCCCTAACGAAATTACATTGATTTCGAAGTTCATAAATTCAACCATAGATAGCAGCACTGAAGATGGCGACAATAGAATAGTTGACGGCCGAAGAATTTCAACAGTCGGAGTTATGGCTGACGATGAACATGATTATGTTTGAAATCGCGATATCATGGAAGCATGAATCCTATGAGGTGAGTTATTTAAACAATATGTTCTCCGATGATTTTTACATAGTTAATTCCTTAACCCCAAATGCTATGAGCTGTTGCTACAATTTTTGTAAATGGCGGCTTCTTTATTAAGAAGCTGATATACTGAAACTACTTCAAATAGAACACAACAAGTTATGATTAATCTTATTTATTAAGAACTTCATAATGTTACTTTCTAATGTAATTTATTGTTAAGAAGTTGTTACATAAAATATTACGACTAAGACCCATACGGACATGGATGCAAGGATCCACATTTATCATTAGGTAATTTGTATATTCAATGAATGAATGAGTCACTTCTTATCTTACCTCATACTTTGTTTTTTTAAACATTAATTCATTGAGTTATGAACTTCATAATGTTATTTCCCATATTTAAACTATGAATTTGTATATTTCCTATTAAATTTTAGTGGAAGCAATGGAATTTCAAATAAACATTTTGTACATTAACAGTTATACTCATTTAGAGTAGGAACACCAACCTGATGAACTGACTCACCTTTCTCACTAACAATACAAGTTATTGACGATTTTTATTATTAATTTAACACTTCTCATAGAAGGATAAATTATATTTGAAGAGAAAAATTTTCGCCTAGACCGGGACTCGAACCCGGGACCCTTGGCTTTCCGGGCCAAGTGCTCTACCAACTGAGCTACCGAGGCGAGTTACGATCTAGACGCAAATTTTTCTCTTATGTATGTTGTAATTCCCTCGCGCCAAATGCTTGAAACCATAGCTTCTATCTTTGCAAATGGCGGCTTCTTAGTTAAGAAGACATTTATTGGGAATTTAACACTACTTTATAGCCAGTAGGGCTTCTATTGACGATTTTTATTATTAATTTAACACTTCTCATAGAAGGATAAATTATATTTGAAGAGAAAAATTTTCGCCTAGACCGGGACTCGAACCCGGGACCCTTGGCTTTCCGGGCCAAGTGCTCTACCAACTGAGCTACCGAGGCGAGTTACGATCTAGACGCAAATTTTTCTCTTATGTATGTTGTAATTCCCTCGCGCCAAATGCTTGAAACCATAGCTTCTATCTTTGCAAATGGCGGCTTCTTAGTTAAGAAGACATTTATTGGGAATTTAACACTACTTTATAGCCAGTAGGGCTTCTATTGACGATTTTTATTATTAATTTAACACTTCTCATAGAAGGATAAATTATATTTGAAGAGAAAAATTTTCGCCTAGACCGGGACTCGAACCCGGGACCCTTGGCTTTCCGGGCCAAGTGCTCTACCAACTGAGCTACCGAGGCGAGTTACGATCTAGACGCAAATTTTTCTCTTATGTATGTTGTAATTCCCTCGCGCCAAATGCTTGAAACCATAGTCCCGAAACGAGTCCCGGTCTAGGCGAAAATTTTTCTCTTCAAATATAATTTATCCTTCTATGAGAAGTGTTAAATTAATAATAAAAATCGTCAATAGAAGCCCTACTGGCTATAAAGTAGTGTTAAATTCCCAATAAATGTCTTCTTAACTAAGAAGCCGCCATTTGCAAAGATAGAAGCTATGGTTTCAAGCATTTGGCGCGAGGGAATTACAACATACATAAGAGAAAAATTTGCGTCTAGATCGTAACTCGCCTCGGTAGCTCAGTTGGTAGAGCACTTGGCCCGGAAAGCCAAGGGTCCCGGGTTCGAGTCCCGGTCTAGGCGAAAATTTTTCTCTTCAAATATAATTTATCCTTCTATGAGAAGTGTTAAATTAATAATAAAAATCGTCAATAGAAGCCCTACTGGCTATAAAGTAGTGTTAAATTCCCAATAAATGTCTTCTTAACTAAGAAGCCGCCATTTGCAAAGATAGAAGCTATGGTTTCAAGCATTTGGCGCGAGGGAATTACAACATACATAAGAGAAAAATTTGCGTCTAGATCGTAACTCGCCTCGGTAGCTCAGTTGGTAGAGCACTTGGCCCGGAAAGCCAAGGGTCCCGGGTTCGAGTCCCGGTCTAGGCGAAAATTTTTCTCTTCAAATATAATTTATCCTTCTATGAGAAGTGTTAAATTAATAATAAAAATCGTCAATAGAAGCCCTACTGGCTATAAAAGTAGTGTTAAATTCCCAATAAATGTCTTCTTAACTAAGAAGCCGCCATTTGCAAAGATAGAAGCTATGGTTTCAAGCATTTGGCGCGAGGGAATTACAACATACATAAGAGAAAAATTTGCGTCTAGATCGTTAACTCGCCTCGGTAGCTCAGTTGGTAGAGCACTTGGCCCGGAAAGCCAAGGGTCCCGGGTTCGAGTCCCGGTCTAGGCGAAAATTTTTCTCTTCAAATATAATTTATCCTTCTATGAGAAGTGTTAAATTAATAATAAAAATCGTCAATAGAAGCCCTACTGGCTATAAGTAGTGTTAAATTCCCAATAAATGTCTTCTTAACTAAGAAGCCGCCATTTGCAAAGATAGAAGCTATGGTTTCAAGCATTTGGCGCGAGGGAATTACAACATACATAAGAGAAAAATTTGCGTCTAGATCGTAACTCGCCTCGGTAGCTCAGTTGGTAGAGCACTTGGCCCGGAAAGCCAAGGGTCCCGGGTTCGAGTCCCGGTCTAGGCGAAAATTTTTCTCTTCAAATATAATTTATCCTTCTATGAGAAGTGTTAAATTAATAATAAAAATCGTCAATAGAAGCCCTACTGGCTATAAAGTAGTGTTAAATTCCCAATAAATGTCTTCTTAACTAAGAAGCCGCCATTTGCAAAGATAGAAGCTATGGTTTCAAGCATTTGGCGCGAGGGAATTACAACATACATAAGAGAAAAATTTGCGTCTAGATCGTAACTCGCCTCGGTAGCTCAGTTGGTAGAGCACTTGGCCCGGAAAGCCAAGGGTCCCGGGTTCGAGTCCCGGTCTAGGCGAAAATTTTTCTCTTCAAATATAATTTATCCTTCTATGAGAAGTGTTAAATTAATAATAAAAATCGTCAATAGAAGCCCTACTGGCTATAAAGTAGTGTTAAATTCCCAATAAATGTCTTCTTAACTAAGAAGCCGCCATTTGCAAAGATAGAAGCTATGGTTTCAAGCATTTGGCGCGAGGGAATTACAACATACATAAGAGAAAAATTTGCGTCTAGATCGTAACTCGCCTCGGTAGCTCAGTTGGTAGAGCACTTGGCCCGGAAAGCCAAGGGTCCCGGGTTCGAGTCCCGGTCTAGGCGAAAATTTTTCTCTTCAAATATAATACAAGTTATACTTTTTTTTTTAATTATCTGACTGCAGGTCTTAGGATGCCCCCATAGAGTAGTATGAGATTAGGACTATCCTTCTAGGCAATCGACACTATTATTATGGATAGCCCTCGCTTAGACAGAACTTTAATGAAAAAAATATATAATATGAATTAAATGAATTGTCAATTCTTCTTACCTCATACTTCTATGTTTTTATTTAAACATAAAAAAAAATTCATAGAAGTATGAGGTAAGAAGAA
The DNA here is from genome assembly GCA_030220185.1 of Diploptera punctata. Classification (NCBI taxonomy): domain Eukaryota; kingdom Metazoa; phylum Arthropoda; class Insecta; order Blattodea; family Blaberidae; genus Diploptera; species Diploptera punctata. The sequence goes on along the minus strand of JASPKZ010001586.1, from coordinate 3,761,351 downwards.
TTCACGATTCATTTAATTCTTATTAATAAAACCTCATAATGTTAAAAATTCCCAAATTTATTATATTAAATAATATATATATTATTAAAATTCATCGAAGAACATATTGTTTAAACAACTTACCTCATAGGATTCATGCTTCCATGATATCGCGATTTCAAACATAGTCATGTTCATCATCAGCCATAACTAGTCGGAGTTATGGCTGATGATGAACATGACTATGTTTGAAATCGCGATATCATGGAAGCATGAATCCTATGAGGTGAGTTGTTTAAACAATATGTTCTCCGGTGAATTTTAATGATTATACCTCATAATGTTTACTTCCCAACATTAATTAAATATAATATATATATTGTTTGCATTGCTTGTTGTTTACTAATGCCAAGTCCCTTGTTCTCCAATATTTCAGATACTGTAGATTTGAATAAAAGAGCTGGCTGGACATTGCTGAAACTAATCCCTGATCCATCTCTTCTTGTAGATGCACAACGGGTAAAATGGAAGAGAGAGAATTCCAAATCTGTGTAAATGCTTTTGACAGACAAATACAACACGTGGTCAATCTAAAAGATGTACAAGACTTTTCCTTGCAATCTCAGGAATTTCATACACACACACATATATATAAAGGTGTCCACTGCAGTGGTCTCAAGGTAGCATGCTGCCTTGTCATGCAGTGGACCCAGGTTCGATTCCCAGTCGGGACAGGCTCCTGGGTGAGGTTTTTTCCTCACCTATAAGACAAATGTCAGGAAGCTTAGGGCCCAATGGTCCCCAAAAATCATCCGGCCAGCAGCGTCATCATCATCCTCCTTCACTGGTGTGGAAAGCAACCACACCTACAATTGTAGGAGGTTAATGCTCCCATCTTTCTAGATAATCAGCATGAGATGTAAGCCAGGTTGTCAGCCTTATATGATGGCTGACTTCATACACCCAAAACATACATTTTGGTACTCATTTTCATTAGAGTTGATCCCTTGGCCATGGTGCCTCTAGAAGGTTTAGACCAGTTTAAATATCCTGACTACTCTGGGACTCGAACCCATGATCTTCAGCTTAGCAGAGTATACCAGTTTACAATCTAGGGTTTTAAACATACCATGATATTCTTCCTCCACATCATACTCCTTGCCTTCTGATGCCATGAGATGAGTGCTGTTAGCTAAAACTTTTTTCATATCAAATTTCTCAAATGTCAGTCGTCCTGTCTGAGAGAGCATAGCAGATTGTGAGTACATATCTGTAAAAAAGCAGAATTTTTCATTAAAACATTTGTCACACAAACTGCACTTCATTCATCATATCTTTGATGCTCATCAATAGAAGTCAATGATAGAACCTATCCCTAAAGAGTATACATAATGAAATATAAGTTCACTAAATAGCTTTTATATAAGAAATTCATGGTAAATGACACTGTGAGGAAAATATCAATAGAATACAAATTTGAATCGTAAAATTTACTGATAAATGATAAATTATCAATCAGTATCAGGCAGAAGTATTGTTCACAAATTAAAATATTCTACATTTTGCTACTATTGTAAACAGAAACGATCAGGTACTGTTCCAAATGTTCGGTAGTAAGGTTGTGTCTTCGACTGCTCATGTGTTTATAAACAGAAAAGGACCATTCTACGTCAACTGAAGTAATTGGGCAATATTTGAATTTGAGTGCTATTTTGGCACTTATTATTTCTGGCAGAAGCTCGCCCGTCCCATTTATAAAACTATTAATTTGACCCAAAGGTTCAAAGCCTGGGTTATCATTCAAAATGTTTTCAAAGTTTTCCTTAAGTTTGCTTGGGAATACCTCCGGCAATAAGGAGTTCAGTTAATGGATTTTATCCATTAACAGAATAGATTTAATCAACACGAAACTTTGAGTTTCACGCTTTTTAATAGTTGCAGATATGTGGGAAAATGAGCGCTAAACATAGCTATATGTATATATATTTTTTTAAATACTGGAATCGTTAAATACTTCCTTGCACTGACAAACTGCCAAAGCCTCTGCACTATCGAAATTGTTTACTACACTTTTGACGGCCTCGAAATGTTAATTGTAAAACAACACAGATTTTAAAAATGTTGTAAATATAGTGCAAAAATATGCATTGTCTATGGATGTGAAACCTGGACATTAACAAAGGCAGATAGTAAACAAATAGAGGCTGCTGAAATGCAGATGTTGAGAGCAATAGCAGGATACCAAAGGACCGATAAAAAGAAAAATGAAGATATAAGAACAGAACTTAATATATTTAATCTCTGTGAAAGAATAAAATATTCTCAAAATGCTTATCTTCAACACGTATTACGAATAAATGAACAGCGCATACCAAGAAGAATGTATAATTATAAACCAAAAGGGAGAAGAATGTTGGGAAGACATTGAAGAGATGGAAGGACCAATTCGACCTATAATGAGATCGGAACAGGCCATTGGGCTTAATCCTTGTTGTTGATGATGATGATCATTAGTTTTTGGTTAAAATATGCAATAACAGGTGAAAAAGGTCTAAATATGTAAATGCATATAATCCGGTCTCTAATGATGCATCAAGTTGATCAAACAAACTATAGAAATCTGTATTCGTAAGTGACTTCCATTCTCATGAAGTAAATACATCCATTAGATTTAAAATACAATTACTAACTACCTCTTTGGATGTTGCATCCTGGAGGATCCCACTGAGGTACATTCTGAATAACAGCTTCCACAGCTTGTCCTGCAGCTATACGAGTCTCCCAGGCAGGACTGTGGAGGTATGTAGTGATGCGAGACAACAGGTAATGTAGTTCATGTGGATGTAGTCGTTGCACTTCTCCCAGCTGACGTGCCGCTGCACGACGGGTTACTACTGATGTACCAGTTTCCAGCAGCACAAACAAACGATCCAATCTAAAAATTCCAAAAAAAATAACTGCATTAATGTAATCATTATTAAATTCACACAAAATGAAGTCAATACAAATTAAAGAGTGCTACAAAATGATTCAACAACTTCAAAAACTACAGAAAAGAATTCAATTGCAATGGATACCGGCACATTGTGGAATTGCTGGAAATGACACTGCTGATTTTCTTGCCAAAAAAGGCTCCAATCTAATTCAGAATACTACTAAAAGCTTACCTTTCACATCCATAAAAAGAATAATTAAAAACAAATATAAAATCAAACAAAACCAAGACCTATGTAATAAAGCCAAAGACAAAAAATGGAATATTTTAATAAAGAAGTCAGATATTAATCCAGAAATTCCACGTAAAACTACAGTAGCAAAATTTAGACTGCTTACAGAACATGACTATTTGGCCAAACATTTATATAAAATAGGAATCTACACGAATCCAAATTGTCCTCTATGCAACAAAGACGAAGAAATGAACGAAGAACATCGACAAACCTGTAAAGTATTACCTGTTGGATCCACCATAGAGAAATATTGGAGAGCAAGAACGCTAATGGCTTCATTGCCAAGGCCCAGCATTTGAAAACAACAATATGTAATCATTATAAAGGGTGTATTTCTATGACTGAAAACTAAGAAAATATGCATGAATTTATGACCAAAATATTTTAAATATGATATAATTTAATGAATATGTTAAATATTTTATACAAATTGTTCATTCATATACATTTTCCAACTTTTCACCATACAGTGAAAGCAGGGGTTGTAACTGTCCAGTCTTCCAAGGAATTCCAAGAATAAAGAGACCTTCAAACAAGTGAGTCTTGCACCATAGTCGAGCAGTTTAAGGTACGATGCTTTGGTGCAAAGCTATGAAATTTTTGTTAGTTTGAGTCTGTATGAGGGAGGGGGAAGAAATTTTCTCTTGATATTTTCTCCAATATGTAACCAGTGCCCACCCAGTATAATGAGTAATCTGGGTAGTTAAAATAAGTAATGGGTCCAAGTTGAAAAAATCAGCTTTAATGGGAGGGGAACCAACATGCTGACCATATGTAACCCCTACACTGGAAGGATGATCGTCTACATCTGTGATTAAGACATGCGGATGTGAGGCCTCAGCCTTCTGGTAGGCCAAGGGCCTTCTATACCTGTCACACCATGGAGTTCAAATAAGTGACCTTGCAACTTCCAATTAACATACATTATGTTGGTTAAATTAATATTATTAAAGTAATAATATACTACTATAATATTAATAATCAATTGAGTTGGTGTTTACTTGATGAAAATCCATATTGATAAGGGTAAGAAGTAGATCTTTTGGAGGCGTAGAAATTAATAAATTGAAAAGTAGTAACAAACTGTTAAATTCTCAACTTGATTTGAATAAATCCCCTTTGTTAAATTAAAAAATTTAAATAAACATTGTTGTATTGTTGCTCAGATCAGTTAGAACACAATTCATAATTTGTTAACATGTCTGAAGAAGATACAGTGTACCGAAACAGCAGTCACTGAATTATATAATAAATATGAAAATCAAATAAAACTACGTTTTATTTTTTATTTAATTAATGATATTAATATATTGAATTGGATGTGGGATCAAGAGTGAAAGGTAAAGGAGAATGTGTGCTTGGATAGGAAGCCTGGATAAGCTCAATGGTCAGAGTATCAGCACATAAAGCTGAAGGTTCGGGGTTCAATTCCTGGTTCAGGCATAAACTTTTTACCATTGATTAGAATTGTGTTGATTATTTAAACTTTACTGATGATTGAAATAAATTCTCGAACTATAACTAAAATAGACTTTATCACAAAAATGAGATATAATATGACCAAAAATTTTAAACTTGAGAAATAGGATTTAAAAAAAATATATTTTTTTTTCCAACAGAAGACTGAAATACATAATTACTTACTCAAAACTTAAAATGAAGGTTTAAAAAAAATATGGACTCTGAAGAAAGGAGAGGAGAGCAGGGTAACTTCTAGTGAAGTGAGATTCATGAGATATACACCAAGTGGGATTACAAATGCAATTATGATGTCTTGAAGGAACTACATTTAGAACAGTCATTAAGTACACACAAGAATTCCAGAACAACTGGATGAATCATTTGCGACAAATAAGTTCTGATAGTGTTCCCAAAGCCATGCTTCATTGTTGTCCAACAGGGAACAGATCTCTGGGCCGTCCAAGGAACCACTGGATACAAAATTCATCAGTGAGATCATAACATGCCTTTAGGCTAAGGTGACCAGATTTTAACATTGGTAAAGTGGGACACCATTGACTGGGGGGGGGGTTGATTAAAAATTTGGTCTATATGAGCAACAAAAATTTTGGATATGCTACACTTCGGGTCGCAAGAAAATTCTTCTAAGATCTATAGAATCGCAGTGCGCATGCGCTAGTGCTCCAATTATCCCAGGTAGATAAATGTAACCTCCAGCAGTTGGCAGTATATGTACGTGAAATCAGTATGACCAACATTGACACAAAATTCTCAGAACTTGTCTAAAAATGTATAATTAACACGAAATGAACTAGTGGAAATATGATTTTACGTGGTAACCATCCGATATTTTGAATTTTTCATAGAATAACAGATATGAAGAGCTAATTTATTTTACGTATCAAATCACATTTAAAAAGCAAGGAACCTAAAAGCTAACCAAACCTAAATCAATTACTGTAACACAAATCAATTACTCTAACGTAGGTGAAATCCAGGGAACGTGGAAATGGTTGGCAACATCTGGAGTATTTTGGGTTGTTGATGGTGGCAACGCTGGAACAACATAGGAAGAGGAGGGAAAATAGCAGAGAGTAGCAAGTAAGCAATATAGCACGACCATGTTTTACGTAAATATATAAATATATAAATATAAAAAAGATTGTTGCAACATTGGAAGATGTTTAAAATGTGTTTAAAAGTGTTGCAAAATGTTTTAAACGTGTTTACAAGTATTTAGTGCATCAGTGGAATAAGAATTTTTTTTGCGACCTGAACCCTACAACAGCCAAAATTTTTATAGAACAAAAAAAATAGCTTTGTAATATATCTATTTTAATTTCAACATAAGTACAATTTACAAATGTAATATATTAAAAAATTATGTATAGTACCGGTTATTATGTTTTTTGGCATATATCTCATTTGAGTAAATTTGTTTTAGTAGATGTTTTTATTATTCATTTAACACTTCTCATTGAAGGATAAATTATATTTGAAGAGAAAAATTTTTGCCTAAACCGAGACTTGAACCCGGGACCTTTGGCTTTCCAGGCCAAATGCTCTACCAACTGAGCTACTGAGGTGAGTTGCGAACTAGACGCAAATTTACCTCTTATATACATTGTAATTCCCTCGTGCCAAATGCTATGAAGCCTTTGCTTCTATCTTAGCAAATGGCAGCTTCTTAGTAAAGTTAAGAAGACATTTTTGTTGGGAATTTAAACAGTACTTTATAAAGCCAGCAGGGCTTCTATTGATGTTTTTATTATTAATTTAACACTTCTCACTGAAGGATAAATTATAATTGAAGAGAAAAATGTTTGACTAGACCGAGACTTGAACCCGCGACCTTTGGCTTTCCAGGCCAAATGCTCTGCCAACTGAGCTACCGAGGCGAGTTGCGATCTAGATGCAAATTTTCCTCTTATATACATATAAACTCGGGACCTTTGGCTTTCCGAGGCAAATGCTTTTTTTTTTAAATCTTTTGAAATTTATTATGAACTTCTGGATGGTAAGTAATTTCTTGAATTTTTCATCTTTCTTGGAATTATGTTTCATCATCCAAGAAAGAAGAAAAATTCAAGAAATTTACTTACCATCCAGAAGTTCATAACAAATTTAAAAAGATTTTCAAAAAATGTAATATAATATTGGCTCCAATTAACAAATTCAGCCTGAGTAATCTTCTGTTAACTAATAAAAGATTTAACACCCCAGACAATAAAAATTTCTGGAATTTATCAAATTAATTGCAAAGATTGCCAAAAAGTATATATAGCAAAAACAAAAAGGACTTAGACACTCGCAAAAAAAGAAACTGTGGCAAGAAGTAATAGACTCTAAGTACTAAAACATAGATTAATAGTAATAACTGGAAGGTGCACAAACGTGCACATGAGTCTATTACCAACATAGGAACCACAAATGAATGGTACGTATCCCTCTAAGGTGTAATGAATAACATGTGCATTTGGAGTGGGGATGGTGACTTTATGGGAGGAGTCATTGCCCTTATAAGGCGAGGATGCATGTGAAAACTCTCTCACGCTCATACGTTCTACAAGAAACAAGTCCTACAGCAACCATTCGCGACCTTTAGTAAAAGTGATATTAAAACACGTGGGCTTAAATAAATTCATCAACTCCACTCCGAATTAGTGAGGTATAAAACATTGTAATTCTATAATTGTATATGCAAAATTGTTCAATAAACTGAAGTAATGTGTTTCTAATATAAGCATCCCTGAGTTACCATATTCTACCCTGAGCAAACATAAAAAATGGTAAAATTGAAAAATCAGCTGTAGCAGCACATAATTTATTAGATAATCATAGAATTGAAAAAGAAGCAAAACTTTTGAAACATCTATCCAAACCTTCGGAATTAACAGTTTGGAAAAAGATACACATTCAAAAAAACCATACTAGAACTATGAACTTCGAGGTTCCAGATGAACCAAGTTTGATTACAAAGTTCTTCAGAAGTACACCAGATGGCAGTTTAGAAAAATTACTTCTTCATAAGTGCACCAGATGGCAGTTTAGAAAATTACCAGCAAAAGAAAAAAATTGAGTCATGAAAACAGCTGAAGATAAAAAGGTGTTTTTTCCAATACTGCAGTTCTGTGTTAAAAAAACAGATGTATGAGGTAAGAAGAATTTGCGATTCATTTTATTCTTATTTTAAAAGCTTGGGAAGGTTGGTCATACCGATTGTATAGATAGTCCTGCCATCTATCGAACAAGTTCATAAGCCTTGTGAATGTGCACTACTATTCTGTAGGACTTTGAAAAATTCATGATGAGTCATAAACTGAGGTTTCTCCAAATTCTTTCCAACCCCTAGACGGCACATCCACAGGTGGCAGATTGGGAAATGTGTCTCAGATTACAGGTAAGAGCGAAGTCAAGTATCTCCAGAGTAACAAATAGACCAGGCAATTATGTCAGCTCCCTGACCATTTGAAAAAAAAAAAAGGGTATTCTATGCCAGGAGTCCACCTGTACTCATTTTTTCATTAGATGATAAAATGGGCATGACAGTTTGTACCAGATTAGTTATCAGTTTATTGGATAATCTGGCACACCATAAGGAAAAGTTGGCTAATCTATTTGAACAGGCACTAATGCAGGTGGACTCCTGGCATAGAATTCCCATAAACACTAATGCTATAAAGTCCAAAATAATAAACCAGATGGATGTGTCATATATAATAATATGCCTATAATGACAATAACAAAATTAATTCTCTGGGATAAGGTGTATAAACCGTCGCACATGAATTCTTCTAAGTTCTATAGAATCGCAGTGCGCATGCGTGAGTTGCTGTAATGGTTAATGTAGCTTCCGGTAGATGGTTCTAAAGTCAGCGTCACCAACTTTGGGAATAAATTCCCAAACGCTAAAAAAAATTGACGTAAACTAACTTCCCATTTCCTAACCTAACAAAACAGTTTAAATGCATATTATTTATTTCCGAATGAAAAAAAAGGACGTAAACTAACTTCCCATTTTCTAACCTAACAAAACAATTTACATACATATTATTTAACAAACTATAAACTAATTTTACGTACACTAACACTAAATATGGTTTTGAATTATTTTCAAATGTTGGTAATTGCGATGTGAGAGTCTCTTAGCAGATGTTACATGAAGTGGGGGCACGCCGTAGTGTAGTGTTTAAGGCACTGCACTACAAGCCGGGAGGTCGAGGGTTCAAGTCCTGGTGGGGTCAGGATTTTTAAACTGACCCAAACCTTCTTGCGGCACTATGGCCCTGGGGTCAACTCAGCCTCTAACTGAAATGAGTACCAGACGCTTGTTCTGGGGTAAAGGCGGCCGTCATGCAGGGCTGACAACCTGGCTGACATCAAGTGCCGATTGTCTAGAAATAGTGGGAGCCTTAACCTCCCACTACCCCAAGGGCCTCCTGAGGCCTGTAGTGGGAATACTTTACTTTTGGTAGGCTAAGGGCCTTGTAGGCCTGTCGCGCCAGGAGTTACATGAAGCATTTGCGCACCTGTAGAACTTTATGTACAATATTCGCGTAATTTAGAAATATTTAAAAATCGTAAGAACTGTTTATAAAATGGTTCCAAAATGTTTAAATTAGTACCAAACGTTATTATAAATGGTTGAAAAGTGTTTAGTGCATCAGTGGCATAATAATATTACAAGGAAAATTGTGTGTGACGGTTTATACACCACAGCCATTCTCTGGGAGGAAGTTTCCAGGCAAACATGTATTAAATCTTACTTACCTTGATGTCATCTTTCTTATAGCATTAAACACAGCCTGTCTTAATTTTTTCTGGTCTTCAATTTCTATAGTTGATCCTTGTTAAAGGGATAAATGTCACCTGAAATATTTAAATTTATAGTAATTTATTAAAAATAAAAGTAATGATCATATATTTGTATAAAGTTAATTCAAATGTTCGTGTTATCTAGGTACACATATGGGTATATAACTACTTTTGAAGTAGGTTGTGACATTCTCCACCTGCTTTTATCGTGTTAAATACTACAGCAGCGCATACCGTTGCACATCATAATGTAACATGTATACTCTCAAAATTATTTGACTTATGCTGAATTACTTCATAAAATCAATAGAATTCGTTTATTCCGTGTTTCTTCGAGTTATGTTATACTTGTATACAAAATAAACATTAAGAGACTGTAATAAATAAGCTAACAACTTCTAAACAAAACTCATAAATTACTCATTAAATGATTATTAAAGGATAAATAATGCAATAGTATTCACTTACTTCCCACATATTGGCTTTAAGTAGTTGTAAATGACATTATCCAGGTTTTGCGTCTATAAATAACCAATGTTTTTGCAAAATACAGATAAAAATACAGGTTAGCACACGTATTTTTCGGAGAGAAAGGCATCCTACCAGTCTCAAATTTATACTGACAGCCATATTGCTGATGAGTCCGAATTTATGCAATGCATACAGTGTTGCCAGATTTAAAGGCCACCCTCCTACAAAACTTCCCCAGTTTTGCTCCCCTTTCAATTGAATTGAATTTAATTAATTTTCAAACGTGTTATATGAGTAGCATTTTCTCACTCCAGCATGTTTTTATCGGTGTTCAAGTCTTTAAAACTACTACTGAAACAAATTTATTAAATTAAAATTAATAAAAAATGCAATACAAATAATAATTGCCTTGCTACATTGACATTTCATTTAATTTTATTCGACTTATATATAACATAACCATTTAAATTTTAACACATATGGATGTGAGGCTAGCAACCAGCTGGAAGCCGAAGAGCTTTATAGGCTTCTTATACAATGTGGTTAGTTATTTAAATTACAATTATATTATTATCTCAGGAAACAGCATTTATTTTTTAAAAAATAGGTTATACTTTGATATAATAAAACATTGCACAACTTGTGCGCATTTTCGTTTATATATATAATAAAACATGAATATAGGTAAACTCAGAATTGCAACACTAACGCGAATAAATAATTTCCAGTAGGCCTACTCGTCTTGCTATCTGTAATGTAGGACGGCAGAAAAAAAATATCTGAGAGTTAAATTCTCCCTATATGAAAAACAATGTATTTCCAGTAAATTCGCTTAATACAAATATATTACTCTTAAACATTTCAATCACACACTTTTTATATATAACCGTTCGTGAAATTAGCAATAGTTAAAAAAAAATACTTTTAGAATAAAATATCACGGAAAATCAATCCTCTGAAACGTAAATGAGAACAAAAAAATATAAGAGCAACATTCTTTACAAATGAATATTTAGTTAGTTTAGCGACGCCTATTCCCCCCTATGAGGGGGTTGGGCTTCATCGCCCGATAGTCTTGCCATGAATAATATTCCATATCTATTTACATGTTATTCTTTTGCTGCATATCCATATCCATTATTACTTTATTAGCATTACTATAAAATACAAACTTAATGTTAAAAAAAGTCGTAACACGATATGAAATAGTGTGGGTAAGTGAAATCAAATTTTTAAATATCTAATTGCCATCATATTACCTATTAGCAATAAATAATATCGCAGAAGTATTTTTTTAACATTAAAATGTTATGTTAAAATCGCCATAAAATTATAATTAACAATTAGTATTTTTAATAAATACATTTTAAAAATGTACCATAATTAACAAACGTTGAAACACCAATCACGTAATTATTTCTTTAAACATATAAACTTTGCTTCATAGAGAACCGAAGCTTTGCTTTGAATAGCAACAATGTGACAATTTAGCCAACCTCTGTAGAGTTTTATTAAAAAGTTGAAATTTTTGTCGAAAACTAATATGTAATTATTACTTTTCCTAATGAATTTTCAAGTCAATACAGCTTATTTTTATCCAATTAAACAATCCTTATCGACATAGTCTGTTAATTCAATAGAGAAGGATTCTATGTAGTGACATATTATGTTAATATTGGCTGCGGTGTCTTCGGCATTCTCTACCAACTACCAACCTAAATTGTATAGCTTGAAAATGAAAATATGAAAACACGTGTATAAACTGACATTGAAGTGGTGGAAGTGATTTTCAACGCGAAATTATTTGTTTAAGCAAAATGTTTGAGTGTGATCTCGAAGAAAAACAGAAAGTATTCCGACCGCGAAAGAGAATTAACAGAAAAACAAAAGTTCAATTAGTATTTGATGATAAAGCAAGAAGGTAATTATTAAGAATTAATAAAGTTGGAAATTACATTTTATAATAATTGTATGTGATTTTGTTTGGAAAGTCTATCCGAGATTCTTGTAGCTTAAATGTTTCATCCTATACAATTTGCAGATTTTGTACGCTTCTGTACATTTTCACGTCTACTCGATATGTTCTCTAATGTAACCCCTAACCTCAATCCTAACACACAGATTTAAAAGTAAAAGGCTCAACTGCACTTCTACTTGCGCTTGATTTTTCAGTTATATTGTTGTAAACTATAGCTCTTCTTCTGTATTTACTAACATTATTTTAAACTTTTTCAAACAATTTTCATAACATTATCTGATAATTTTGAAGTATTTATTTAAATATGAAAATCACAATATTATGACACTGTTAGACAATATTGTGATGCTAACTGCTATTTTCTCCACAGAGCATATTACTTAGTCTATGATTTTAGTATGGCTGTTTTGAGTTATCGCTGGTTGGATAAGCATTACGGAGTGATAAGTAAGTGTACAGCCATTTTTAATAAATGTTTCATAATTTTAATAATATGAGTATATTTTTAGCATGGATTTGGGGATTTATTGCAAATATTGTTCATTTAAATTTCATAGTGATGGATAGTAATCAAGGATGATAATCGATGTGGTTCGATTGTGGTTTATCACTGGCTCTATAAACTCTGGCACATGCGCACTGTTGTTCTATAGGACTTTGAAAATATTTCACGCTAGTTTAAGTGCAGTTTTTCCAAAGTAAAGTACTGTAAGTAACAATTTTATGTAGTTACTCTCAATATCTCTAAGTAACGCTATATGCTAATCTCCAAATATTAATTGTGAAGCACTGCTATGTGGGAAGTGCTGATCCATTCTATGTCAGGAGACCATCGATACTCATTTTGTTTCGTTAGATGAGAAAATGGTCAAGTTAGTGTACATGAGATTTACAGTTTATTGAATAATCTCGCACACCGTAAAGAAAAGTTGACTATTCTCTTTGAGCAGTGACTAACAGATGATCTGTCATAGAATCCCCCATTCCTGTAATTAAAAATAGTCATGTATATCAATATATAGTCCACCGCTGTGGTCTCGAGGTAGCGTGCTGCCTTGTCACGCAGCGGGCCCGGGTTCGATCCCCGGTCGGGGCAGTTTTTCTGGGCGAGGTTTTTATCGGGGTTTTTCCTCACCTGTAAGACAAATGTCAGGAAAACTTTAAGGCCCAAATGGTCCCCGAAATCATATGGCCATCATCTTTATCATTATCATCATCCTTCACCGGTGTGGAAAGCAAAGGGGAGCTACCACACCTACACAATTCTCTAGTAAAGCTGCAAGCATAGCATGAAAATGCTATGATTGCAGTGAAGGACCTGCCTTCGGGCAGAATTACTATGGATGGATCAATATATAAGCAATCCAAACATGTAACAAACTGCATAATTATAAATAAACAAAAGTTATAGCAAACTGTTCTATTTGTTTGTGTGCAAATTGTAGTTATATGTTTTCTTTTACATCTTATAGTTTATTATATATCCTAATTAAGATAGGTCTCAAGTATAATTTTAAATAATTTATTTTGCATTAAAGCTTAAACTCTTATTAAAAAATGCACTTTTATTCTAAAGATTAAGTTTGAACATTATTTCTTTGTATAGAAAGGCAGCTATTAAGTTTAAAATTTAGTTGTTTTCTAATTAATGTTTCAAAAAAGATCACAATGAATTATCCTCCCCAAAGTTGCTTTTCTCATGTGTGTGAAAAAATTAATGATAATATAATCCATTTTACGAACTACAAATACTGAATGTTTTTCAAAAGATTACACAATAATACTAACAGTCAGTTATGGTGGACTTTGGTTACCATGCTTGCTTCAGGTTCCAAAGTTCACAGGTTCGATGGATTATTGTAATGTAATGTAAGCCCATGTTTTCCCTTAGCAGAGATTTAGGCGCTCTTCCCCTACAGGGAAGAATTTGAACCAAACTAATTTAGTTACACTTGTTTTCGTATAGATGACATTTGAGTGGTCCGTGATTAGCGTTCCGCCTCATACTGACATCTAGGAAACCAAGGTAGTACTAGGACGGAAAAATTCAGTAAATTTTGCTTAGAGGCCTTTTCATTCAGGCTTAAGGATCTTTTATGAGCCTGAAAATATTCAGACTCGGGACCCATGGCTTAAAGTCCCTCCCGGAGGACTTGCTCCTTGGATTTTTCCATCCTAAAAAATCCATTGACCTCGGCCAGGTTTGAACCCAGATTTTAAGGATGTAAAAATCCAAGCTGTTGGTCCCATGTCATAGGCGTATGTATGTAAAAGAATCTCAAGCCTGAAATAAGATGCCTACAAGCTATATTTGTCAGCCCTTTCACATCAAAGTTTGAATTGCATGCAAATGACCTAAGATGTTAAAGACATTGAAATAAAAATTCTAACTACAAATATCAACATAATTGGACACACTACCAAATATTACATTATTATCTCAGGCTTCTAACTGGACTGTCAGTAAAACATCAGCATAAATTAATAGTAAACAGTAAAGGTATGCTGAATAATGCTACCTCCACTTCCCTTGCGTAAAAATATGTTACAAATTTAACATAAAAAATTATGAACTTAAAAAGTATAAATTTAACATAACTAATAAATAACATCCATAGTAATTCTGCCCAAAGGCAGGTCCTTCACTGCAATCATAGCATATTCATGCTATGCTTGCAGCTTTACTAGGGAATTGTAGGTGTGGTAGCTTCCTGTTGCTTTCCACACCGGTGAAGTATGATGATGGCCATATGATTTGGGACCGTTTGGGCCTTATATTTATTTTGTGTGAAATTTTAAACATATACTGTAGTCTACAATAGTATATTACGATGCAAGGTTGGGAAGTGGTTTTTACAGAATTGATGAAAAATGTTTAAAACCGAGCGATAGCGAGGTTTTTAATTTCCGACATTCTGTAAAACACTTCACAAACGTGCGTTGTATATCATTTTTTGCGCGATGGTGTTTTCAAAATAATACATTTAATAATAGTAAAATTAAAGTTTTCCTGACATTTGTCTTAAAGGTCAGGAAAAACCCCGATAAAAACCTCACCCAGAAAAACTGCCCCGACCGGGGATCGAACCCAGGCCCGCTGCGTGACAAGGCAGCACGCTACCTCAAAACCACAGCGGTGGACATAAATAACATATACTAGACAAAAAGAATCTATATATATATTAATATGTGAAGAAAAAACTTTTACCCCTTTTTTTAAGCACATTGCACGCACGGAGAAGTGTGATATTTGGCATAATTAAAGTTCATATAGAGGAGGAGTGCAGAAAAATAAAATTTATGTATAATTTGTGTTACAAATAAATTAAATTAAACAAAATGAAATATTCATTGTTTACGTTCATACACTGTGAAAAATTTGCAAAGCAATGAAATTCACTCTAAGAGGGAGTAAAAGACAAAATGCTGATGTGTCAAACACATATTAGTCTGTGGTCAGTCACAAAGAATTTAAATTGTCTCTAAGGAATTTATGTGTATTATTCATTTGTTTACGTTCAAGCTGAACATGAATTTTTTACGTTGTACATACATTGTATATTTTGTCTAATAGGTATTTATATATCATATTATATAGTTTATATTATAGTAGCCTTGGTGGGACCTGACCAGTATAGCAATAAAAAACCCAAGGAAATGTCAAAAGATGCATTATTGTTTTTTTAAATAAGGTTAGCCAAGCTATACCACATATTTCCTATCATTCATATTTTTAAAATAAATCGAAAATGAATGCATAATGACGTATTTCTGACGAACTTAAAAATTTAATGAATTGTGGTCGAATTTCGACCAGTGGGCGATGACTAGTAAAAATAGTTAGACAAAAAAGAATTAAAATGGCAGTAAGTTACTATAGTTAATTTTTATCAATTTAAGGCTAAACTATATTTGTATCATGTTATTTAAGTTAGGAAAATGAAGGTAGTCCCGCGCTGTAGCCGAGTGGTTAAGGCAGGAAGCCTTGGCGTAGAGCTATGGGACTTGCGCTGGTTCAAGTCTCCACAGAGGGAAGAAATTTTCTCATGGTGTTTTCGGCCAATATGGGACCGGTGCCCACCCAGCATCGTGATGCATTTGGTTAGCTACAATAAGTAGCGGCTCCAGGTTGAGAAAACCAGCTATAACGGCTGGGGGACTCGACATGCTGACCACATGTCACCCCTACACTGGCTGATTATCATCTACCTCTGTGATTGACACATGTGGATGTGAGGCCAGCAGCCCACTGGTAGGCTAAGGGCCTTGTAGGCCTGTCGCGCCAGGAGTTTTAAAATGAAGGTAGCATTAATTAGAATATCCAGAATAATTTAAGGATTTGACATAATCATAAATTATAACATTATAAGTATTATATAATGATGTAGCATTACCCACATTTATTCGTATTAAGAGACTCCAGTGGGTCAGACATATAATAATAATGGAAAATCAAAGATTAACTAAAAAAAAAAAAATTGGGAAGTGGTCAGTTGGGAGACCATGTACCTAATGGAGAGGAAGTACATTGAAAGATGCAATCAATCTGTTACATATAAGAAATTTGAAGACAGCTGCAGGAGATAGGGAGAAATGGAAGAGAATATTAGGAGTGGCCTGTCACGGATTAAACCATTTATGAAGTGTCCTGCTTCTAATAGTTGCTTGCTACATCAAGCATCATAGGATTATGATGAAATAAGGAACTTGCATCATAGGATTATGATGAAATAAGGAAATCGAGGAGTTCCTAGGAGGAGAGAATATTGAATTTTGTTAAGTCAATAAAAATAAGTTAAAACTCTTTTCTAAGGGAGGAAGAAAGTAAAGGTGAGTGGGTGATGCTGAAAATGACATTGCAAGCATGGGTAGAAGAACTGGAAAATAAAGCTAAGAATAGGGGCAATGAAAGACTGTTCTGAGGGAAGCCAAAGTTCACTTTTGACCATAGAGCTAAGGAGAATTTATGAATTCATGAAGCAGGATTAAGACACTGCTTGAAATATGAAGAAAATTGATAACTCTTGATTTTATCAGCAATCTCCTTAGAATTCAGTTAACCCATTGGAGACACATTTAAAGCGCCTAGCATGTTCACTGGGAACCCATTTAAATCTCCTCACTGCTACTCCAGCTGCGCTGGACTTTAAATCAGAATACAAAATACACATACTGTGTTCTATCACTTATGTTTTCAGATATTTTGTTTACCCCTGAATTTCTTTTAGTATCTTATACTTTTACGAATAGCAAAGGAATGTGGCCTGCCTGCTACCCTCTTTTGTGCATTGTAAACCGTTATGTTTTGTTATTTTCAAGGCTGTGAAAGTTGACAAACAATTCAAAAACCATCTTTTTGTAAAAGTTCTCGGACGTTGCCTTGAAAGTAAACACAAATCATATGTTCAAACAAGACCGAAAAAAATAACAAACGCAATATAATACTGTACATAATAAAAATAAATATATGAAATAAAATAAGCATAGACCTATACATTATAAAATCACGAAAAGTTCTTCGTATATTCTTTAATTATCATAGTTATATATCGACCTGTAAATTATAAAATACTATAGATACAAACTGGACAAAACTCACCTAGTATTTCAACCATCAGTAGCACGCACGGTTACGTTGTCACTGTATATTATTTCATCGTCCGAATTTTCATTCCATGATAATTCACTACAATCACTGTCACATAACATTTCATCCACTACTTCACTTAGTTTCTCAAAAGCAATGCGTTCTCTCCTATTTACGCACATATTGCAAAAAAAAAAATTTAAAACTATGAATTTTAACAAATAAGCACTGAATTTATATTCATTTATATTTTACCATAATAAATGCCTACAACTATAGTCTACTATTCTATAAATAATAACTAAAATAAACTATACAATACACTAGGCCTATACATATTTACTTTACATAAACAAACAACAAATTTTACTGATGGTGAACCGAAAATTTAAACCACTAAAAAAACCTAACTTCTTACAGTGGGGGTTATAACACAACAACGAGTCTAGCTCGTGGATGAGCTGTTTGGACTTTCTACCTGCTCACCAGGGAGACTCGTTAAAAGTCTCCAATGGGTTAATAGTTTTTGAAATGTGCTGTTTTTTTATATAATGAACAGTGGCTGTTAAAGTGTCTTGTACTGATAGGCTACATTTGAATTCCAATTTTCAGGATGATTTCTTGAACAGAAAAATCTCTTTATTCTTTGTCTTCAAAATTTAACAAGGGAACTGTCAACCGTGGATGCCAAAATTTTAAAATACCTTAAAGAGAAGCATTGCAATGTACCAAGGTCATATCCAAAAACTTATCTGCAATTTTTAACCGCAAGGCACTAAAATCCAGTGCCAAATCTCTCATTTAAACTATAGGATAGTAATACAACTCCTGAATAGGTAGATTGGAAACTCTCTACCTGCCATCCTTGCTGCATCCTGCCACACTTCTCTGCTCTTACTCAAGCAGGGAGTCAATCTGCTCTGTAGAATGGGTTGCCATTCCTGAATTATGGCTTTAATTTCTATGCCTTGCAGTTAAATATGGTAGATAATTTTTTTTGACACGGCCTTGGTACATCACAAAGCTTCTCAGGGAGAAATTTCATGGTAGATTGGCATGCAATGGTTGACAGAAATAACTTTTGATACTTAAAGGTTGCCTTTCATATAATATACACTTCTTTTTATTTCAGGGAATTTTTGACCGGTTTCCATAAAAGAAAATTACAGAGAAAGAAAAAAGCCGAAGAACAATTCAAGCAACAATTAAAAGAAGAGAGGAAGCGTTTAAAACGTGAGGTATTATTAATATGAACTAAAAATTGTATTATATAAAGAATTCTACTATATTACATACCAGTACTATGCTATATTTTGCTATAAATGTAATATCGATTAATTTCAAATTGAAATAAAAGAAAATGACATTTTGCTCTCTAAATTAATATAAGACCATTTTAAATACTTATTAAAACCTATGATTGGTTGGTCAATCAGTCAGTCCTATCATGCCCAGATTTGAACTGCGATGCTAATGACTTTAGTTATTAAAGAACATTTTTATTTATTTATATACAGATTTTTAATGATTCCACATTTTCTGTGCCTAAAATTTTATTTTCCTTCTCCACTTGTCTCTATCCATCCACTTCATTTCCTCCAGTCTTCTTGTTCTCATTCCAGTTCTTATTTCTTGCATCCACGAGTTTCGAGGTCTTCCTCTCCTTTCAGGTGGACACCATTCCAATGCTTTTCTGGGTAATCTTTCTTCTTGCAATTGTCGTACATGCCCATACCAATTTAATTGCTACCTTACATAATCTACTATTGAATATCTAATATTTTTTTTTTTTTCATATGGCAGTTTTTCCTATTTATTAAAGAACATCATTAAAAAAAAAGATTAACAAACACATTTGTATACTTTTAGCATCTCTTGTTGAAAACTTGTCACAAAAAATGTACTTAATACTTTTTGATTGTAGGCTCGAGAATCTTATAAGAAGCTGGTACTTTCTCATCGACCAGTACCTGAAGTGGAGCATATTATTTCAGAGAATTACGAGCTTGAAAATCATTCAGTGTGCATAACTGAACTCTCAACTTCTGAATTAGCTGACAAAAACAACTGGATTGGATATAACAAGGTAATTCTGTCAGCCAAAATCTTTAATTCTTAAGAAGAATCAAATGAATTGTGAATTCTTCTTACCTCATATATCTACGTTTTTTTAACACAGAATTGCAACATCACGAAATACACATTCACATCTTCAGCCGTTTTCACGACTGTTAAGACAATGAAAAAAATAGACAGTTGTGAAAACAGCTGAAGATGTGAATTATGTATTTTGCGATACTGCAGTTCTGTTAAAAAAACATATGAGGTAAGAAGAATTCACGATTCATTTGATCCTTATTAAGAATACCTCTTCTTCTTCTTTAGTAGGCGACTACGACCTCATTGGAGTTTAGGCTTTCTCAACAATTTATTAAGAAAACCTCAATGTTAAAATTCCCAAATTTATTATATTAAATCTTTAATTCTTACTATAAAAACTGAATTGTTTTAAAACTATTTTATACACTCACAATTATAACTTTTAATTACATACATTAAATACATTATATAATTAATAAAATTAAAATGAGTCTTAAATCATCTCGCCTTATAAGCTCCATGTACTTCACAGCATAGGACTGCGGTTTCAGGAACAGTTGTACCTCCTATGGTTTCTATCTTCTGCCATATTTACTATGCTGTTAAGGACATTGAGTGTATGAGGTGAGATGATTTAAGGCTCATTATAATTTTATTAATTTTAAACTCGGCATTGAGTGAGGCAACACATGTATTTGTCTAAGCAGCATGTCCATCATAGCCGGTCAGTAAAAGAGATATTTGATCAGTATTCTCAGTTATCTATTAATACTATAGTATGTACAATGTTCAGTTTTGTATGTTAACCTTACTATAGGCGATGCAGAAAGTGATATCTATCTGCAGTCACCAATTCCTGATATCTTTTGAGGAAAATACCATCTTATTTAAAGAGAAAAATTATACGCTCAGACCGGGACTTGAACCCAGGACCCTCGGTTAAGCAAGGGTCCTGGGTTCAAGTCCCGGTCTGAGCGTATAATTTTTCTCTTCAAATATGACTTATCCATCATTGAGATGTATGAAATAAATAATAAAAACATCGAAAATAACATCTTGTTTGGTAATGTTCTTAATTTTTGCTGTAATATTCTCCAACAGTTCTTCTATTTCATTAGAGTTTCCACAAATAAAAGTCACAAACAGTAAGATGAAGGAATATACTGGCTAAATGATTGTCCATCTCTGTCATTAACACAGTGAATGTGAGCCACCAGCCTTCTATGCCTGTCTTGCAATGGAATAACTTAGATAATATAATTTATTGTATTGTAATCTTAATAAAGCAAAACTAAGAATGCTGATCTGATTAGATTGTTATGTAGCAACTGTTAAAATTAACATTATACGTATTGGAATTACAGGTTCAGTATGAAGATGAAGAAAGTAACAAAGCTGAAGAAAGTGATTGTGAAGAAAAAAAGGAAGAATTGCCTGGCATGGAACTGAAGACAAAAAAGGATGTCAAGAAAATCATAAAGAAGGAAGCTACAAAACAAGTTAAAAAAAGTAAAGTGTTTAAACTGAAGAATAAATTAGAAAGACAAAAGAACAGAAAGGATGCCATAAAGGAAAAAAAGAAGCGTATAAAACAACAATCAAAATCAAAGAAGAAAAAGGGGAAGAAGCATGCAAATAAAAGGAAATGATATGCAGTTTCATTTGCACATTATTTGTAATATATTTAATAAATTTCTTTTTGTGTTATAAATTAAAATTACTTATATGAAAATAATCCCAAATACAGTTTCCTAGCATTGTAGCATTGCACCCGATCTGGGGCAGTTTGCACAAGAGAGATTGTTTCCTGTGGTCACACAATGTGGAAACAGTCTGCCATGCAAGTTCAGATGGTAGCAGTTCTGGGTTCGATACCCATAAGGACTGCAAACTTTCCAATCTTGATGGGTTGATGGTGTACAATTTTTAATCACTAGATTGTGCACTATACGTCTGGATTAAATTGTAAACTGAACAGCACGTAACTTTGAGAAGATATGTCATATTGTTGATACCAATTTGTCCACCAGATGGGGATATTAACCCTGGTAGTCCAACTTGGCACTTTTCAATGTGAATATAGTACCTGCTGGCACCTGGTTTCATCTTCTCCCTTCTTTTCATCATCCCTCACACAATACATTACACTACATGTAAAAATTTAAGCATATTGAAGTTTTATAGGAAATATCACTATGAGGTTTAATTTAAAATAAAATGACAGCAAACTGCATTAACTCTCATCTATTTATCGCAGGACCCAAAGCACTGAAAAAAAGACATAAAATTTGTGGAAAAAATTAACTACTGATAAATTAATACGATGCGTGATCCTGGTTTTACTTGGTATTTAGACTTTCATTTCAAATTAGTCTATGAATTATTAATTACTTACACATACTTGTTAAAAAATCAAAGAAAAATTGGTCTACTAAGTTATGTAGATAGGAAATAACACTGAGTTTTTTTAATATTGTTTATTTTTTATTTCACTCACCTCATACTTCATAACTCCTAGCATACCCAGTGTTTCGTCACAACTGACGTCCGGCTGCCTTCTATCCTGCAGACTGACCTCTGTGCCATCCGATGGCTGACCGACGAACTTCCAAATCAGTCCTCTCTCCTTATAACCGGGTATTTCAAAATTCATATGAATTTGGAAGTTCGTCGGTCAGCCATCAGATGGCACGGAGGTCAATCTGCAGGATAGAAGGCAGCCGGACGTCAGTTGTGAACGTGACACAACATTGAGAATGTCACAAAGGATGTGACGAAACCCTGGGTATGCTAGGAGTTATGAAGTATGAGGTGAGTGAAATAAAAAATAAACAATATTGGTCTACTAACCTATTTCAATTTAATCATATTTTTAGTAGGTGTACATATCCTAGAAATTGTATTGAAAATTTAGAGGTAAAAATTAAAAACATGTTTCATCTTAAGTGGGGATGTTTCAAATGTGGAAAAAAACAAGTTTGAATAATTTCTCAAACAATGTCTCAGTATTCATTGAGAATGAGCCTGTAGTGTCCAGAGTGAAAGTAAAATAATTGTTGATTTTAAATACGAGTTTTTTTGTAAATATCAATCATATTGAATTTTCTATCTGTTCACATTTTTTTCTTTTTCCAAATTCAAATAATTATAACAAATGAAAATTAAGTTGCATTAGAATGAGAGTATAAAATTAGTATGTAACATTTGCATTAAAAGGCTAATTGTGGGTGATAACTGATGAGCAACCAATCATACTCAGATCTTATATTTTATCAAACACGGTAACTATAATAAATTAATGAGCAATTTTAACATCTTACCTCATATTTCATGAAATATGAGGTAAGATGTTAAAATGACTCATTAATTTATTAATTAAGAACCTCATAATGTGTTTCCCAATTTTAACTTTGAACGGTAACTATAGTTTTCAAATGATCTTGTCATTCATTTTCAACCGCCATTATGACTACCGGATATTCGTTGGAATCTTCCTCTATAACGTTGCCATCTGGTATTGATTTGATGAACTTCGAGATGCCCATTCATCCGGAATGACGAAATTCATAGATTTAAATTTGTTCTTCTGTATAAATATTTTCTTCCAAACTGTCAAGTCCAAAGGTTTTTCCAAATGTTTTAGAAGTTTAGCTTCTTTTTCAATTCTATGACCCAACAAACTATGTGCTGCAATAGCTGATTTTTCAATTTCACCATTTTTAATATTTCTAAAGTGTTCCTTTGTGCGAGTGTCCAAATTTCTTTTTGTTTTTCCTATGTATACTTTATTGCAATCTCCACAATCAATTTGATAAATTCCAGATTTTTTACTATTTGGGGTGTTCATTTTCTTATTGGTTATTAATAAGTTACCAAGGCCAAATTTATTTATCGGTGCCAATGTAATATTGAATTTCTTGAAAATTAAGTAATCGGAAAGTAATGCACAATATTTTTTTTTAAAAAGTTTAATAGTAAAAAAAAGGAAAAAAATCACAAATGAACTTACATCTTTTACCTACTTTTCGACATAGTCACCAACTCTCTCAACACATTTTTCCCATCGTGTTACCAGTTTCAATATGCCCTGTTCATAGAAGTCCGTTTGGTTGGAGTGTAGCCATCTGTGCACTGCTGATTTCACTTCCACATCTGTCTCAAAGCGTGAAAGTCCGATGGTGCAAGATCCGGACTGTATGGTGGAGCACCTCCCAACCAAATTCGGCGATTTTCTGACGAACGACAGCAGCAACATGGGGGCGAGCATTGTCATGAAGAAGTTTAATGTTAATGTTGTGACGTTTGTCACGAATGGCACGACGCAACTTCACCAAAGTTTTAATGTGGGCCGCAGCATTCACAGTGGTCCCGTGTTCAGCAAAGTCCACCAATAAAACACCATGCATATCCCAGAACACTGTCACAAGCACTTTCCTGGCAGATTGAGTCACTTTGAATTTTTTCTTTACTGGGGAACCAACATGTTTCCACTCCATTGATGCCTGCTTTGTTTCGGGCGTGTAGTGGTACGCCCACGACTCATCATCTGTGACGATTCCTTCCACAAAGTCATGTCCTTGTGCGGTGTACCGCGTTAAGTGGTCCAAGCTTGCCATCATTCGCTGGCCCTTGTGGTCGTCTGTCAGGTTCTTAGGCACCCAGCGAGCACTAACTTTACGGAATTTCAAATTTTCATGAACAATATCGTACACCGCACCATAGGAAATGTTGAACTTCTGCGCCTCAACGCCTCTGACATTCTGCGGGATTGCTGCTATTGTCGGCCGGCCGGAGCGTGGCAAATCACTAAGGTTCACGCGTCCCTCTTGGAGAATGTGCACCACCTGGAGACATTGCTACGGTCCATACAATCATCCCCATACACGCCACGCATGTCCCTGTGAATTTCACTGGGTTTATGCCCTTTGGCCCACAAAAATCGAACAACACTTCTCTGTTCCTCACAGATGGACGACTGTAGCATGCGCGCCATCTTTGTTGCATAGTTCAAGCTTCTCTCACAAGAGGTGCACCTGAGAAAAAATACCATCTGTAGTGAAAACTTCAAACTATATCTCTGTGAAATTTCAACATTCTAGCTGCAATACCAAGGCAGAAAAAAAATTATTGTGCGTTACTTTCCGATCCGCCCTCGTATCAAACCGAACACATACTATCTCAATATGTCAACTCAAAAGTGATAAACATCTGTATGAAACTTGAATAGGAAACCTCATTCTTATCCAAGGACATACTAGAAGTCATGCATCTACTTGTTTGTACCATTAATCGCCTACAAAGATTTTGGAAGGTAAATGGGAATGCATATAACTTGAAAAAGAAAACAATCTGTATATAAGTTTTTTTTTATAAGAATCGTAATATATTTTCATGTTATATTTTAAATTAACCTTTTTCCAGGATTGGATATAGTTTTATCTTTCTTTCTAAAACTATTGTAAGCATAGATTATCCGACAGCAGTGAGCAGCACTAGGATTCCAGTTAGTACACGTGGCTGCTCGACAGATGGCAGGCTGGATCCCAGTGAGATCAGGAAGTTGCCCACGAGGTGGCAGCAGAAGGTAGGACAGAGAGGTTGGCAGCACATCCGAATGTCTTCATTTTTATTTGGAATTAGGAGTATGGGACTCGGATTCACGAATAACCCCACTCGCTAACAGCCCTCGCACCTTTTTGCGTACCATCTCCCTTTCTGCAAAAGAAAGCCTGTAAGGACGATGATACACTGGCTTGTCCGTGGTTAGCTGAATCTTCATCTCGCCTAGATGAGTCAGCCCAAGATCATTGTTGCCAGTTGAGAAGTAAATCAACCAGTTGCGTTCTTTCGTCCTCATTGATATTGCCTATATCAAAATAATGTGACTCCAAAATAGCCATTCTCGCTATAACACGAGACACAACACCCAAAAGCATCAAAATTATCGAATGTCACAAAATGATATAACAGTTATCCCGTCTACATAAAGAAGTTGTACTACAATGGATTCCGGCCCATTGTGGAGTGACAGGTAATGAAATAGCCGATTTTCTGGCCAAGAAGGGTAGCAAAATTGTTTCAAACCCAACTTCTACTCCAGTTTCCTTTCACTCTATCAAAAGAATTATCTCAAATAAATATATCAATAAACTTAGAGAAGAATACACCACCAAAACATCTGGAAAGGAATGGGAAAATCTAAAGAGAGCGAATGATTTCATTAAGTGCTCGACAAGATAACAACCAACCATTTTGGAGAAATCCATTTCAGTGCAGTGTCACGCTGATTAACTGCCAACACCCAATTTACCTGTGATGTGAGACGAGTGTCACAACGATGAGCTCTCGCCAACACACGATCTTCCTTCGAGAGTAGGGGCTTCGGACCCAGATTACATACCTCCACCTGCTGTTCCTCCTCTGCTGGTATTACCACGTTTGGCACTGCAATCCAGGTACCCCATTCCTCATAACAGCTGGCCACTGCACAAAAATCCTGTGTGCCAGGTTCTGTGCCTACTACCCTGACATTAACCATGATGGTTGAGCCTGGAGCCAACAAAACATCTGAACATGCCCTTACCTGATATCTGTCGGAACCGCTCGCCATGGCTTCCACATCTAACTCACTCATGTGAACAATAGTTTCCGTACACGACAAGGTGGCTGTTCCTCCAGACACAACCAATACTACATCACCCTGTGTAGTGCTGGCTGTCCTAAAAGCAAATCCATGTCTACCAGACCACTAGTGACCACAATGGCGTCAACTTGGAACTGAATCTCATCCAGTCTAATATTCAGTGTGACCTAACCTGCACCAAGAATTGTACCGTATCCAAAATCTCTCAAAACTACTGATGTTGGCATCGCTCCCTCAGCCGCATTCTGGGTACACTGCATTGTGTCAATGTTATACTCACTACTTGTATCTATGTAGATTGTGACGCGCTTCTCATCCTTGTTCCATGTGGCCTTCCTACAGACATTACTACTATTACTGTCTACAAGTCTTACCATAGCAATGTGGTCCCGGGATTCTCCTGCAGCTCATGTTGCGCAGATCGATCTTGAGTGGCTGCTCTTGCCACACCGTTGTCACCAATCTTGTCTCGCCTTGCGACAGTCACAGCTCAGATGGGTCCCCCACTCCTGGCAATTATAGCAATGGACCCATTGCTTCACTACACCGTTCATCTCTTGCCTGCTGTCCAGATCAGCTCGCTTTCTTCTATCTCCAGGCACCCTATCCGGTTCTTGCCCTTGAGAGCTCGATGGGTGAGGTTGGCTGCTTGCCTGATGGCAGTCCAACCCACCCAGAAATCTGGAGTACAGGTCACCCGGAGTCTTACATTTGAAGGCCCAAGCATTTGCCTGTAGATCGAGCGGGAGGTCCTTGATAATGCAGGAGATTGCTTTCTCTCCAGTAATCCCGTACCTTTCGCACAATGCCAGCTTGGCATGATAATACTTGGTCATTGATTTGCCTGGTAGCTTACGCCTTGCTACCAGCTCCTCCAATGACTCCACAAAATTGTGCTGCCGCAGAAAGGTGCGATGCAGGGCCTTCTTCCACTCTCCCCACAAGAGGTCATAGTCATCGAGGCAATTAAACCACATCTTCGCCGCCCTGCGGATTTTCGCCTGCATGTAACAAGGCCTCTCGTACTCAGACCAATCATGAATATGGTCCAGTTGATCGATCTTGTGGAGCCAGTGATCAACGTTTTAATCCCTATCATCGGGATTGAACTGGTCCACAATCTCCCTACCTGCTCGGGCCGTCCTTGCACTGCTGGCCACGCTCGTGCTAGAGGTACGCTCGCCACTACAACACCCACCATGATGTGAATGAGAGTGCCTCTTGGGTGTCTTGAAATTACCTTCACTGGCACCTCCAGTTTTAGGGGAGACACCCGCATGGCACATCTTCTCCTCCATGTCTCGGAAGATGCGAGCTGCCTGCTCCTCCACTGCCGACTTAATAGCCTTAACTAAGTCCCCTTGGCTATGCATTTGGGCCAATGCCAGTTGCACTGGGTCCCCTTGAGCAACCTCACTCACCTGTTTGGGGTTTTCCGCTGGCCCACCACTATCATCGACCACTAGGGATCTATCAGCGCCGTGGCCACCTGCTACACAGGTGCCCACCGGCATCGCGATATCTTCCCTAGTGTCATTAGCTAGATCATGTTCTAGGTCGCCATCCACGCTGGACCTAGAAAGCGGAGTCAGATCGTCACGTGAACGATCGTCCTCCACCTCCATATCACAGTCCAGCATGGAATCATCCCTGTACATGTTAGCTGTCATTTTCATGATAAAAATAAAATGATAATTCTGCAATCGCCCAAAAATATCAACAATTATGATAACTATTTTTGTCAGGTTAATCCCACTTCTGAATTTGTTAAAGAGAAGAATTAAATCACTATGGATAGCATGTGGTCAAGCACAAACACAATCATAATGCACCATAACATCTGTCTTCTTCAGCAAGCCAGGATAGAATAATCCTAGATGGCTTCTTCCTTTTACTCCCGACAGTGCTGCCAACCTGTCTCTCCCACCTGGTGGGCAGCTTCCTGATCTCACTGGGATCAAGCCTGCCATCTGTCGAGCAGCCACGCATACTAACTAGTATCCCAGTGCTGCTCACTGCTGCCAGATAATCTCTGCTTACACTATATCGAATCCTGGAAAATGTTAATTTAATATATAGCAACAAAATAATTGCTTTACTGCTTAAAAGTAATATTTAAATTCTCAATAAAAAAATACTTTGAATAGAAGTCGTCAGATAGAATTGTTGATAGTGAATACTATTGGCTAATTATTAAGGTAGAATTTTTTTATCACTCACCTCATATTGTTCTTATTTGACTATAAACTAGTTTTGGAACATAGTTTCTGTTCCATCCTCAGTATCGTCACGACTGTTGTTCTGTCGTCTTGAAGAGCTGTCCTTCGCTCCTTCCATTGGCTGACTGAAAACCTCGAAACCAGGTCATTCTCACCGGGAATTTCAAAGTTCATCAATTTCTTCTTTTCGCTCTTTTGAATGTAGATCTTTTCCCAAACAGTAAGTTCTTTTGGTTTTTCTATTTGTTTTAATAATTTAGCTTCTTTCTCGATAAGATGTTTTTCAGACCATACATGGGCAGCCACTGCAGATTTTTCTACTTCCCCTTTCTTGACATTCCTGAGATGTTCTTTCACTCTAGTTTTCAAATTTCTCTTAGTTTTTCCTATGTTGAATTTCTCACATTCTTCACATTTAATTTGATAAATCCCTGATTTGTTTTCTTCTTTAATTTTCCCATTCTTATTGGTCTAATCAGTCTACTGATGCTGTAGTCATTTTTGGGTGCTAACCTTATGTTGAAATCTTTAAAAAATTTTTGAAACTTGTGATGATATGTGAATTTCTTGAATTTTACATTTTCTTCTTTTACTTTCAGAAGAGTGCTTTGATTAATACATTTTTGTCTTTTGAACTTGTTTATTTTCTTGAGTATCATTTTTACTGCAAAACCATTTTTCATGGCTACGTTGATTATGTGTTCTTTTTCTTTTTCATAATTTTCTTTGTTCATTGGTATGTTCACTAATCTATGTGTCAAACTATTGAAAATTGCTTCTTTGAGAGCTGTGATTGAAATCTGAAGCTTTTATGTAGTTATCTATATGTGTCTTCTTTCTGTAAATTCCAAATTTAATTACTATTGGCCTTCGGATGAAAGGAGAATTGTATAAGTGGAAAAAAAATTGATGTTCCTATCAGAAGTTTGAATGGCATAACGGTTCTCGCACTGATGTAGAGTCATAGATCCAGGGTTCGACTCCCAGTTTGAATGTAATTTTTCTTTCTAAAATAAAATCATAATATATTTTTTCTTTAATGCTTTTATAAAATTATATGAAATAGAACCAGCCATTTATTTTTATTAGACATGATCTTTGTAATGTAATATTATCTGAAATTCACTGTATTAAAATTATTAATTATAACACATTTACTTAAATACAATTTATTATAATTTTGAACAAACATGTCATTAAAAATACTTGGAAAAAGAGAAAGAAATAATTCATTTTTTACTTCTGCATTGAGAACGACCAAATGGACAGAGTGTGTGATTGAGACAGGTTTCACATTGTGGCTTCACAGGTTTACAGATTGTTTGTCCAAAACCAACCAGCAGGTGATTCAATTCATCCCAGAGTTTACTTGGCAACCAAGATTCTAATGCTGTCCTTGTTGCCTCGGGTGTTTTTGTGGGTTTTGGTACCCAACCAAGTCTATTTGATATCCTATGAACATGTGTATCAACACCTAGAAAAAGAGAAATAATTGCTTCAGTTTTATCCTTTCAACATAAAAATGTATGAAAATGTAAACATTAAGAACATCATAGCATACTAGTCCACCGCTGTGGTCTCAAGGTAGTGTGCTGCCTTGTCACGCAGCGGGCCCGGGTTCGATTCCCAGTCAGGACAGGCTCCTGGGTGAGGTTTTTTCGGGGTTTTCCTCACTTGTAAGACAAATGTCAGGAAGCTTAGGGCGCAACAGTCCCCAAAAATCATCCTTATCATTATCATCATCATCATCATCCTTCACTGGTGTGGAAAGCAACGGGAAGCTACCACACCTGTAATTCCCTAGTAAAGCTGCAAAGCATAGCATGAAAGTGCTATGATTGCAGTGAAAGACCTGCCCTCGGGCAGAATTGCTATGGATGGATAGCATACTAAATTTGCATTGCAACATAATCTACTGGGCATACTGATTAGGTAGAAAAAATCCACACATAAAGAGATAGATTGGCAATGTTCTGTTTCAAAGCATTATGTCTAGTGAACCAGGAAGCAGAGGCATAAGTTAGCTCCTGTTACCATATTGTGAATCATGTTTCTATTTAACATGTTCAATTTTGTACTACAACATGCCATCAAAACTTTAGAGCATGAAGAAGGCCTACAATTCAATAGTATTAATAAGCTGTTAGTTTATGCTGATGATGTAGTATTATTAGGCAATAGCGAGGAGATACTAAAGGCTAACATGCACACACTATTGAGTAACTCTCGGAAATTTGGACTGGAAGTAAAAATCAATAAAACATGTTCACATATTGAAAGACATTATAATAGAAATGGACAGTTAACGACAAATAAGGAAAATTTTGAAGAAGTGGCTGAATTCAAATGCCTAAGAACAATAATAGGAATGAGTTGCACAAAGAAATTTACATAGGCTTAATTCTGGAAATGCATGCTATTATAGGGACTCTTGTCATCCCAACTTCTCTAAAAAACAAACTGAAAATATATATCATTGTTATTCTCATGTTTATATTATATGGAAATGAAACACAGGATCTTACTTTAAGAGAGAAGAAAATATTATGAGTATTTGAGAATACTTCATCTTCAGTATTAACTTTGAAACTGGTCTATTAAGAAGGTGAAATTGATAATTTTAATATTGAAATAATAAAACAGACCACATCTGCCATTGAAGAGGTCTAGAAAAAAAGAAGGTGTATTAGGAGAAACAAATGAAAGAATAATTCTGTTAATAGGCAGTGTCAATTCTAATTCTGCTTCACAAGAGATCTCCAATTGTGAAAAGAAGACAATTTGGATGTAGCACCATTGGAGACTGACAGCAAGAGATATCCATCCATAGTAATTCTGCCCAAGGGCAGGTCTTTCACTGCAATTGTAGCATTTTCATGCTATGCTTTGCAGCTTTACTAGGGAATTGTAGGTGCGGTAGCTTCCTGTTGCTTTCCACACTGGTGAAGGATGATGATGATGGCCATGTGATTTTGGGGACTGTTAGGGCCTTAAAGTTTTCCTGACATTTGTCTTACAGGTGAGGAAAAACCCCGATAAAAACCTCACCCAGAAAAACTGTCCCGACCAGGGATTGATCCCGGGCCCGCTGCGTGACAAGGCAGCATGCTACCTCAAGACCACAACGGTGGACTGCAAGAGATATGACGTTTTGCAATTCTGTAACCTTCAATCAAAAGGTAAGATCTCATGCATTATAGTGATTAGAAATTGTATAGCACCATCCCTTCTAGTCTCAAGACTGGAAATTATAATATTATACATTTTCAACTCCCTGTAATGGATCTCCACTCATGCTGGCATCGTTGGAAATGAAATGGTAGACATGCTTACCAGTAGGAAGTAACTATAGTTTTCAAACCACAAAAGAAACAAAATGTAACTTCAAAAAGCCAAGGCATGTAAAAAACCAAACTAGAATGAAAGAGATTTTTAAATATCCACCTCAGTTCCACGTCTTGAAATGCCAACAAAATGTGTCATAGCTGCATTTCACCTCTTCACTGTACACATTTTAAGACATATTTATGAATAAGCTGTTGTATATGCTGGTGGTGATGTAGTATTATGAGCTGATACTAAGGTGACACTAAGGATCAATATGCACACTCTACTGAGTAACACTAAGAAATTCGGGATGAAAGTAAACATCAGTAAAAAACTAAATATATGGTTACACATAGAAATACATTATATAATAGAAACAGTTAATGAAAAATTGAGAGAAATTTTGAAGAAGTGGCTGAATTCAAATATCTAGGAATGAGATGAGAAAACATTAACCATGAATTGAGGGAGACTATTTAACTCATGCCCCAAATGGGAGTCAATGACCAATCACGTTTCAATGATTTCTGTTTTACAACCAATCAGAGTCGTGTTTCACCAAATATTTATCAGTGTTATAATTACCATATTAAAGAAAGCTCCTCCTTACAATATTGCGTTCCTTTGGCAATAAATAGTATGATCTGGTTGCAGTGATAAACAAAAGAAGCAGTAGAAGCGTACCTATCGTTTCTCATTTGTTTTCAAACATCGCCGTTTACATTAAATATATAAATATTTTAAAATAACTATAGTTAAATAATGATTTGTGAGTAAACAGCTTAATTTTATTCGTTAAATAGTCCTAACAAATGCCACTCTTGATTTCCAAATTCTCTAGATAAATTCACGACTCACTTCGTGAGTCGTGAATTTATCGATAATTTGGAAATCACTCGTGGCATTACTTATGATAAATTATACAGAGGATGATTGGGGGGAAAAAAATAGCTCTGTTATGTACAGTAAGCATTCTGTCAAAGTGATACATAAATTGACAAAAAAAAAGACAACACCATATAACTCAAGCATGAAAACTGTAGTGGGTGGTATAGGAACACGTAAACTCCACCGGCAACAGGCCTAGAAGGTCTGCTGCTGATCTCACATCCACATGTGTTAGTCACATAAGTAAATGATCATCGAACCAGTGTAGGGTTGACATGTGGTCAGCATGTCAAGTCCCCCAGCCATTATAGCTGGTCTTATCAACCTGGAGTCGCTACTTATTGTAGCTACCCAAATGCCTCATGATGCTGGGTGGGCACTGGTCCCATACTGGCCGAAATTCCATAAGAAAATTTCTTCCCCCATGGGACTCGAACCAGCGCAAGACCCATAGCCCTGCGCCAAAGCTTCTTACCTTAAACACTCGGCTATGGTGTAGGACAGAATTGGAACATATACACAATTAAAACCTCATTGCACAATAAATTTCCAAATTCATCAAGAATCACATCTGGACTCACCAGTAAGAAGGCAGAGCACTGCAGCATTTTTCTGGTTCTACATTATCTATTTTAAATAAATGCTGGTAGGGTAAACTTACCTATTCCAGTAAGCTTTCCCCAAGCTGTTTTCATGCATAAATGTGCCATTTTTGGTCCAACTCCAGGCAACTTGCAAAGTTTCTCCACGCTGTCAGGAATATCTCCATTGTATTCATCTTGTAGAATTTGTGTAGTTTTCTTTATGTAATTCACCTTACTCTAAAATGTTTAACAAACAAAAGCAATTTCAAGATAATAAAACGGGTAGATAGTATTCAATTTAACAGTCTATGAGATAATATTATCAAGAGATTGAACCGAAATATACACTTCACCTGATTTTTTTTTTCAAATCCCCAGGTTTGTCTTTCAACATTCCTGGTCTCTCTCCTGGCATGGCGTACTTGTAACCCACTTCTGAGGTTGGGGCGCCTGGAAGGCAGGGTTACATTGCCCCGATGATATGATGGGTGATGATGATGATAATGGTGCACCAGGAGAGACCCTAATCCTAAGCTTAACCTAAGATGAATGTGAATGATGATGATTGCGATGGCCATATGATTTCGGGGACCGTTTGGGCCTTAAAGTTTTCCTGACATTTGTCTTACAGGTGAGGAAAAACCCCGATAAAAACCTCACCCAGAAAAACTGTCCTGACCGGGAATCGAACCCGGGCTCGCTGCATGACAAGGCACCCACGCTACCCTGAGACCAGAGCGGTGGACCACTTCACCTGATATTAAATTCTCTCATCTGCATATGTTTTAGAGACTATTGTCCCTATTTTCAAATAGATTCCAACCATATTGTTGGCCATCATCAAACAAGAGTTCACCATACTGGTGATGGGTACATGAATCTCACAATCAAATCCTTCTACCATTGAATTTTTACATCCAGAAGAATAAGGACAAATAAATGAATATTGAAATTCATGAGAACTTGAGAATGGTGTCAACTTTTTAAAACATACCCAGGTGAGAAAATAGAATAAGTGCTGAGTTGTATATTTCTGGTTACATCTCATTAACAATGTGACTTAAAGCTGGATTGGACTAGGATTGGCCCTACCCATAGGCGAACCCTGTGGGTGTATGTATATATATATGTATATATATTGCAGATTTTCGCGGATATAAGCATGATTAAGAAAGTTTTCTTGGGTTTTCCGCATCATGGATTCAAGTTCGGCCTCTGGCCACTGATTCCGACATTTTGGCATGATCCCATATGCCATTATCAAGGAATGATAAGTTCAAGTCACAGGTTTAGGTCTTATATAATTAGACACATAGAATTTTTGCTGTGGTCCAAATCCGAAGCCGTACACCATCCAAGGTTTAGTTTTTATGTAGTTAAACACTTTCAGTTTTCAGTGTGGTCCGTTTCGGAAGCCGTACACCCATCCAAGTGTCGACCACACTCCATGTAGCCCAACCGTGGTTTTCTTCATATCTTCTTCGCTGTTCTAAGGATGACATGGTGGGCAGCGAGAGCAGTTTTCCATGTTGATGGTAATCTTTGGGCATCATCCCAGGTGTTCATAGAATGCGACCTTTTCTCAATCTCTATTGCTTGTCTGTACATTCTTGATTTTTCTTTATCTATTTTAGCCAACATTCTAGATCCTGTGAGGTCGATCTTGTGAAGCCTCTGTTTCATATGTTGCAGCACAGTTGAAGTAGGTTCTTGATGATTTATTGCGACCTCATAGGATATAGAACGTTGGCTAAAATAGATAAAGAAAAATCAAGAATCTACAGAGAAGCAATGGAGATTGAGAAAATGCCACATTCTATGAACACCCGAGATAATGCCCAAAGATTACCATCTACATGGAAAACTGCTCTTGCTGCCCACCATGTCATCCCAAGAACAGCGAAGAAAATATGAAAAAAACCACGGTTGGGCAACATGGAGTGTGGTCGATGCTTGGATGGGTGTACGGCTTCTGAAATGAACCATACTGAAAACTGAAGGTGTTAACTACATAAGAACCAAACTTGGATGATGTACGGCTTTGGAAACGGACCACAGCAAAAATTCTATGTGTCTAATTATATAAGACCTAAACCTGTAACTCAAACTTATCATTCTTTGATAATGGCATGTAGGATCATGCCGAAACATCAGAATCAGTGGCCGAACTTGAATCCATGATGTGGAAAACCGAAGAAAACTTTCTTAATCATATATATATATATATATATATACCTACCTCAGGTAGCTAATTACATTCTACAATAGTAGTTTGTCCCATTTATGATTTTTTTTATTATGGTAGTGTATAATTTCTCTAAAATTCATTATATAATGGAAATGGACAGTTAATAATAAATGAGGGAAATTGCAAAAAAGTGGCTGAATTCAAATACCTAGGAACAATAATTGCAAACAGGAATGAGATGCAGAAAGAAATTAAGCATACGCACAATTTTGGAAATACAGGCTAATTACATATTACATGGCTTTTGTCATCCCAACTTCTCTCAAAAAACATTAAACTGTTATTAAATATAAAACTGTTATTCTCACAGTTATATTACATGGAAGCAAAATATGGTATCTGTCCCGCGCCGTAGCCGAGCAGTTAAGGTAGGAAGCCTTGGCGCAGAGCTACGGGACATGCGCTGGTTCGAGTCTCCATGGGGGAAGAAATTTTCTCATGGTATTTCGGCCAGTATGGGACCGGTTCCCACCCAGCATCGTGAGGCAATTGGGTAGCTACAATAAGTAGCGGCTCCAGGTTGAGGAACCAGCTATAACGGCTGGGGGACTCGACATGCTAACCACATGTCACCCCTACACTGGCTGTTGATCATCTACCTCTGTGATTGACACATGTGGATGTGAAGGGCCAGCAGCCGGCTGGTAAAAGGGCAACCGCTGAAAAGTGGAAAGACTCTCAATCGGAAAATATGGTCTCTTACTTCAAGTGAATAGAAAAGATTACAAATATCTGAGAATAAAGTTCTTAGGAAAAGTTTTGCACCAAAGAGAGACGGAAAGACAGGTGAATGGAGAAGACTACATAACAGTGAGCTATATGTTCTTTATGGGAAACCAAATGTAATAAGAATAGATTCTCATAGATTAAAATAGGAAGCATATATGGCACAAATGGGGAATAAAAGAAGGGCATGCAAACTTGTAGTAAAAGCAGAGGGAAAGCACCCAGTAGGTAGGCCAAGAATGAGGTAGGAGAATAACATTAACCATGATTGGGAGAAGTAGATTATAAAGGGGGTTGGTGCTTTTTAACAGGAGTAGGGTTTCACTTTTCCCCTTCTCTTCATCATCACCACTCACACAGCACCACTATAAAATACTGCACAAATTATAAACATACACTCTTCCTATACTCCTCTCTGTACACAATATAAGAATACATCATCTATGTAAAGTTGTTTCCCGAAGCGGTGCATAAATTGAAAATAGATCACATTAATGCCAACTATCCGGCCAGTGCAAAATCACAAGCATGAACAGTGCAGTGGATGACATTAGAATACATACATAAAGGGAATGATTGGAAAACATTAGCTTATGATAGGGATGTATGGAGAGCTTATGTCTATGCAGCCATGACCTACGGGTTGATAGTACCAATGAGTTAGTTTATACCTTCCAGAAGCCAACTGGATAGATCAATTCTCCAAGAGTTTTATCATCAGTTTTCAGAATATTGGATACTGTTAAGCCATGTTCCTTGAGTCTCTGCATGGCTGGATATGTCACCGTATCCTTTGTCTGGCTGGATAACATCAGAGATATCAGAGAATGGTACCTCATTACCTGAAAACCAATAATAATAATTTATATTTTTAAGGTGTGATTACATTCTATAACAGAAATTAGTCATTTTTCAAAAAAATTAATTTTGAGTACCAGACACTTGTTCTCAGGGTAACGGCAGTCATCACGCAGGGCTGACATCAAGTGCCGATTGTCCACAAAAAGTGGGAGCCGTAACCTCCCACTACCCCAAGGGCCTCCTGAGGCCTGAGTGGAATCACTTTACTAAAATCTCTGTATGGAATCTTGCACACCGCATCCTGAGGCATTTTGGTAGCTACAATAAGTAGTGGCTCCCGGTTGAGAAAAACAGTTATAATAGCTGGGAAACTGACATACCGACTACATATCACCCCTATATTGGCAGGATGATCATCTACCTCTGTGATTAACACATGTAGATGTGAAGCCAGCAACTGGCTGGTAGGCCAAAGGCCTTCTTAAGCCTATCATGCCATGAAGTTCAGTTTTAGGGATATTTTGACTCTTAGGATCGAATGTTCGAACGCATTAGACAGTAAAAGGCGTTCTCTGCTGAGAAAGTTTTATCCAAATACATTTTGCTTACTCAGAAATCTATTCATGCGATAATAATTGTAAGCTACCTGACGAGGTACCTTAAGATCATAGCTCAAGATAGAAACTTATCGTGAAAATCCCGAAGGGAACCGATGTAGTTTGAAACCTTTGCAGCTTTATCCAAGATGTCGGACCTTGAAGACTTCGATCATGTTTTCGGTATATGCGGAGAAGAGGAATTTGATAGAGTCTACCAAAGAATTCAACTGGAAGAACAGGAGAATCGGTATAATATTGCACGATGCAGACGTCGTTGTATACGGTATTATTTGTGGGACGCAAGCGTAAATGCGTTCCTCTATAGCAGACGAAAATAACGGAAGTGGTTTTATCGCTGAGAATTCTGGGTAATTTCTTGCCAATATTACGAAAACGACAACTTTCATGCATGACCAGTTTGTGGGTAGCTAATTCGATCTTTGCACTTGCTCACGGTGAGTCAGCTCACCAGTGATTGGAAGTAATTTGAGTAGAGACTAATGTATTTGCATACGACCCTTACTGTTTAAGAGTCCACCGCTGTGGTCTCGAGGTAGCGTGCTGCCTTGTCATGCAGCGGGCCTGGGTTCGATCCCCGGTCGGAGCAGTTTTTCTGGATGAGGTTTTTATCGGGGTTTTTCCTCACCTGTAAGACAAATGTCAGGAAAACTTTAAGGCCCAAACGGTCCCTGAAATCATATGGCCATCATCATTATCCTTCACCGGTGTGGAAAGCAACGGGAAGCTACCACACCTACAATTCCCTAGTAAAGCATAGCATGAAAATGCTATGATTGCAGTGAAGGACCTGCCATCGGGCAGAATTACTATGGATGGACTGTTTAAGAGTACCTTCAACTAAGATGCATGGACCTTCCTGCCCTGGGCATGACTTATCAGATCACTGTTTCTAAGTAGAGAACACAGTTTAATATATGTAGGAAATCATGCTATGAGGTTTCTTTTTATTATTAATGAGTTGGTTATTTTGACTTACCTCATATTTCTTGAATTTTATGCAGATCTGGTTTTGTCGCTTTTGTGCAACATTGTCAATGCATTCCAACTGTTGTTTTGTGGTTGTCCATCCTGTAAGTTGATTTCTGCTCACTCTGCTGGCTGACTGATGAATTTCCTAATCAATTTTTTTTTTCTCAGGGAATTTCAAAATTAATGGTTTTCTTTTTATTCTTGCAGAAGTAAATTTTCTTCCAAATTGTGAGTTCCTTAGATCTTCATCCATCCATAGTATTCTGCCCAAAGGTAGGTCCTTCACTGCAATCATAGCAGATATGCAGATTTTTCTATTTCTCCATTTTTAACATTTCTAAGGAAAACCATAAATTTTGAAATTCCCAGAGAAAAAGAAAAAAAAAAATGATTAGGAGTTTCATCGGTCAGCTAGCAGAGGGAGCAGAAATCAACCTATAGGATGGACAACCACAAAACAACAGTTGGAACGCATTGACAATGCTGCGCAAAAGTAACAAAACCAGATCTACATAAAATTCAGGAAATATGAGGTGAGTAAAATAACCAACTCATTAATAATAATTAGAGAATAGAGTAATTTGATGTATTATAATTTTCTGGTAGTTTTCCATTTGTAATCAGTTATAAAATATAGTTTTAATAACTTAATTCTAAAATTTAAGCTAGGAGCTCTTTTGATCTCTCCTGATCACAAGTTCTTGATCAATAAAATAAATCATAGTAATCATACAAAATCTAGAGAAATTCACAATAATCATAATACTCTAAGCAGTAATTAAGTTTTATTTCATATTGTTGTGGTTAAATAAAATAATATATAAAACTCATCATTCAACAAACAGAAGAACACAGGAACAATTGGAAGGAGCATCTGCAAAGAATGACAAAGGATAGAATACCAAAGATGGCACTGATGTACAATCCTGTAGGATGAAGATCGGTGGGAAGACCAAGAAAGTGTTGGGCTGAACAGATGTGAGATCGGAACAGGCAAAGACCTAATCCGTGAAGGATGATGATAATTTCAAGAACAGCATCAGCCAGCTATGCTATCAAAAAGCCTCCAATAAAATATGCCCATAAATAAAATGTACAATTGGAACCTAACAAAACCAAGTGAATTTCTTAAAATATGTTTTGGAATTTTGTGAATGTTGCCACACCGATTCCATGGATATGACCTGCCACCTAGTAGAAGTTACATTAAGCATTCGTGCATGCACACTGCGATTCTTGAGACATAAATACAATTTTCGACAATTTACTTACGTAGATAAATATTTAATAATCGTAAAATATGTTTTAAGAATTGTTGCAAATATTTAAAATATTTTCAAATATTATTAAAAATGGTAAAAGTATGTAGTGCAACAGTGTCATAAGAATGTTGTATGGAAAATCATAGAATGTCATATACTAAAGTTGAAACAAATATTTAATAATTGTAAAAAAAGTTTTAAGAATTGCTGCAAAATGTTTAAAATACTACAAAATGTTAGTAAAAAGGTAAGAGGTACACTATGTGAAAAAAACTTTAGTTTGACTTGCACCATAAATTTTCTAAGTACTACAGAATAACTGTGCACATGCGCACAACACGCTAGAGTTGACACTAGGTGGAACCACAAATCTGTGAAGTCCTATGAAAAGTTTATAGAGTTGTCGCTAGATGGAATCACATAGCTGTGAAATTCATATGACCAACCTTCGCAATAAATTTCCAAATGTTTATTAGAAATGGATGTACACTAACTCCTCCCCCTTCCTGACCTAACAAAATAAATTACATACTTTTTTTTGTATTGTAAGCCT
Source organism: Diploptera punctata (assembly GCA_030220185.1). Classification (NCBI taxonomy): domain Eukaryota; kingdom Metazoa; phylum Arthropoda; class Insecta; order Blattodea; family Blaberidae; genus Diploptera; species Diploptera punctata. Next base: position 3,720,890 of record JASPKZ010001586.1, on the reverse strand, counting down.
ATGTTTTCCCTTTACAGAGATTTAGGCGCTCTCTCCCTACAGGAAGAATTTGAACCATACTAATTTAGTTACACTTGTTTTCGTATAGATGTCATCTTGAGTGGTACATGGTCAGCATTCTGCCTCATACTGACATCTAGGAAACCAAGGTAGTACTAGGATGGAAAAATTTGGTAAATTTTGCTTAGAGGCCTTTTCATTCAGGCTTAAGCCTGAAAATCTTCAGACTCGGGACCCATGGCTTAAAGTCCCTCCTGGAGGACTTGCTCCTTGGATTTTCTGTCCTAAAAAATCCATCGACCCTGGCTGGGTTTGAACCTGTGACACTCGGGACCAGAGGCAAGGAGCATAACCACTAGTCCACCGCGGCCGACATACATATTATTTAATAAAATGTATACTAATCCGATGTACACTAACCTAACAAAATTAAGTTTATTTCTTGAAATACGGTGTGGAATTAATTGTGAATGTTAGTAACACTAATTTCAGTGACATCTTGTGGAAATTACATTAAACATTCATGCATGCACACTGCAGTTCTGTAAAACTTTCAAGAAATCATTGTGTACATAGATAAATATTCAATAATTGTAAAAAATGTTATAAGGTATTGTTGTGAAAAGTTTAAAATTGTACAAAATATTAGTAAAGACAGAAGAAATACGTAGAGCAACACAATTACAAGAATATGATATGGAAAATCAAGTGGAAATTAATCTAAAAAACAACACATGTCCAGTGCAACCAACTTCACAATTTCAGAACTTACTATTTATTTTTGGGCGTTGCATTCTTTCATAGGTTAGAGTGCTTAAATTGCATTAGGTTAGCTTTCAGGTTTGTCTTTCATAGGTTAGAGTACTTAAATTGTGTTAGGTTAGCTTTTAGGTTTGTTAAATATCGTGTATATGTAGACTGCATCATGTGATTCCATAGTGTAAACCACTTCACATTTGTTGGCACATGCGCATGGGGTCTGCCTTTAGAAAAAAATTCTCACCGCATTTAATGCAAACTTTATCCCAAATTATTACATAATTCACCTCAGAATAGGATCTGTTTTTCACCTTCACATGAATGGATATAAAAATTACCACTTACTTCTGGTGGCGCAGTTTCATCCATACATTTGTCACACCCCATTGTGTCTACAGGAGCATTGCGATCTTTTCTCATTTCACGAATATTATTAACAACTTCTTGCCAATTCTTCGGTTCCCATTTACTTTTTTTAACCTCACTTTTGTTTGCTTTTGAAACTTCGTTATCTTCAGAAACGTTCGATACTTCGGGAATATTTTCTGTCGTCTCATAAGCAACACTTATATGAAGTCGTTTACTATGCTTGCTATTATTACGAGAAAACTGTGCCTTAGTTTCTTCAAACTGACTACTTTCACCTTTTTTAGAATCTAATTGTATTCTACTTCGAAATGAATATCTCTTTGACAGTTCTGTCCCTAAATCTTTTGATGATATCATCATAGATAATATAAGACGTTTATAGATACTTATCGTAATAACTGATATCAAAATATTGTACGATTTCACTACTTAAAAAAATAAACTACTAAAAACCAGCGATTTGATCTATGATAAAAACTTCTATAGTGTCTTCAGAATCGTAGAGAACCGTATCAGAATGATCAGAATTAACCGCTTTTTTTATAGACAATTTTTCAGTATAGCCAACACAAAGGAAGCAGGAACTAGAGAAGTATTATCTAATTGGGGGGAAATTTTTATTTATTTATTTTTTCTTTCTTCAGGTTTTTACAGCTACAGCTGCTGTCGTCTTCCCGTGCCTAAACCTCCAAAGCATCTTCAATGGTTAACCCTCTTGCTTGCATTATTATCTTCACTAGACTAGACTTTGGAAGTTGCTGAATGAGGCTCCAACAATGAAGTTGGATGCGGCTACAGCGTCCCTTTTGGGTGGACTAATTGATTTAATTAGCCATCCGCGGGTTTCAAGGCATTGTCTTGTAGACAAGCTAATTTTGAAAAGTGGGCCGAAAGAGAATAAATGTGTGCATGTGTATAACCATGGCAGTGGTGTGTTAATGGTGTGTAGTGGACCCGTCGAAGTTCGCACGCCTGTTAGGGGGGGAAGAGAAGGCAGCAGCTCCAGCCCCAGAAATGAAATCCATCACAACAGCTTTCCCGGCTGAATATAAAAATGAATGGATATACTGGTGGAGACTAGAGGACTATTCCGGCATTTGCTTTGACGCCATGGAAACCACCGAAACGATTAGCAGAGTAGCTTGTCGAATAAGAATTTTGTATTAAGTTTCCAAATAGTTAAACATTTTTATTTAGGGCATATCATTTTGTGAAGAAGCCCTTTTAATTTAGAATAAATTGCGGGGAAAAATGTTGAATTTACTGATTGATACTAGGGGCCTACTCCGACATTTGTCTCATCGCCAAGGAAAACCATCGAAAACCTTAGCAGAGCAGGTTGAATTTAATGAGTTACTGGGTCGAAAGATGGCCATAAATCGGTCAGGGCCGTCCGGCTCTTAAGGTGTATAGCCGGTGATTCAAACTCTTAGCGACGGGATGATCCGCCATGTCAACGGGGCGCTAGCGCCGGTAAGGAGGGCCCTAGATGGCATGACCGTCACCATTGATCACCTGCTCGCCTTCCCATTCCAATTGGATATGGAGGTCGATACATTCTTGGTCGTTCGAACTATAATATGTTGGGCAATCATCCCAACACAAGCACACAGAAATGAGATCCACGCCTCTGTCTACCATGATAGGCCTTATTACTACGTCCTGACGGGTAGTAGTTTCGAACGGATCCGGGACAGTTTGAGTGACCACGGATGTTTTTCTTTTCGGCTTGGGGTGTGGCCAAGCCGAGGTCCTCTTTTTTGTGAGGCCTTTGCTTCCCGGGACTTCCTTGGCTCGGGTTTCTTTGTGTTACGATCAGAGTTTGTGACTACTAATTTGGGAATAACGTTTATCCACCCACGTGGCTCAGGCCGGAGGACGATGGGCTCTGCCGGACCTGAGCTTTTAGGTAGCAGGAGTGACCTGTACTAACCTTTTCTTTTCACGTTGCGCTTTTAGGGGGGCTTTACGCGCCTGTAAGGCTTGACCTTCACCTTGTAATGGCAAAACCGGCCTAACTTTATCGCCTCGCAGACCGTGGGCACCTCCTCCAGGACTGCGAGAAACATGGGCAGCGGTTTCTTGGTTTTTCCAGACGTCATGTTGACGACCTTCAAAACCTCGAACCCTTGACCGTAAAGGTCGCCCGGATCTCGGAGAGTTGAATTGGCGTTTACTTGTTGAAAATCCATAATTTATTTATTTATGTGATAAATATGAAAACCACATAAAACTTTAAGTTGTATTTTTATTTAATTCAGTGAATTAAGATTTTAAGTAACATTTTCATTTCAGGTAGGCAAAAGTCCTATTTTTCACAACATAATCAAAATACTACAGAGTTCTATAACGTCCTATATATTTCAACGATATCGACCTTCAATGGCACAATAAACGTGATACTTAGGTATAGTAAGTAAAGTGATCCCACAACAGACCCGGAGGCCCTTGGGGTAGTAGGAGGTTACGGCTCCCACTTTTTCTAGACAATCGGCACTTTATGTCAGTCGGGTTGTCAGCCCTGCGTGACGGCCGCCTTTACCCCCAGAATAAGCGTCTGGTACTCATTTACGTTAGAGGCTGAGTCGACCCCAGGGCCATAGTGCTGCCAGAGAGTTTGGGTCAGTTTAAAAATCCTGACCCCAACGGGACTTGAACCCTCGACCCTCTGGCTTGTAGTTCAGTGCCTTAACCACTAAGCTACGGCGTGCCCCGCTTAGGTATAGTAGCACCTAAAAAGGATTGAGGCTAGTGAAGTTGCACGTCTGCCTTTTGTCTCAACACTTGAACTTAATTCATGACAAGACAGAAATCATCCATTTCATTTAGTTGATAAAAGATCTTGGCCCTCATTGTCATAAGGTTGAATGGAACATAGCTGATGTTATCAGCAGATATGTCTCTTTTCCACCACCATACCTCATTCACATCAGGAATCTTGTCCATACATTGAACTTCAAAATGTCGAAGTCCAGACTCTTCTTGCAAGTGCATGGATTTCATCTCAAGGTTCACCAAATCCACACCAGATGGCCAACTATGAAGATGTAGACCGAAATTTGATGTCGTGAAGATGGGAGGGATTTCTTTTGAAAACTGCAGTTTTCATGCTTAAACATGAAGTATGAGATGAGATATGACTCATTTAATTAATTGAAAATCTCATACTGTTATTTCCCATATATAATTTATGAATTTCTTAACAATGGTGTAATTAATATTAATCAAGTTCAGGATTGTCTTCAAAGTTAGTGTCAAATACCGGACACCATCAGTAAGCTTTTCCTTTCTGCTGCAAATTCTGTCTTCATACGAAATTTAATATTTTCCCATTAGTTTCTTCTACTACCGCTACACAACCTGTGGAATATTTTCAGAGCTGGAATAGTTTCCCAAGTAGGTTTATATCTCTGAACAGTAGTGGTAGAAGTAGTAGTATGTCTTTTCACTCCTTTGTTGAAGCATAGGACCTCGGTGAGACCATTATTAAACATGATTTATTGTTGTATCCTTCACTCTCCAAACATTTCTATTTCATCAGTTGTCAATTCACCGTCCCGTGCCGTAGCCGAGCGGTTAAGGTAGGAAGCCTTGACGCAGAGCTAGGGACTTGCGCTGGTTCGAGTCTCCATGGGGGAAGAAATTTTCTCATGGTATTTCGGCCAGTATGGGACCGGTGCCCACCCAGCATCGTGAGGCAATTGGGTAGCTACAATAAGTAGCGGCTCCAGGTTGAGGAACCAGCTATAATGGCTGGGGGACTCGACATGCTAACCACATGTCACCCCTACACTGGCTGTTGATCATTTACCTCTGTGGTTGACACATATGGATGTGAAGGGCCAGCAGCCGGCTGGTAAAAGGGCAACCGCTGAAAAGTGGAAAGACCCTCAATCGGTCAATTCACCATAATTCTCTTGATCTTCCCACTCTCCATACTCCTTGAGGGTTCCATTCCAGTACCTGTTTCTCTATGGTCTTGTTTGTGTGTGACCTATCCACCACCAATTATATCTTTTAATTTGGATTTCTATGGGTTCTTCTTCTGTTAAACTCAAATACATGGAACTACATGGGCCAGAACTGCCAGCAAAGTAGGATGTATTTTTCCTACCCATATATGGGTTTCCGCCAGCGAGGAATGGACAGGCTACCCATATATGGGTTTTCACCTGCAAAGGGTTAAATAACCTTATGAGATTCAAAGAAGCAACAGCCAGAGATCCTGTCGTATACAACAAGATCTGAAAATTGGTACAACCTTAGACAAAAATGAGTCATTTCTTGAACTCACATTTCTTCTAAGTCCTACTTGGCACAGCGCTGGGTTCAAACTAGGAAACTAGTCATAATTGTGCAGTGCTTGAGCGACTGTGTTATGTGGCATGAACTGAAGACTCTCCTACATGTTCTGATAGGTTAGCGGTTAAGCATGCGGTCACTGTTTCTATTAACCCATTGGAGACTTTTAACGAGTCTCCCTCGTGAGCAGGTAGAAAGTCCAAACAGCTCCTCCACGAGCTAGACTCGTTGTTGTGTTATAACCCCCACTGTAAGATGTTAGGTTTTTTTAGTGGTTTAAATTTTCGGTTCACCATCAGTAAAATTTGTTGTTTGTTTATGTAAAGTAAATATGTATAGGCCTAGTGTATTGTATAGTTTATTTTAGTTATTATTTATAGAATAGTAGACTATAGTTGTAGGCATTTATTACGGTAAAATATAAGTGAATATAAATTCAGTGCTTATTTGTTAAAATTCATAGTTTTTAATTTTTTTTTCTTGCAATATGTGCGTAAATAGGAGAGAACGTATTGCTTTTGAGAAACTAAGTGAAGTAGTGGATGAAATCTTATGTGACAGTGATTGTAGTGAATTATCATGGAACGAAGATTCGGACGATGAAATAATATACAGTGACAACGTAATCGTGCATGCTACTGATGGTAGAAATACTAGGTGAGTTTTGTCCAGTTTTTATCTATAGTATTTTATAATTTACAGGTCGATATATAACTATGATAATTAAAGAATATACGAAGAACTTTTCCTGATTTTATAATGTATAGGTCTATGCTTATTTTATTTGATATATTTATTTTTATTATGTACAGTATTATATTGCGTTTGTTATTTTTTTCGGTCTTGTTTGAACATATGATTTGTGTTTACTTTCAAGGCAATGTCCGAGAACTTTTACAAAAAGATGGTTTTTGAATTGTTTGTCAAATTTCACAGCCTTGAAAATAACAAAACATAACGGTTTACAATGCACAAAAGAGGGTAGCAGGTAGGCCACATTCCTTTGCTATTCGTAAAAGTACAAGATACTAAAAGAAATTCAGGGGTAAACAAAATATCTGAAAACATAAGTGATAGAACACAGTATGTGTATTTTGTATTCTGATTTAAAGTCCAGCGCAGCCGGAGTAGCGGTGAGGAGATTTAAATGGGTTCCCAGTGAACATGCTAGGCGCTTTAAACGTGTCTCCAGTGGGTTAATGAATGTCTTCAATTATGCAGTTTCTTTCCGTGATATTTGTATTAAAATGCTTTATGAATTAAATACATTTTATTTTGATATTTGAATTAATCTATACTTTTTAAGTTCATAATTGTTTTTTTATACCGTTGAGGTTATAACAATGTTAAATTATGTATATTTTTTTTTTTTACCTTGTATACTACCATCTTCCTCAACTATTTAAAATTTTCGTTGATTTCACTCTAGGCCTTTCGAAGCATGCTTCATCTTCTGGAGTTGTTGTTGTAGTAGTATTGAATTATCTGTATATGTCTAGTAGAGGGTTTCACTCATTAGGCATATTTTCGTTGAGAATGTTTGTATTCTTGGCCTCCTAGATAATTTTGATTTCTTTGAAAATGTTAATTTTGTGTCTGTTGTTTCCTCTGTGTATAATTAACATTGTATTATCGATATTGTTGAAACTGTGGCTACTTTCTGAAATGTGTTTAGCAAAATTTGATTTGATTGTCAGAGGAGAAGGCAAATCAAAATTCACTAAACACATTTCAGAAAGCGACCACAGTTTCAATAATATTGATATACAATGTCAATTATACACAGAGAAAACAACACACAAAATTAACATTTTATAAGAAATCAAAATTATCAAGGAGGCCAAGAATACAAACATTCTCAACGAAAATAAATTAATCATATCGAGTTGTTTTACTGTGGCTCAGCGCACACACAAGGGCACATGCAATCTCTCCTTACACTGGTATACGTTGCAGGTTTTTATGCTCGTGAGGCTGGAAGGTGTTTGAGAGTCCCTGCATCTACAGCTCAGAGGTGGGTGAAATTATCCAGGGAAGGGATTGAAAAGAGTCGTGTGGGTTCAGGAAGAAGACGTGTTTCCACTCCCCAAGAGAATGAAGCTTTAATTGCAGGAACCACTTTCAAACTGCTTCTGATATTAAAGCAAATTCTCAATTCCCTGGATCAGCTCAGACAGCTTTGTGACGTTTAAATGATGCAGGACTTTTTGCACGGACAGCAGCAAAGAAGGAACACCTGATAATCACAGATTGTTTCAACTCGCCTTTGCAGAGGAAAATGCAAAGCTTGATTGGAATAATATAGTATTCTCAGACGAGGTGACATTTTCTTCTACTCATGACGACAGTCTATCGTCCAAAGGGATCTTGATACGATACAGAATACGTGGCTAGACAATTTCGTCATGGTCGTGTTGGGACTGGATATCACGGGATGGTCTGGGTGAATTGTGGAAGCTGGACGACATACTGACCAATATGCAGTATAAGGCTATACTAGAGAACATCTTGATTCCATCTGTGAGGATGACATATCCTGATGGAATTATTGAATTTGTACAGGATAATCATCCTGTCCACACTTGTCGAGCAGTTTCAAACTGGTTCTCGGAGGGGCAGGATATCAGAGTGACAGACTGGCCTCCCTGTTCACCAGATTTGAATCCAATCGAAAATGTGTGGGCTAAGATGAAAATAGAGATGAACTCTTAATTAGCCTGCAGATGCATGAAAGATGAAAGGTGGCTTATGGGCACAAATTCAAGACGTCTGGGATGCTCTAGCCGATCGTCCACGTGCCTGTAGAAATTTGATTGCATCAATGCCCGGCAGATTGAGTTGGTGAGGGTTCATACACCCGATATTGATTTTGTTAAAGTTTTCATTTTAGAATATTTTATTTTCTTTCTTCATTTATTTATTAGAAGATTTTAATTTATATTTTTGTGTGTGCATTAAAGCCATAAAACCAAAAAATAAAATTATATATGAAACTATATTACAGGCTAAATGCTATTCTAACATTCAGTTAAAAAAAAGTAGAACTGGAATCGAACCCATGAGGTTACGAACGCAGATGATGTCTGCTAAACCTCTCGATCACGGAAACACACTAAGCCAAGCTCTCTCTTTCATGTTGCTTGAGTGTGCACTGCATTAACTAGCAAACAACCCAGTACAATTACTGAAAACGTGTTGGTGTGAATACGGCTTCTGTGAGTGCTCACGAAGTTCCCCAATTGATTGATAGAATCTGCGGATGACTAATTTTTTTTTAAAGACTCGTCACCATTAGACAAAAATATTAATTACTTTAGTTGGTGAGCTTTCTCTCAAATTATATTCCAAATGTCAGTAAGATAACTAGCTGATTCAGGTAAGAGGTGGACAACTTTGAATAGTTCTCGTAAATAAGAGTATACAGACTGAAACATTAACATACTAATTCCAACAAACAAAGATACGAGGGCTGTTCAATACACAATGATCATTACTTTTTTTCACAACTATAATTTAACATGGAAAAATTATTTTTACAATATTTGTTAATTTAATGTATCAAGTACATTTAATACATGTTTTTAGGCCATGCCTCCAGGTTCCTGTCTGTGAGAGGTCTGTAAGTTGAGACATGATCAGTACCACCTACAGCTACAATTGACGTTATCCTGAGTTTTTCCATAGATATTCACTCCTGATGAAACTTGGCTACATCATTTTGATCCTGAAAGCAAACAGGAAAACTATGCGTGCAAATTCCCATCACCAATTCCTAAAAAGCAAAAGAAGTATCTTCTGCTGAGAAATTATGCTCATCTCATTTTTTGGATATTCATGGAATTATTTATCAGCATGTCATACCCTGCACACACAACAATAACTGGGCAATGCTGCAAGTAAGTCCTGATAACTGTACAAGGCAATATTAGATGCAAAAGGCCACATTTCTGTGCAGCAAACTGGAAGCTGTACCATAATAGAAGGCTGAAATGTTTTGCTGAATATTTTGGAAAATCAAAGTGAAGTGCATCCCTCATTCTCCCTCAGATCTGGATTTAGCATCATGTGAATTTTATTTATTCCCTAACGTGAAGAACTTCGCAGGAGGCATTTTCATCTTCAGAAGCAGAAGTGAAGTTGTGAAGGCAGTTTTGAAAGACCAGTCAAAAAAGAGTTTGCAGTATGTCTTTGCAGACTGACACAAAAGCTGAGACATGTGCATTACATCCTCAAGGAGACTACTTTGTGAAGGACCATCAAAATTGAGTACTAGTAAAAGCATATTGTAAAAAAAAAAATAATTGTTTAATAAAATATTAGCATACTGCTAGTGCTGCAGCCAAGCATTTTCAACCCAGTTTATATAACTTTCTTTTTCATCTCTATATACAAGGAATCTATATCAGAATTTCGTCCCAATATTTTCCTTATACCTTGTATAAAATAACTAGATGAATCATTTTTTTTAATGTATTTTAGGTTAATTTTTTTTTTTGGGAATGTAACATGATAAGGGTTAATAAATTCTACCTTCAAGCCACAGTTAGTCCAAAAGCATTCAAGACTGAGTGTATAAAACACTGGCTCTTCCAACTCTTTTGTATGGTAGCGAAGTATGGACGTTGAAACAGAAGGATATACAGAGAGTTAGATCTGCTGAAATGAGATATCTTCGGAGGACTGCAGGGTACACACTACTAGATCACAAAAAAATGAAGACATCTTAGAAGAATTACACATGGAATCTTTAGAAAACAAAATTTCTGATTATAAGTCAAGATGGATACAACATGTTCATCGAATGGAAGATCACAGAATACCCAAACTAATGTTAAGATATCAACCTGCAGGATGAAGACCAGGACGTCCACTCAAAAGACTTCTGGATGGTGTTTCTCTTGAGGCCGAAACAGGTCAACAAATGGCCTAAATTCGTGAATGTACTATGATGATGATGATGATGACGACATGATAAGAGATGAACATGGTAAACACTAATCCTTTGGTATTAACTTAAGCTGCATGGCATTTTTTTCCTTCTTAATTTTTCAAATAGATACAAACACCATCCTCCTCATAAAATGAATGTAATAAAAATCTAGACACAAGTGAATGAAAGCCTATAGCATAGATAAAATGTTAGGTTATGAACTGTAATTTATTACTAACACATAATGGAAAAGGAGAAAATAATAATAAAAAGAGACGATGTATTGTAAAATTCCAAGTTCTTTATAACTTTCATTTTACATCAAGGTTGCTGTTGCATTTCTTTAATAGTAGATACTATACTATATAGCAATGGCCTGCAAATAGAGAGAGGAAAAATAAAACATCATAATCAACAGTAATTTACATAATTAAAGTCCAAACTAGAATCAAAAGTTTAAAATTTTAGATAACTAATAAGGATTTTTACATTAACATATTTTAAGATCCATTCATACCAGAAATATTAACGTTGATGTAACATGAACACAAAGGCTTGCAATGAGCTTTTTAATGGAGCCATTCAAAATGATTTTCATTAAAATTAACACAAACACTATCAGCAGATGCTAATGCCAAAACTTACAAACTTCAAGCTTTCATGTTTGTGTTATCGGAATTAAAAAAAAAAGAACACTATCACATTTTATAGAGAGACAAAGGAAATAAATTGAGTCATTTGATAAGAAGTTGATTATTTTCTCCAAAATTATTGATTACACTATACCTCTCGAGCCTGAAGAAAAGTGCAAGTGCAAACTACATGGGTCAAAATGTGACCGATATCATTTACTGTGATAAAAAAAAAGTAAATTCATTTACAGACTTTTGTAAAACTTAGAGTGAACAAGAATCATGCACATTGTGTGATTATCTTCCTTATTATTAAAATGACTGATGTTAATATCTGAGTTTGTATTTTTTTAACATTCTTACCTCATATGTTTACCATATCAAATTAAATCTCATAATGTTACTTCCTAATGTTTTTAAAATGATTGATGATTTTATGACAAAAAACAAATAAGGTAAAGATATATTTAAATTAATATTGGGAAGTAAACATTATGAGGTTATATCATTAATATTGAGCGGAGAACATATTTTTAACGACCCACCTCATATAATTTCAAATTTCTTTGATACCGGCGGTTTCAGACAATATCTTGTCCCTCTTCAGTGGAAGCCATGACTGAAGTGGGACAAGATATTGTCTGAAACCGCCGGTATCAAAGAAATTTGAAATTATGTGAGGTGAGTCATTAAAAATATGTTCTCCACTCACTATTAATGTAAAGATAATTTGATCAAAGAAAATATTTTTCAACAAATAGTGAATGAACAGAAATGTAAAGGTAAATATTATTACTACAGTATCTTTCTAAGTTCTGAAAATGTTATAGGTCATAAACTAATCAGTTTCCTTTCTTGTGTGGAAAAGTGTATTGTCATGGATAGTGGTCATATGGATACAGTCTGAGTTTCTTTAATTTAACTTCATAAATGTTTACACAAAAATTCCAAATCTTCTTTATTTCTTTCACAATAACCCAATCTACACACATAATTTTCTGTTATAAGAGTCTCTTACAACACAGTCTGTCTCATAGTCAGGGCTTGACTTAAAACATTTTCTTGCCTTCGCTCTTCAGTCACTTTCACTGGTCCACTATTAGGACACAACTCACTCTCGCAATTGACTGATTAGTCGGCTGACTCAAATCTATTTTATATGCGATGGTTGGTACAATCTGGAATTCCAGTATGGACCTCTCTCGAATCGAAAACTCAAGAGGCTGGTTTTTCCAGAAGTCATGTTGTTGTTGTTTTCAAATGCTGGGCCTTGGCACCGAAGCCATTAGCATTCTTGCTCTCCAATATTTCTCTATGGTGGATCCAACAGGTAATACTTCACAGGTTTGTAGGTGTTCTTCATTCATTTCTTCGTCTTTAATGCATAGGGTTCAAAGGATAGTGAAGTGCATTCCATAACATCTCCTATCCAAATCTCAACCTCAACCTGCTCATGGTGCAACCTGCTCTTACAAATGAGGCTATGAGGACCGAGTAATGGCGGTATAACCATATCATCAGAAATAGAGGAAATGCTATTTCAACACTTACGCTGACAAGCCACGGCGTAGAAATGGTCCACAAATGGTGCTTGTGAGAATGGTCAGTGGATTCAAATATATAGATCCTCCCGGCAAGGTCCGATGGACCCATTAACCAACGGCATGTGTGGCCTTCCAGTCATACTGGGGGTTTATGTGAATGGGTGATGTAACCACCATTACAAATAAAAAATTGGTGCCCTCTTAAAAAACGGTTACATTTATGTTGAACAATGGCAAATCCTTCCAGAAGTCATGTATAGATACATGTGGAAAGATCTCAGTGGACCCCTCTGACTTGTAGGTTGCCAGATCACGAATCCCCTTCCACCATAGAAGTGAGATCTGATTCCCGCTGTTGCCAGCAAATTTCAAAATTGGCCCACAATGCAACACAGTATATTAGCATTCTGTTGTCACTGTGAATGGTAATGTGAATCTTGTGTTCATGTCATATGTTTATGTCACCACGTTGTTTCTAGGTGAATGGGTTTTTATTGCATAAAACCTAATAGTAAATCACAAAGTTGTAATAATTTATTTCCATAAAGTGGTGTCTGGTTTTATATATATATATTATACACACATACATACAATAAAAACAATAATAGTTTATGGTCTCCTCTTCCACTTCAGCCGGATTAAATTATACAGATATTAAGAAGTATGAATTATCTACAGTTAAATTAATGTTAATGACACATTAATAGGCCTACACAATATACAGCTAGTAAGTACAAAATATATTAAAACACTGTATGCTATTTTTTTATCTTCTGACTTATTTCTCTTTTTAGGAATCCCCTCTTTAAAGCATGACTTTTAATAATCTGAAACTTATTTCATCTGCAATTTTTTCTATCTTCATTAAAATTTTTCACCTACTTAGAAAATTATATGATTGTGTAGTGTGTTGATTTCAGTAAGATAATTTTATCAAGAAGAATAAATTGTTGAACTTCTCTCACTTACCTAGTTCATGTTTTCGGTCTATTGATAGACTATACATGTTCAAAATGTCTTATGAATATTCTAGTTTTAAACTTAAAAGCTAATTAAAATAACTCACTCTAATCTTGAACCATTTTTTGTAAATAACCAAGGTTAGGCATTGGTGTTAGAATAAAAAAAAAGCTTCAAATTAAACAGTTCAAAATATGGGTATTATGTGTATTCGGCTGAGGTTTCTATTTGTCTGCCATGATTTTCCATACAGCATTGTTATGCCACTGTTGCAATAAATAATTTTTGACCATTTATAATAATGTTCCGTACTACTTTAAAGATTTTGGAACCATTTTGTAAACATTTCTTACGATTTTTAAATATTTATATAATTATGCGAATATTGTGAATCGAATTCTACAGATGCGCAAATGTTTAATATAACATTTGCTAGATGGCTCTTAAATTGGTGTTACCAACATTCACAAATAATTCCAAACCATATTTTAAAAAATTAACTTCATTTTGTTAGGTTCCGATGGGACAAGTTAGTGCACATAAAATTAGTTTATAGTTAATTAAATAATACACATGTAATTTGTTTTGTTAGGTTAGGAAATGAGAAGTTAATTTATGTCCTTTTTAATGCCAACTTCAAAGCCATCTAACGGAAGCTACATTAACCACTACAGCAACTCCCGCATGCACACTGCGATTCTGTAGAACTTAGAAGAATTCATGGCAGGCAAATGGTGAACTTTTTTCTTTTATTCTATTATAAATGGAACATTTTCATATGTGATTTGAATTATAAATTAAAATCCTGTCAAAGTATTTGTAAATAACTAGCGATTATCCCTTGTTTAAAAATTTCTTAAGTTCATTTTTAGACGTGATTCAGGAATTTTGAAAGTGAAAATTATGTTTTAGGTTAAGATACTTCAACAAAGTGAGACATACAATTATGCTTTACTTACAGTTTTGATGTCCTTTCTGTTTCCACAATTCCAATACTTCGCGATATTGAAGGTCTATCTAAAGGTTCGAACGATAAATTTGTTTCTGAAAAATTAAAAAAAAAACTAGTATATAATACACAATACTAGGATTGAAATGAATTTAAAATTAACTTATATGGAGACTGCGTACCTTCAGTAAATACGCTCTCAGTATATTTATAGCCATGCCAAGACAGATATTCTCGAATCAGTTCATTAATTACAGCACATTCATGTGGAATTTCTGGTTTTGGATTCGAATTTGACATTGGTTCGAGCACTTTAATAATCTCCGAACGTAATTCAGCTCTAATTTTTATTTAATTTCCCAAACTTTCCTTCAAAGCTGGAAAAGAAATAAATGTATTAACGTATTTACTTCAGCTCACTGCATAATAAATGTAAAAACTGTCGTTTACCGTCAAACAAGTCACTTTGCGATGCCATTTTCGGGGATTTTAATGGAGTTGAATAAACCCCGTGGCATGACTACCAACATAATGAATTAAAATTACCTTCCGTAAAAATGTTAAAGGTAGTGCTTAATATGAAACTGATTGAGAATGTCTCAAAATTAATATTATTCATACACATGTATATATATATATATATATATATACACAAAAGAAAAAGAAAAATTTTTAAACAAACTCTTAGTTGACCAATAAATAAGTCACAAGTCTATATTGCAATAACACAACATCTAGTGGAGGCTCGGAATTCTGTATTAAGTGGAACCTGATTAAAAAAATGATAATTTTATCCAGTGGCGGCTCCTGTTTAAAATCGCTAGTTCTCTATATTACTCTTAAAATTATGTTAATATAGTGCATAAGAAAATTGAAAGATCAAATACCATCAGAATGGCCTAAACATATTGCTCAGAAAAAAGACCAATTCTATTCCTTTGACGCAGTTTAACCTCTCATCTTTTAGGTACTTTTACAATACTCACGCCACCCGGGCTTTTCAGAGACATGAAGTATCGGAATACTTTTTTGACCAGACAGGACATGGACGGCCTCTCTGAATAAGTGTTAGCCCAATGACAGGGCCTCCTCCGAGACAACACAACACTAAGATGAAACACACCATTCATATGATAATGATATTATGATGAGCTGCTGATGTTCGGGGACTATTTAGGCTTAAAGTTTCCTGGCATTTGTCTTATAGGTGAGGAAACCCCACCCCCCCAAAATAAATAAAAAACAGGAATCATATTTGAATAGAAAATTTATACGTCCAGACTGAGACTCAAACCCAGGACCTCGTTTGGAGATTTGTTGGCCAACCATAGGAGGGAGCTGACATCAACATCCAGGGTTTACAACATAAATCCAACCAGTCTAGGCAAGATGCTGAGGATGATTAAGATCTAATCAAAACATGTTCAAGAACAAATCAACATTATTATTGAGGTAAGATAAACAGACTCAAAATAATATAAGTACAGATAAGTTGATGATACTCAACTGTTTTGGTACCAATATCTTTAGATTAAATTTCATGGATTGACAGCTCTTTTAATCATCAGTTAATTTTCATTTGTACTTTATGAAATGTTGTGATATCAGTAAGGCTTGGAAATTGAGGAAAAATCTTTTTTTTTTTAATTTTAAGTCTGAAGATGAGGCCTAATTATATACATATATATATATATATACATTTTGGATCATTGTAGGCCAGAATACGGTGGGTTTTATTTGACATTTTTTTAATGTTTTTTGGCTTATTAGTCCTTTTTTAGGTCTTAATGGCTTTTTTTGCAACTTGACCTTCTTTTGACTACATTTATACCATTTATAATTGAAAAATCCCAATTCCAACTTCTTTTAAAAACATTACCTAGTTTTACATTTTGACTTTTCACATTCCAACATCCCAATTCCAACTTCTTTTAAAAACATTACCTAGTTTTACATTTTGACTTTTCACATTCCAAACACTTGTTTCTGCAAGAAACTATTGAACCTTCACAAAATATCCCATTGTTTTTAACCACCAGCTTACTGGCCACCTGAACTATTGTATTTCGACTTCAAATTATCTAAGAAGTTGCCACTCTGTGAAAATTACCTCGAGCAAAGGGTGAAAGCAGTGATATTGTCTTTATCCACTAGTTGGCAACTGCAACACTTTTTCCAGTTTTTAGGTCTTTTGTAGGATATTTTTAGGTCTTTTTAAAGCCCCTTTATGGGTCCTCAACTTCTGAGCCCTAGATATCAGTTTCAGGCTAGATTGACTTGTTGGACTGATATTCTGATTTTAACGTATTTTGGTGAGTATTGTCACATAACCTTTTTATTATCTTTATTTTAAAAACTACAATTGGATTTATTTGGTAGAAGGTATTTTTTCAATAAATTGAGGTGAAAAGGGATATCAATAAGATACCAAAAGAAACACATATTTATGGAAAAAATATACTTGTGTTTATTAATTAGAAGTTTGGGCTTAATCCTTGTTGTTGATGATGATGATGAGGATAATGACTTAACTCTATTGTAATCAATGGTAAAGAGAAAACATCAACGATCTGCCACCAGCTATATCAAACACAGAAATAAAGACAGCTCTTTTTGCAGATGACATGATTATGTGGACATCTTCCTCACAAATAGAAAAATCTAAATCATCTATGGAAAAGGCTCTTAACCTACTAGAAAAGTGGACCCATAACAATTTAATGGCCATTAATACAGACAAAACAATGTTTCAAATATTTAGCTTGAAGAAAAAAATCCCAAAACTAAATCTACAGTTCAAGAAAACAAATCTGAGACAAACAAATGAAACAAAATATCTAGGGACAATTTTTTATTCAAAATTATCACGGAGAAAACATATTGAAGCAGTAGTAAACAAAGCAACGAAAAGATTCTCAATCTTAAAAAGATTACCCAGAGCAAAGTGGGGTAGTAATCGCCAGACTCTGAACACCACATACAAAACATTCATCAAGCCAATACTACTATACAATGGGGAGGAAATAATCACAGCAAATAACTCAAACCTGAATCGTCTAGAAGTATGCCAAAATCAGGCTTTACAGCTTATAATCGGCGCAGCAATGCAAGCACTAACTCAGAACCCTCCAATATGTCTAACTTTAGAGGAACAGGCAATAACACAACATGAGAAAATGTTACGATTAACAACAACAAAATGGGAAAAAAGACAGTTACAACCAACCAAGTTGAAAACACAAACAAGTTTCTTGTCCAAAGTAACGGAAATAAAACAGATTTGAATCTTCCTAAATCTAAAGAAAATATTTTTGATCAGAGATAACCATCTTACTTTTGAACCAATTAACATTCAGCTAAATCTAGAAGAACCAGTTACAAAATCTGAGCTATATCTCCATTCAGTAGCCTCTCGTCGACCGGTGTTATGTCGTTTCTCGGCGGTTTTCTAGTCTGTCAACCCAAGTTTGATTCTTGGCAGGAATAATTTTTGTTAGATTTAACAAAGCAATTAATTTTGATGTTTTTATATTTAATTTCAAACTTCTCATTGAAGCACAAATTATATTTGAAGAGAAAAATTATATGCTCAATAAATTTCTTAAAAAAAGAAGCTACATTTGCATGATAGAGCAAGGCTCATAACATATGGCGATCGGGAATTAACATTGTATAAGAGAAAAACTGCATTTTGATTGGAGTGCCCAAATAGCTCAGCGGAAAAGCATTGGCCTAGAAAGCCCAAGGATCTGGATTTAAACTCCAGTCTGAACGTATAATTTTTCTCTTCAAATATAAAACAATTAATTATTTAATTAGTTCAATATTGTTTAATTTCTAAAGTGAATCAGATATTATTTTTACATCCCACCTCATAATAATCATTGATTTCCACTGGACCGGTTTCTGAAAGCATCCCTTTCATCCTCAGATAAAACTCCTGACTGTCAAAATTCTGCATCACCAGCAACTTTCCAACCTGATACTGGTTTGATGAATTTCGAGATCATATCGTGCTCATCAGCAACTTCAAAATTTATGGATTTATATTTGTTCTTCTGAATGTACTCTTTTCCCAAACTGTTAATTCCATAAACTTTTCTAAACATTTCAACAGTTTAGATTCTTTTCCTATCTTGTGATTTCCTAGCAAACTATGAGCTGCATCCACCGATTTTTCAATCACCATTTTCTATATTTCTGAAGTGTGCTTTTGTACGAGTATCTAAATTTCTTTTAGTTTTTCTACTATCTAACATATTAACTTTTTTGTTATTAGATTACTTAGACTGAATTTGTTTATGAGTGTTAATGTAATATTAAAATTTAAGAAAAAAATTCTAAAATTTTCTGGGTGTAGGATGGTGTATTCATCTAATATTGTTTTTGTTGCTTGAATGTCTTTAATTAATTTATTATTATCTTCTTTCCAAAGAAGCTATGCAGGAAGAAATTTTCTCATGAAATTTCAGCCAGTATGGGACCGGTGCCCATCCAGCATCGTGAGGCATTTGGATAGCTATTATTAATTAGCGACTACAGGTTGAGAAGACGAGTTATAATGGCTGGGGGACCCGACATGTTGACCACATGTCACCCCTACACTGGCTTGATGATCGTCTACCTCTGTGATTTACACATGTGGATATGAGGCCAGCAGCCGGCTGGTAGGCCAAGGGCCTTCTAGGCCTATCACGCTTGGAGTTTATGTGTAAAATGTGATTGTATTCTTTCTTAAAATTTTCTTCGCCTAATAGAATTTTTGTTAATTTATATATTAAACTGAATATTGTATGTTTATATGCTTTAATAGTCCTGTGCCATAGCCAAGTGGTTAAAGGAAGAGGCCTTGGCAGAGAGCTATGGGACTTGTGCTGTTTTAGGTCTCCATGGGGGAAGAAATTTTCTCATGGAATTTTCAACCAATATGGGACTGGTGCACACCCAGCATCATGAGGAATCTGGGTAACTATAATAGCTGGGGAGCTGATATGCTGACCACATGTCACCCCTACACTGGCAAAATGATCGTCTACCTCTCTAATTAACACATGTAGATGTGAGACCAGCAGCCGGCGGGTAGACAAAGGGCCATCTAGATCTGTCATGCCCTGGAGTTTTTTTTATATGTTCTAATATGTGAGTTTAATATTGGTTTATATTATATCTTTTATCTTTAATTTCTTTCTGTTTGATATTAATCTATCCTATATTGTATTTATCCCTCCATGGTATCTTTACCTTGTCGTGGTGGAGTGGCTTGCGTGCTTTAATGATCCTGAGAGCTATGCCGGTGGTAGCATTGCTGCCGATAGGGTTTCCCATGCCGGACTGGTCGAAGGTGATAAGCCAGACGAAAAAAGTACCTTGGGCGAAAGAGTGACGATCTTTCACCGTAAAAATACAACCGTCAAGAAATGCGGACATGGGTTCATCTGGGGTAAAATTTTCCAGAGGTCAAATAGTCCCCCATTCGGTTCTCCGGGCGGGGACTACTTCAGGGAACCCATGCCAAAGGCTCAAACATAGAGACATGTTCCTAGGAACATGGAATGTTAGGACTTTATACAATAGCGGGGCACTACAGATATTAACGCGGGAACTGGATAAATCGCCCTTGGATATAGTCGCTTTACAGGAAGTTAGGTGGCCAGGAGTAGGTAGTCAGGAATCAGGAAGCTTTGCATTATACTATGGGGGTGCAGAAAGATCTGCATTTGGAACAGGTTTTTTAGTCAAAAAGAGGATACTATCCGCTATCTGAGATATTAAGTTTGTTAGTGATAGGATATCATACATAATTCTAAAGGGTAAACGACATGATTTTATAATTGTAAATGTACATGCCCCCACAGAAGATAAAGATGACAAGATCAAGGATGAGTTCTATGAAGAATTAGAATGCTTATTTGATAGCCTTTCACGATATCATATGAAAATTGTCTTAGGAGATTTTAATGCAAAAGTGCTGATATATTCAAACCAACAATAGGCAAATTCAGTCTTCATGAAGACAGTAACGACAACGGGGTTAGATTAGTCACATTTGCCACATCAAAGAATTTCATTGTTAAGAGCACAACATTTCAGCATAAGGATATTCATAAATACACCTGGACGTCTCCAGATGGAGAAACTCGGAACCAGATAGATCATGTATTAGTGGATAAACGCTGGCACAGTAGCATCATTGATGTTAGATCAGTTAGAGGGACAGACTGCAGTTCGGATCATCATCTTGTCAGAGTGAAAATCAGACAACGGCTATCGCTTATGAGAGGAACAAACGCTACAGATGATTCTGTAAAATATGAATTAAAAAACTTGAAAAATGATGAAATGCAGCAAGAATGCCAAATCAAAATTGCTAATAGATTCGAAGTACTGGAATCTTCAGATGACAATGTGGCAAATGAAGAAGAAACTGATATAAATAAAGAATGGGAGGCTATAAGAGATACTATTAAATTGTCAGCATCAGAAAGCATTGGTTGTTTAAAAAAGAGGCAAAACAAGAAATGGTTTGATGAGAAATGTGCCGACATTGTAAATAAAAGAAAGCTAGCAAAAATGAAATGGTTACACGAGCCAAATGAGGTAAATTTAGAGCAATTGGGTAGTGTTAGACGGGAAACCACCAAGTTACTAAAGAGTAAAAAGAGGGAATATTTGAGAGAGTGTGGGAGAACAACATTAACTATGATTTGAGGGAAGTAGATTATACAGGGAATGATTGGAAAGCATTGGCTCAGGATAGGGATGTATGGAGAGCTTATGTCCGTGTGGCCATGAACCTACGGGTTCGATAGTGCCAGTGAGTAAGTAAGTAAGTAAGTAAGTAAGTAAGTATATTGTATTTATATTTTTCTTCTCTCATTAACTTTACCTTTAAAATGTCCCTTTTATATGTATTCAATTCTGTAACTGAACTGCACATGAGCACGAGCACTTGTGAACAAAACATTTATTCTGAATAAAAAATCTAAAAAATTATAGTGATTTGCCAGTTCAAGTGAGTGTGTGCACATCCTGATGAGCAAATTTAGGTTTGATGCCCATTTGGCTTGGAAGTATTAATATTAAAATCTTGGGGCTGGAGTGGGTGGCGGTAAAAAGTTTAAATTTATAATTGTTAGATTGTGTAACAAGTGCTGGCTGGATTGAATTTTGACTTATCCACGATACATACGTTGAGAAGGCACATTATACTGTATGTCAATTCTAATGGACTAGCAATTACCATGCTACCCTCTAGTTCTGAGGCTTGCTGGTTCAAAACCTGGTTCGGGTCAATGGATGTAAAAATCCATACAAGATGTACAAATGCTCAGTATGGTTTTCTTCAGAAAGGAAGTAAAACCATGTGTTCTCTATCACAGATTAACATCATATGAAAGAACTTCAAATCTGAAAAAAAGAGAAATAACATTATGAGGTTCTTAATTCAATGAATGAATGAATGAGCTGCTTTTTATCTTACCTCATAGTTTGTTTTTTTAAACATGGAAACTTAAGTTTTGAAGAGGACATCCCTCTCATTTTCAACCAATATTATATCATAATTAGAGTCCAGATGTTAGGCACTTAAAAAGTTCAAAATAGGCAGGCAAAAAATCAAAATTGGCTCTTACAAAAATGGACGACATAAAATTTTACAGTCTTACGTATAGAATATAAACATATGCTATCAATAACATACGAAGATATCAGAGATGATTTTGAAACATGTTTTGCCTTTTTACAAAGAACATACTTACGTTTTGTAGTTGCACTGTGTACGTGCTGCGAAACATGGCACTTCTTCGCGCAATTCACTGAAATTTTACACTCTTTGTAAAACAATGTCACTTGAGAATATTTCCGCACCAAATTCTTTCATGAAATTGGTCAGTTTGTCTTTTACTGTTGTCCATTCTTTAGGCATCGTGAAACAACTGTTCTAAAAAAAAAGAGCCACATACGCTTGTCGCACAACTTTGTCTTTGAAGCACCTGTCTGTAAACGAGGACTACAGACTGAATTCAGTGTTATCAAAAATATTAGGTATGTGTCATTAAGTTTGTCCATTTCAATTAATTTCATTGAAATACTAAGTTAATTTCGAGAAAAAATGGCAAATAGGCATTTATAGGCAAAATTAACTTCATGGAAAACAACTCTAGGGTCGTTGGTATGAAGTTATATGAAGTCACTTTTACAATATCTATAATAAATAACTGTAGGCATTTTCCCTAACATCCAGACTCTAATTATAATATAGGTTGAAAATGAGAGAGATGTCCTCTTGAAAACTGCAGTTCCCGTGTTTAAAAAAAAACAAACTATGAGGTAAGATAAGAAGTGACTCATTCATTCACTGAGAAAGAGTGCCTCTAGCAGAATTTATTAACCATTTCATGTCTATCATCCTGAACCATAGCAGAGTGATCTAAGGCATCACGGCTAGGTACAGAGCTACTGGACACCAGTTGCTTCTTTCAAAATTTTTATTGGGAAACATTTGGGGAAAAGACTACTAGGAAGGCCTAGGTAGGTAGGAAAATATAATTAAGATGGATTGTAATGGATTAATTAGGCCAAATTGACTGAGGATACAGACTAATGAAGGACATAATAATGGAATTGAAACTACAGGTTCCAACGTGGTTTGAATAGATGCAAGGAGAAATCAGAAATTAATATTTTAAGTTTTACTGCAAAATTCAGCGTGACACTTATTGGTAACAAACTGTATATATGAGTTGCAGTATATTTACACAGTGAGATGGTCTATCTTGCGTGCATCAAGTTGTGTTCAAACTAAGCAGCATCCCACGCCTCCAAAATTAAAAATAACATGTATGGCACACACTAAGCCTCCAGTTTACAAATATTTAACATGGTATCATGTAAGAAAATATTACCTAGTAACAAAATCACAGCAATGCTGGCACAAGTTCTTAAGGGCACCTTGCAATTTGGTTTAAAAATATGCAACATACAAAAATCATTTTTTTCAGCTTATTCTTAAGTTATGTGCATGAAAATTATGTCACTAATTAAACAAGTTCTTCCTGAATATAATGGCACTCTGGTTAACATTTTTAGACATATTTCTTCATGAGTAACTTAAAATACAAAAAAAAAAATAAAAATCAAACTTCTTAAATGTATTGTCTTGGTACAATTTTCTCAAAAACTACTTATCCAATTGTTTCCAAAATTTAGTATGTTATTGTCCATAGTTCATTTGACGATAATAAGGTTTGCTTGTGTTCAGATATGGATTGTGATTTATTTTAAAAAAATTCAAAGACCAACAATTTTTTTTTGTTAAAAATTTTGCATACTTCTTTTTTAAATTTCAAACACCATCAATAGCACAAAGATAAATTTACCTTATTATCATTAATTAAATAAAAATAAAACTTAGTTTTATTTGATTTTCATATTTATTACCTTATTATTATTATTATTATTATTATTATAGAGCTCTTTAAACTGCATATCCAAAAATAATTCTCCTATCTTTCATAGTTTCAGAGAAAAGTGTTCCAAAATATAAAAAAAAAAAAAAAAATACAAGTTATGGGAAAATGCAAAAAAAAAAAGTGCATATAGCAGAACACAGAGATGCCTTCTTTAAAAATAAATTTTTATGGGTTTAAATGTCCAAAATCGACAAAATGATATTACACATAGATAAAATAGACCTTCCTGGATTTTTTAAGGGGAAAAAAAAACTCAAATAAGTACTGGTTACCCTTAAAGATCAATAAACTTTCCCCTCCAATAAACAGAGCACATGTACGACGGCGGATCGGAAAGTAACGCACAATAATTTTTTTCTGCCTTGGTATTGCAGCTAGAATGTTGAAATTTCACAGAGATATAGTTTGAAGTTTTCACTACAGATGGTATTTTGTTCTCAGGTGCACCTCTTGCGAGAGAAGCTTGAACTATGCAACAAAGATGGCGCGCATGCTACAGTCGTCCACCTGTGAGGGACGGATCGGATCGGAAAGTAACGCACAATAATTTTTTTAAAAAAGTTTAATAGTAAAAAAAAGAAAAAAATCACAAATGAACTTACATCTTTTACCTACTTTTTGACATAGTCACCAACTTTCTCAACACATTTTTCCCATCGTGTTACCAGTTTCAATATGCCCTGTTCGTAGAAGTCCGTTTGGTTGGAGTGTAGCCATCTGCGCACTGCTGATGCCTGCTTTGTTTCGGGCGTGTAGTGGTACGCCCACGACTCATCATCTGTGACGATTCCTTCCAGAAAGTCATGTCCTTGTGCGGTGTACCGCGTTAAGTGGTCCAAGCTTGCCATCATTTGCTGGCCCTTGTGGTCGTCTGTCAGGTTCTTAGGCACCCAGCGAGCACTAACGGTCCATACAATCATCCCCATACACGCCACGCATGTCCCTGTGAATTTCACTGGGTTTATGCCCTTTGGTCCACAAAAATCGAACAACACTTCTCTGTTCCTCACAGGTGGACGACTGTAGCATGCGCGCCATATTTGTTGCATAGTTCAAGTTTCTCTCGCAAGAGGTGCACCTGAGAACAAAATACCATCTGTAGTGAAAACTTCAAACTATACCTCTGTGAAATTTCAACATTCTAGCTGCAATACCAAGGCAGAAAAAAAATATTGTGCGTAACTTTCCGATCCGCCCTCGTATAAATATAGATTATTATTACTTCAAACAAATCAAATTAAACCAATAAAGAATGAAAAGATCAAGGAGAGATTAAAGCAAATATCACAAAAAGGAGACAATTTAAATGTTTTGCACAAGTAGTGAGCCTCAGCAAATAATTCATACAAGGATACAAAAGAGATAGAATGAAGGCGAGGAAAGCATATGGATAATATCAAGGATACAGCAAGAAAAAAACAAGAAAGTTGCTGGAGATAATAGTGTGTAAGAAATGGATTGAAGCAGTCCCAATGCTGTAATAGCAGATGGGAAAAGAAGTTTTATTGAATTGTGCAATAATTTCTTCAATATAAATGAAAATGATAATTTTTACAATAACCTAATTAACCTAACTTGCCAAACCCTCCAATTAAAATGGTATAAGTGTAAATAGTCCCATGCCGTAGCCGAGTGGTTAAGGCAGGAAACCATGGCGCAGAGCTAAGGGACTTGCACTGGTTCGAGTCTCCATGGGAGAAGAAAATTTTCTCATGGTATTTCAGCCAGTATGGGACCAGTGCCCACCCAGCATCGTGAGGCATTTGGGTAGCTACAATAAGTAGCAGCTCCAGGTTGAGAAAACCAGCTATAACGGCTGGACTACTCGACATGCTGACCTCATGTCACCCCTACACTACTAATGATAATCTACCTCTGTGATTGACACATGTGGATGTGAGGCCAGCAGCCGGCTGGTAGGCTAAGGGCCTTCTAGGCCTGTCGTGCCAGGAGTTTTTATAAGTGTAAATAATAATCCATCCATAGTAATTCTGTCCAGCAGCAGGTCTTTCACTGCAATCATAGCATTTTCATGCTATGCTTTGCAGCTTTACTACGGAATTACAGGTGTGGTAGCTTCCTATTGTTTTCCACACCGGTGAAGGATGATGATGATATACCTCGTCTGGCTTAACTTTGCAAGAAATTTGTAGAAAGAGACAGCTGTGCTCACCTCTCTCACTCGCACCAGTGTTTCTTCACCAGATGTTAATAGGGGTAAGAGGGAAGACAAAAACTGACAACAGGGTGGGTTATTTCTTTTGTAACTGGGCGAAAAGCGGTCAAGGATCTACACTTATATCTCCATCTCTCTCTTTGCCAAGTTAAGCCAGATATACAATAATGATGATGGTGATGGCCGGATGATTTTCGGGGAATAATAAAGGTACATATTGTAACAATTAATACCTGAGAAGTAAAAAAATGTAACTTCATTTTCACTATAAAAATTAATGAATAAAATTAACATAAAATAGATAGTTCCAAACTGTATCCGAATGGTTTAAGACAATGGTTCTTAAATGTTTTCGACCATGGATAATCAAATGAATGCTATTATAATTATTACAGTCATTTGGTAGTTTTGCCTGGAAAGTTTTCCGGGAGTTTTGAAAATTTGTAATTATATGGATTTCGATGTGCTCTTTCCAAATTTCTACTTTGCCATCTCGTATCTTTGCCGCTTTCGCCGCCATATTGGAAAAATGGTGCCTAAAAGCAGTTTTTTGACAATATCTCCTTTGTGACTCATTTCACGATAAAAACATTTATATACAAAATTAAACTAGAGAACATTTCCTACAATTCACATAATAACCTTTGTTTTTGTAAAACAATAATTTTGGCGTACGAGCGCCGCAAATTGAAGTTCAACACGCGTTTATGCCAAAAAAACTCATTTCCAACCACCTTGAGGTAGAGTAAGCAGCGCGTATTTTTATCGTGGTATCTTCAGTAGGCCTAATCCACATAGAATTCACTATTCCATAATTTAGCGCATTCTCCTTCACTTCGCTGTTCTTGATGGACCAGGTGTTGCGAGTTCATTGTCTTTAGTACAAATCGAAACGTCACAGACTGAACTTTCTTTCATATCATCTGCAATGGGATTATCAGTTTCATCGCAATCCTCTTTGTTCTTGATTTCAATTGATACTTTTTGTTGAATATATTTGATGTGAAATTTTTCCTTTTCTTGGTTTGAGAATATATATGTTTGAACGCGTAGATAAAGCTGTCAAAAGAATAAGATGATCTATATCACCGACGGAGGATACTTATTACACCGAGTCATCTGGCATTGTGGTGAATCGTTTTCATCCATATGCAATAAATGTGTTACCTACGAAAATAGGTTAGTAATGACTGTTGTTCCTCAGAAAGATATTTGGCATTTTTATAAGGAGTTGCCAAAGTAGCTCAAGTGGTTAAAGAGCCAGCACGTAAAGCTGGAGATCTTTGAATCAAATTTTGGTTCAGGCAGAATTTTTCTCTTCAAAATTGCAGCAATTTCAATAACAGAATTGATGCATATGAATGAAAATGTCATTAAAATATGTGAACAACATTTTCAAAATCATCTACGGCAAGGGTAGGCAAAATCTTTGCACTTGAATTGAAGGCAGGCCTATACAGAATCATGATTCTGTATGTGAAAATATACATCCAAGCTGCTGGATAGACCATGTTTTTTTGGCACATTACAAAAATAATGGAACTGGTAGACACATGACAGAAACATTGATGTTAATATTGATGCTAATCAAAATCCTTAATATTTAACTTTTATAGGAATTAATCACTATGAGGTTTAATTTATGGTGAAATTAAATGTTTCTTACCTCTCCTCATAAATATTTTCTAAGTTGATAGCGCTTCCGAGACTATAACTGTCTCATCATCAGAACTTTGTTGGCGACTGGTGTTATGTCGATCGACAACAAAGTTCTGATGATGAGACAGTTATAGTCTCGAAATCGCGATCAACTTAGAAAATATTTATGAGGAGAGGTAAGAAACATTTAATTTCATCATAAAATCCCTAAGTTTAATTTTTTATTTTTATTTTAGAAAGAAAAATTAATGTTCAGACCGTGATTCGAACTCCTCGATCTCTGACTCTGTGCCTCGGTATCATACTGATTACATCATCCAAACTCCAATATGAACGTCAACAATTATTTTCACTTATACAACTCTCTTTCATCAGAAGGTCGGTAGCCGTTGCTACCAACAACGCCATCTGACGACTTATATTCAAAGTATTTTTATTCAAAATTTATACATTAATTTAAATTTTTTATATTTTCTTTCAATGTTATATTTTGCAACTGACTTATAAACATGACATATGGTATAAACTGATGAAATAATATTATAGCCGAATAATTTGTGACCAAACAAAAAGAAATTGCTGGGTAATAGAACATTCAATAATGTTAAAGAGGAAAAAATACATTCCAATGATGATAATATCACCTGCAAATTTGTTAAATAGGGAATAAAAAGATCAAATATCAAAATCAGATATAAAATTCAAGTATACAGTTTGACACATGTAGCTATAATTTTGATGAATGTATAAAAATGTCTTGGCTTTGCCTGTACAATACAATCTTTTATTGATATTACATACATAAAAGATAATTTTCAAGTTTGAAGTAAATTTTAAAATAAATAATCTATAAATTCTTAATGTTTTAAGACAGCCACTTATTAGATTTTTCTATTAAAAAGATTCCAATAAACCACTCTAAGCCATAATGGTTTGGCACAGAGCTATGGGGTAAGCATTGATAGAAATTACTTCAGCTGTGCATCTATAAGCACACATTTTACATAAAATGTTTACCATTCTTTTGCCACAAACTAATCCTTGGAGAAGTCTGAAGTTTTATTTTAGAAAGAAAAATTAATGTTTGGACTGGGATTCAAACCCTGGATCTCAGAGATCGGGGTTCGATCCTGGTCCGATCATTAATTTTTCTTTCTAAAATAAAAGTACATGGAAATGACAAGCAGTTCAAGCAATGATGCCTGTTTTGTATTTGGAAATTAGAAGTTTGAGAAAGTGAAGGAATTTAATTACCTGGGTTCTATGATAATGAATGAAAATATGATTGATAAGGAAATCAATCATAGACTAATATTAGACAGCAAGGGATATTTTGAACTTAAAAAAACAACTCAGTTCCTGATATATAAGTCTTCAAACAAAAATGAAAATATATAAAACTTTATTGAGACCTGTTGCCATCTATGGCTGTGAAAGTTGGGCCCTAACAAAAACTCAAGAAAACAAAATTAGAATATCTGAAAGAAAAAATATTAAGGAAAATATTTGGCCCAATATGTGAGAGTGGAAACCGGTGAATTAGATATAATGATGAATTATATGAACTACATGGTGATGTATACATCATCAAAACAATAAAGATGGCAAGAATTACATGGCTGGGACATTTCTACAGGGAAGAGGAATCAGACATACGTCGTAGAGTTACATTGACAACTATAATTGGAAACCGAAGAGTTGGACGTCCTAATATTAGATGGCTGGACAGCGCTGAACAGGACCTGAGAACGCTATGAAAGAGGATGGGAAGGCAGAGAAGGGGGATGAGTGGAGGAGCGGTCAAGGCCTGCAACGGGCTGTAGAACCAATAACGATGATGATGAAAATAAAAGTATGTCCAATTTCGGAAAATATTAATTTTAAAATATATATATATGAGTCTGAGGTATTTGTTTTGCATTTACATTTGTGTTTTGGCATGTTTAGATACGATATTGACATCAAGTATCAACTATCAATGTGAATTGGTCTAGAGTGTCATACACTATACTTTTTATGTTCCAGTTCCAAGCTAAGTCAATTGGCATTAATGTTAGCATTTTATTTAATGATATTCTTTAACAGCTATGGTAATTAGCATCTGACCAACAAAATTTGCTCAGATGCCTTTTTTTATTTTTTGAGGCTTGAGATTCTGTTACATCTGTAAATCTATGACATGGGACTATGGCTTTAGTTCCCTTCCAAAGACACTCAGGCTCGTGATTTTTACATCGTAAAAAAATCATCGACCATGGCTGGATTTGAATCCGGGAATGATGAATTCATAGGTGAGTATAGTAACCACTAGTACAGTAAGGGCCGCATGCAAATACATTAGTCTCTGGTGAGTTGAGTTTTCCGTGAGAACGTGCAAAGTTCGAATTAGCGAGTCACTGACTGTTCATGCATGAAAGTAGTTTTTTTGTAATATTGGCAAGAAAATTACCCAGAATTCTCAGTGATAAAACCACTTCTGTTATTTTTGTCTGCAAGAGGAATGCATTTACACTTGCATCCCGCAAATAATACCGTATACGAGGAAGTCTGCATCGTGTGATATTACGCCATTCTCCTGTTCTTCCAGTTGAATTCTTTGGTAGACTCTATCAAATTCCTCTTCTCTGCATATACCGAAACATGATCGAAGTCTTCAAGGCCTGACATCTTGGATAAAGCAGCAAGATACGCGGCAAGGTTTCAAACCTACGTCGGTTCCCATCGGGTTGCTCACGATTCTTTCTCTGCAAAGTAACCTCGCCAGGTAGCTTAGGAATTTTGACAATTATTATCGCATGAACAGATTTTTGAGTACGCAAAAACGTCTTTGGATGCAACTTTCTCAGCAGAGAATGACTTTTACGGTCTAATGCGTTCATAGATACGACTCTAAGACTAACTTTTTTCTGTTATTCTTGTGCATAAACTGGAAATAGGTGTTACTTGCAATTTATTAGTTACATCTTAGTTTTTTTAGCTAGAAAAGACTATAAACAGCTGTTCTAAAACAGTCTTATTTCTACTACAGTTAAATATTGATCATCTTGACATTGATAATCCAGAACTCAATGCCATAACTAAGAACTGATTACAGTATATGCAAAGCAGCTACTGCAGCACTGGTATCTATATGTGCATGTTTTAGAATGGGTTAAAAATGATTGTGATCAATTTTGATTATTGACTACATGTTGAGCTCCCAATCTAATGTGAGTTGAATCATTTAGCTAGGTGGAATATTTTTAAGGTTAAGATGAGTTTTTTTGTTAGATTTTAAGTTTGTAAACCTATTCTACTAAAAGTTCATAGCTATTTTTTTGCACATTTCGGGCAAGCTATTTTGGTAATGTTTTTGCATCTATAATTACTATTTTATTATTATTGTTAGTTTGTACTTTTAGAAGAATAAGATTTTTCACTTTTTACTTATTTTTTGAAAGAAGTTTAATTCCTACCATATTTTTAATCTTAGGGTGGGGCTATCAATATAATGTATTTTACACGATAACTATTTCCATTTATACCGGTATAAATATATACTTACTTACTCACTGGCACTATCGAACCCATAGGTTCATAGCCGCGCGGACATAAGCTCTCCATACATCCCTATCCTGAGCTAATGCTTTCCAATCATTCCCTGTATAATCTACTTCCTTCAAATTATAGTTAATGTTATTCTCCCACCTCATTCTTGGTCTACCAACTGGGCGTTTTCCCTCTGGCTTTCCTACAAGAAGCTTCCATGCAAGTTTATCATTCCCCATACGTGCAAAATGTCCTGCCCATCACAGTCTATGAGACTTAACTGTTCTCATTATATCTGGCTTCTCATAAAGACCATATAGCTCATTGTTAATGTAGTCTTCTCCATTCACCTGTCTGTTCATCTCTCTTTGGTCCAAAAATTTTCCTAAGAACTTTATTCTCAAATACTCGTAATCTCCTTTCCTCCCTTAAAATAAGAGTCCATGTTTCACACCCAAATAATATAACTGGTAGAATAATAGTTTTATATATTTTCAGTTTAACGTTTTTTGAAAGGAGTTGGGACATCAAGAGTCTCTGCAATGCATAATAGCACGCATTTCCAGAATTGAGCCTATGTTTAATTTATATATATATGCCAGAGCAAAGATTGCCAAAAATGGTTATGGAATCGATCCCAATGGAAAGGAGGAAGACTGAAGAAAACTTGGATAGAAGGGGTACAAGCAGCTATGAATATCAGAGGAATGGAGGAAGATCAATGGATGGATAGAGAGGAATAGCGTTTGGTTTCTGGAAGATGGCAGCAGCTGCCATGATACCAGATGATGATGATGATGATATATATATATATATCTAGGTTTGTAAATACATTCTGTAACAGTAATTCGTCCATTTTCTTTTTTTTTCTATTTTTTTAAAGTTCACTAACAAGATACCTATACTACAATCCCCAAAAATCTTTGTATATTCTTGTTTGGAGACCTGAAAGTGTAATGATTTTCTTATAAATTGATTCCTGAGCAAAATGTAGCAAGTCCAATATTGGGGCTGCCAACTTCAGCCGCTAGATAAGCCTAGAAAACTGTGGGGAGGATCTGTGGTTTACTGAAATCTTTTGAAGAGAAAACATTTTTATAAGCCTTTTCCTAAAAGTGTAATTAAAAACAAAGTTATACACTTTTTTTATTTTTATGTAACCTTTCATCACTCATCTCATATTCTTCAGAAGAATACGAGGTGAGTGATAAAAGGTTAATATTTAATTTTAGGAAGTTATATTTTGAGGCTATTTTAATTATATTATTTTTAGTCTGAACATCGTACCTCAATATTAATGTTGATTTGTTCTTGAACATGTTTCAAAACAATTCTGTTTTATCGTCAGCTTTAAAACCAGTCTGGAAAAGCTGATGCTAAAACAGAATTGTTTTGAAACATGTTCAAGAACAAATCAACATTAATATTGAGGTAAGATGTTCAGGATAAAAGGTTACCTAAAAATTATACCTCATAGAATGAATTCCTAAGAAGGTAATAATAACAAATTTATGTTATTTGTTATATATATGGATTAATAACCAATGTTTTTTTTTTTTTCCCCAACACTTACATGTCTTATTTTTTAGTTGAAATTAATTTTCTTGTTGTAATTAATAGCATGAAAATGCTTTGATTGCAGTGAAAGACCTGCCCTCAGGCAGAATTACTATGGCGAAGTATATTGTGTAATTAGACACACATTTAAGTGGTTTCTTTTTGTTCAATTTTTTGTGATTTATTTGTAACATTAAATTAACTGAACCAACTGATATATCTAAAAGGATAGATTACAAATTTAAGAGTTAAAAAATTAAGTGGAAATAGAACATTCCACAAAATAACTGGAATACATGGGTTAAGAGTTGCTTTGATGTGGTAACTATTCTTTAGTTGAACGAAGTATAGATATCAGTTGTTAAATTGCAATTTAATAGTAAGTAAATATCATATAAATGAATTGCAAACTTTTACACTTCATTTTATAAGTTTCCCACTCATTTATGTAATACTGCTAATAATTTGCCTTGTAAAATTACTTCTTTAGAATTAATTATATTTTTTATTAAATTTAACAGTAAGTCATATTTAAAGAGAAAAATTATATGCTCAGACCCAGGTTCAAGTCCCGGTCTGAGCGTATAATTATTCTCTTTAAATATGATTTATCCAGCATTGAGATGTATGAAATGAATAATAAAAATATTAACAGTAAGTGTTGGAAAAAATATACTATTTGTTTAGTACCATCATAAGTTCAAATGTTGCTGTGATTTTTTATTACTTTTCTTTCTTAGCATGATTCATTTTCTCTTTTCAGGCTTAACATTTAAATTTTTATGAAAAATTCCTTTAATTGTTTGGAATACTGGAGTGCTCCTAGGTCACATTCTGATGCTCATTCATTGCAAACTTTTCAAAAAACTATTTTTGTTTTTTCAGTATTTGAAAGTAACAAAAAACATAACAATATACAGTAATACCACATGAAGACATGATTTTTTTTCATATATAAATTGACACATGCAAATTCCTTCAAAAAATTTCACCCAGCAGATTTTTCATTGTAAAAAATATACATTTCTTAAGAAAACTTCATTTGCATTCTGTAAACTGATTATCTGTCATCCTTTTAAGATTTATTAAGAATAATTCAATTAATAATGTCCTAGGCAGTGGAGAGTTTGTTATTTTTCTTCAATCCTTCATGACAACATTGGTTTAGGAGGCAATTTAATATCCTATACAAATATAAGGAACTTTGTGACTTTATCCCATGTAAAAAAAGAATTTGCTCTTTTTTGAGGTTGATAATATATATAGGAATCTCTCCTCACTCACACTCTATAGAAAAAGTGGTGGTAGTAGTAGTAATACTTTTTAACAGTTCAGGCCACTAGAGTTACAACTCAAATTTGAACGTAAAAGGGTTGACAAATTTTGCTCAGAGGTCTCTGATTTCAAGCTTAATGTTCTTTTGTGAGCTGTAAATCTATAATCAAGAGAGAGAGCTTTATTTTTACTTCCCTTCCAAAGTTAGCCATTCTCACGATCTTTACATCCTTAAACATCCATTAACCCCAGCTGGGTTTTAACCCACAAACCTCAGAACTAAAAGCAAGCACCAGGACCGGCATCAGAACTGTGAAGTTCCTATATCTATTATTCAACCTAAAAATATAAAAAACAATTCAACTCTCTTTACACATGGGATAAAGTTACCCGAGTTTATGGTAATTAAAGTTAAGATTGCAATACTGATGGTATAATGTTTATGTAAATGAAACTTTCTTTCCTAGTATAAAAGTATCACCTTAATATCTCTTAATAAATAAGTCTCTTTAGTATATTATAATACCTTTATATCTACATAGGATCTTCTTGGTGGAGATTTTAACTCTGGTTTATTATATTTAATAGAATCCATTTCCCAAACGTTACATTTAAAAACATTGATGCATTTCAACAGCAATGCTATTATTCTCAAGATGATCCATCCATAGTAATTCTGCCCGAGGGCAGGTCCTTCACTGCAATCTTAGCATTTTCATGCTATGCTTACAGCTTTACTTGGGAATTGTAGGTGTGGTAGCTTCCTGTTGCTTTCCACACCGGTGAAGGATGATGATGATAATGATAAGCGTGATGATGATGGCCATATGATTTCGGGGACCGTTTGGGCCCTTAAAGTTTTCCTGACATTTGTCTTACAGGTGAGGAAAAACCCCGATAAAAACCTCACCTAGAAAAACTGCCCCGACCGGGGACTGAACCCGGGCCCGCTGCATGACAAGGCAGCACGCTACCTCGAGACCAAAGCGGTGGACTCTCAAGATGATAATAAAACAAAAACCAACTCCAAATCAAAGAAGAAAAAAAAAAGTTCAGAATCAGGTTTTTGTTTTATCATCTTGAGAATGACAGTATTGCTGTTGAAATGTTTTGATAGTTTTTAAATCTAATGTTTGGTGAATGGGTTCTATTTAATATAGAGTTAACACCTTGGTGTCAGATCACATTGCTAGATCCCACAAAAAATACTAAGAAACTATTTTAAAATTATATTTATAAAACTGTGTACAAGTTATTTTCAATTATAGAAAAAGATGTATTACTATTAAAAGCCATTTACTGTGTTACAAATCTTAACCAAGGCATAGAAATGTTTCCTTGTAATCAACAATGGAATAAAAAATGTTTCCATATTTATTGGTTTTTAGAATTATATACAATTAATTTTTTTAAAAATTCCTCTATCTTTTGAATAATTAACCATCTATAGAAGTATGAGGTAAGAAGAATTCACAATTCTTATCAATAAAACCTCATAATGTTAAAAATTCCCAAATTTATTATATTAAATTAAAATCCTGTTTAGCTAAGTATGTTAATCCAAAAAAAAGGTATTAATCTTATTTTCAAAATAAAATTTTGTTTGTCAGATATGTATATAACAATGAATCTTATTTAAATAGAAGTAAGAGTTAATAATGCTACATTAGATATCTGCTGTGTGAAATATTAAGAAGAAAGTAACATGGTGTTATATAAATTATATGATCCTAAATGACTACTTGTTACATATTTTTGCTAATCATGCACACAACGTGGCATGCTGTAATAAAATAAATGTTTCTTCCCAGCTTGCATTGTATTAGCTGTACCTTGCCAAATAATATTACAGTCCTGCCAACCAGTTTGTATAAAAAAGGAACTATATTTACAATGTACATTTTTTTCCATCATTCCAATAAATAATCATTAAAAAATGTTCTCAGCAACTTTCCAGGTTAACACATGTACAGTGGAATTAATGCATCTCTGTATTTCTGACAGCTGCACAGTACGAATACTTATTTGATAAATATCATAAAACAAACATTTGATAGAATGATGTAAGTGAATATCTAGATCACATTTACAAATGTCAACATGGGCCATAGACTTGCTAGCAAAATTTAACTCAGATTTTTATTATATGTTATGTCAGTTATGATAAGTTTATGAATAGTCTTAACTCGCTGGCACTATCGAACCCGTAGGTTCATGGCTGCATGGACATAAGCTCTCCACACATCCCTATCCTGAGCTAACGTTTGCCAATTATCTACTTCTCTCAAATCATAGTTCATGTTATTCTCCACCTCATTCTTAGTCTACCAATTGGGCGTTTTCCCTCTGGTTTTCCTACAGTAAGCTTCCATGCCGCTCTTTCATTCCATATTTGTGCCACATGTCCTGCCCATCACAGTCTATGAGACTTAACTGTTCTTATTATATCTGGCTTCCAATAAAGATTATGTAGTGTTCACTAATTGCCTGCCTGTTTACCTTGTTTTTCCAAAAAAATTTCTTCAGAGCCTAAATTTCAAATACTCGTAATATTTTCTTCTCCCTTAAAGTAAGAGTCCACATTTCACATCCATATAATATAACTGGGAGAATAATAATTTATGTTTTTCAATTTAACTTTTTTGAGAGAAGTAGGGATAACAAGAGTTCCTGTAATCCATAGTAGCATGCAATTCCAGAAATGTAGTCTTAAATCGTGCCAGCCGATGTGATCGGCTTTGCAAGTAGTTAACGTATATTGTCTGGCGGGCAATGGACAGGAGCATCAGAGCCGATCTAATCGGCTCATGACACTTAAAGGGTTAAGACTCATATTTTGAACTTGCAATGTATACAACTCTTTTTCAAGAACATTTGAATATTTAGGTATGAAGTAAGGGTTGGTCATAGAGTGATTGCTATTGATAAAGAAACTATGAATAACACAGATTAACAATTCTCAAATCATGAACTGACAGAAGACAGAATATCTAGTAATTTCACTGTTTGCCTCAATATAAAATTTCCTACAAAACCCACTGAAAAAAATCTCCATATATAATTTTGTCATTAAATTAAAATTATATGAGGTCAAGTTAGGTCTGAAAATAAATTAAAAAATTTACAGAGAATATTAAAAATGCTTTTAAGGGGTAAAATTAAAAAAAAATTGTTTTTCTTCATTTTATCAGTAATATAAAATCTTAAGAATAAACTGTAATCGCTGACGATGGGGCTCAGAAGTCTTGAAACATATGTTCTACAAAAACAACATAAGAGGTAAGAATGTACAGACAAAATGTCTTAAATTATTAAACAAACCTCTTAATGTTACTTCATATTGTATTAAAAAAAAAGAATAAACTTGTTAGGATAAATACAATTGAAATATCTTATAAACGTTAGATTACAAATTTATTTTTGTGGAAGTTTATTTGTACATTGCTTTTACATTAAACAAGTTCACAAATTTTTGTCTACACATTTTTTAATGAAAAAATTATGTATTAAATCTGCTACATTAGACTTTTTACTATCTGTGCAGCCGATAAAAAGAAAAATGTCTGACTGCAAAAGAAAATCAAGAATAAATAAGAAGAAATTAAATTATTATATATATATATATATAGGTCATTCCACAGAGCTGAAAAATCATATTTTATTTATTTTTACATCTCTTATGGTTTATAAATGCAGCAATTTTAAACATCACTTCTTTTTTTCTCATGCAAGTAAGCCCCATAGTATAAAGTGATTTTCTCTATAGGTTACAAAATTTGTTAAAAATTTCATATCAAATGTCATTTCTAATGTACGAGGGCGGATCGGAAAGTAACGCACAATAATTTTTTTCTGCCTTGGTATTGCAGCTAGAATGTTGAAATTTCACAGAGATATAGTTTGAAGTTTTCACTACAGATGGTATTTTTTTCTCAGGTGCATCTCTTGCGAGAGAAGCTTGAACTATGCGACAAAGATGGCGCGCATGTTACAGTCATCCACCTGTGAGGAACAGAGAAGTGTTGTTCGATTTTTGTGGGCCAAAGGGCATAAACCCAGTGAAATTCACAGGGACATGCATGGCGTGTATGGGGATGATTGTATGGACCGTAGCAATGTCTCCAGGTGGTGCACATTCTTCCAAGAGGGACGCGTGAACCTTAGTGTTTTGCAACGCTCCGGCCGGCCGACAACAGCAGCAATCCCGCAGAATGTCAGAGGCATTGAGGCGGCAATTCTGAACGAATCGCCGAATTTGGTTGGGAGGTACTCCAGCATCCACCATACAGTTTGGATCTTGCACCATCGGACTTTCATCTGTTTGGTCCCATGAAGAAATTCCTGGCCGGCAAACGCTTTGAGACAGATGTGAAAGTGAAATCAGCAGTGCGCAGATGGCTACACTCCAACCAAACGAACAGGGCATATTGAAACTGGTAACACGATGGGAAAAATGTGTTGAGAAAGTTGGTGACTATGTCGAAAAGTAGGTAAAAGATGTAAGTTCATTTTGATTTTTTTCCTTTTTTTTACTATTAAACTTTTTAAAAAAAATTATTGTGCGTTACTTTCCGATCCGCCATGTTCCTCACAGGTGGACGACTGTAGCATGCGCGCCATCTTTGTTGCATAGTTCAAGCTTCTCTCGCAAGAGGCGCACCTGAGAAAAAAATACCATCTGTAGTGAAAACTTCAAACTATATCTCTGTGAAATTTCAACATTCTAGCTGCAATACCAAGGCAGAAAAAAATTATTGTGCGTTACTTTCCGATCCGCCTTAGTATTTCAAAATGACATTTCTTAACCAAATTTAGCGATTATTTTAAATATGAACCAAAGAAGATAAATTTTAGGACAGAAAACTACATAACTGTGAGCTAAAAGATCTTTAAGGGAAAATAGAAAAAATTAAGGCAGCTCCATGGCACAAGCGGTAAGACACTTGCTTCTCGCTGTTGGAGTATCAAGATCAGTCTTGGTCACTCCATGTGGGTTTTGTGGAAAATGAAAAGGAGTTTGGTCAAGAGTTTTTTTTTTTCTCCTGCCACAAATTTTATTTCATCAGTTCTCAACACTCATCTCATCCATTTCATTTTGTTCATCTGTCCCTATGACAGCGCATCAGTTATGGTCAGCCGGCACCCATGTCACTCACAGACCTTTATAAATATAGGGGTTTTCTCTCATCTAATCCCTCGACCCGACCCTGATTTGGACATGAATTGAGGATATTATTCATTGTATGAAAAATTAACTCCTTTTAGGAAAACCAGAGGGAAAGCACCCAAATTAATACCAAAAATGAGGTGGGAAAATAACATTTAGCCAGTATTTGAGAAGGTAAATTATATAGGAAATGATTGAAAATATTAGTTCAGGATAGGGATGTACGGAGAGCTTATATTCGCATAGCCATGAGTTAGTTAGGGTGTCCAAAGGAGATTTTTAAAATTCATTAAATCCTACATTGAGATGAAAAAGTTGATGTGATAATTATTAATGCTATAAGGGGAGGTGCCTTTAATATATTCATATTGGGAATCAGATTTACCTAATAAAGGTAAAGTATTCCCACTACAGGCCTCAGGACGCCCTCGGGGTAGTGGGAGGTTAAAGGCTCCCACTTTTTCATCTGGACAATCGGCACTTGATGTCAGCCCTGCGTGACGCCGCCTTTACCCCCAGAACAGGTGTCCGGTACTCATTTCTGTTCGAGGCTGAGTCAACCCAGGGCCATAGTCTGGCTTGTAGCGTGGTGCCTTAACCACTACGCTACGGCGTGCACCAGATTTACTTAATATTATTAATTTAGGACCCAGGTGAAGGGCCTTCTAGGCCTGTCGTACTTGGAGTAATAATGACATATATATATATATATCCATCCATCCATAGTAAATCTTGCCATAGTAATCATAGCATTTTCAAGCTATGCTTTGCAGCTTTACTAGGGGACTATAGGTGTGGTAGCTTCCCGTTGCTTTCCACACCGGTGAAAGATGATGATGGTCGGATGATTTTCGGGGACCGTTGGGTCCTAAGCTTCCTGACATTTGTCTTACAGGTAAGGAAAAACCCCAAAAAACCTCACTCAGGAGCCTGTCCTGACCGGGAATCAAACCTGGGCCCGCTGCATGACAAGGCAGCACGCTCCCTGAGACCACAGGGGTGGACATATATATATATATATATATAGATTTAGAGCTGCTGTGGATGCGAACAACTTTGTTTAATGGTCAAGATAATTTTTGCCCCCGAGCCTCAGTAAGGGCAGACAAAAAATATGAGATGACTGATTAAGACACTAATGTACATTACATTATATATATATATATATTACAATTACATTTTCATTTTCACACTCTATGTAATAAAATTTTCATTTTCTACTCTAGGTTATAAAATTACATTTTCAAGAAAATTAGTTCGCATTTATCTGTTAATATCAATGAACACATTTCAATATCATCTACTATTATTATATTGTTTATTACTATGGTATTTTCCTATTTTTCATCATCATCATCATCAAGGATTAGGCCCTATTTTTTAAACGAAAATAACAAAACTTACCACTCGGGGGCACAATATAGTGTAACTGGTTAAAGCAATAAGCTAGAAGCCAGAAGATCAGGGTTCAAGTCCTGGTGGGGTCAGGATTTTTAAATCTTCTGGCACCACTAGGTATAGCCGTGGAATTTATTTAATGTCTAATGCAAATGAGTATCAAATGCTTGTTTTGGAGGTAAAGACTACCATTACCCAGGGCTGACATCTCGTGCCGATTGTCTAGAAAGGTGGGAGCCTTAACCTCCTACCACCCAAGGACCTCCTTGGGCCTATAGTGGGGGTCACTACCTTACCACTCATCAACAGAAACCAAAATATGTTACAGTAAAACATTACCTTCCCTAGAATCAATGTAAAATTATAATTACCAAGCAAATTGGTTCAAGCAGTAGCATTTGATACTCATATTCAGGAGCTCTTGGATTCAAACTGCAGTGCTGACCACTCTGACCGAGGTTTTTTCCTAATGTCATCAACCAAATGTTGGGTTGGAATTTTATATTAATTTATTTATTGTAATTATATTTATATCTTCTTCTTCTTCACTTCACGGGCTAGGCAAATTGCCTGTTCTGCCTCACAGTTGTTCTGTCCATCTTTTCACTGACCTTCCTGCATTCCTTGAACCTCTTGGTTTGTAGTTAAATGCTGCTTTTGGTAACCTTGTTACATCCATTCTTTCTACATGTCTAAACCATTTATCTCTTTATTCTTTGATTCTATCATTCAATGGATATATATTTAACTCTGTTCTTATATCTTCATTCTTTATCCAATCCAATCTTGTGCAGCCTTTTATTTTTCTAAGGAAGTTCATATCTACGCTTTGTATTCTATTTTGTAATTTTTTGTTTTACTCCCCTAAAGTAAAGCAGGAACTGTCAATGTTTTATAAAACTTCAATCTAGTATCTCTTCTTGTTTTGTTCTTTAATGTTTTATGTATAGTTCCGCATATCATTTGAAATTTAGACAGTTTCATATTTATGTCTCTTTCTGTTTTTGTGTTTATAGTAAAATTACAACCCAAATAATTAAAATTTGTTACTTGTTCTAGAGGTTTGTTTTCTATTATGAATTTTGATCTTATATGTTCATTTCCCCAAAATGTCATAATTTTTGTTTTTTCTTTTGATATTTTAAAACTATATTCTTGGCATAATTGATTTAATTGGTGTACAGAGTACTGAAAATTATTTTAATTTTCTTGAATAATAACCACATCATCAGCATACATTAAAACGGTCCATTCTTATTCCTATATTATTGTCTGTCCAATGTAAGAAGACACTTTGGCATTTAACTTCCGAATGTATTACTCCGCGCAGCAAGTGTATAAAACTAATTAAATTATAATCGTTAATATTAAACAAATTAATTCAAATAAAGAATTTAAATTAAAATAACTGTATTTACAATAATAAAATAAAAAAACCTATGCACTTTTTAATGAACTGTACACTTCACAAAATTGTCCACCACTCTTAAAACAGGTATAGGTCTTTTCCTCTTTTTGTTGGGTATTTTGATATTACCAGTTTCTTTTAATTCCCTGCAAATATGTACAACACTACTCTCCAACACACCAGTATATTCTGCAGTTAATTTAACTATATTGTTCACTACAGTGCCAGGATTATGCTCCATAAACTTACAAAATACATTTAACATCATTTTTCACCACTCTTCAAAAAATTTCCCTTTGTGTTTCTAATAATTTTGATCACACACTTTATCACAGAGTTAAGTTAACATAAACTACCCAACAACCGCCATATTTGTAACTGACATTCAACTTCCTTTCAAGAATCGTTCAGTTTCAAACAAATGCAAATTTTTAGTTAGTCTCTGACCTCCGAAGAAATATGTAGGTATATACTGAGGAACATGCTGATGGAGCTAAATGATAAGTGCGAGGATTATGGGATGAAGATAAATATAAGACGAAGACCTTGATTATAGGAAAGAAACCAAGGAAGATAAACATAAGGATTAAATATGAGGCCACTGAGCAAGTGGGGAGCTTCAAATACTTGGGTTGTACTATCAGTAGTAACATGAACTGCGGTCAAGAAGTAAAGCAGAGGATAGCAATGGCAAAAGAAGCTTACAACAAGAAGAGAAGCATTTTCTGCGGACCTTTGGCAAAAGAATTAAGGAAGAAGTTAGTGAAGTGCTTTGTGTGGAGTGTAGCATTGTATGGTGCAGAGACTTGGACATTACAACAGAATGAGGAAAAGCGACAGGAAACTTCTGAGATGTGGATATGGAGAAGAATGGAACACACAAAATGGACAGACAAAGTAAGAAATAGAAATGTGCTAGACAGAGTGGGTGAAAGAAGAGTCAATGGAAAGCGGCAGAAAAAGACATCAGATGATAGACAATATTAAAATAAATGGTTTGTATGCAGATACAAAAAGGAAAGCTGAGTTGAGGAAAGAGTGGAGAACGCTGAGTTTGCAGTGAAAGACCTGCTCTTGAGCAGAACACTATGGATGAATGAATATTGTATTCTGATCAACTATAGTTAACATAAATAGCTTTAAATATGTAATTATATTAATCGAGTACAGGATCTATTTTTTCGCTTCCGCTGAATTGTGCTTTGGTCATGAATAAATTGCAGTAACTGCAGCAGTCATGTGCTTCGTGGATTACCCGCCCATTTATTTTCCTGAAGTGTCTTTCTTAGGCTGGACAGAAAATAGCATTTCTTTTCCAATTTTTGGATGTCATTAATATATAATATATATTTATATTGTTTTATTAATTTAAGTAGTTTAAAAGACTTGGACCATTTTATCATATTCACCATTTCATTGCATCATTAAAATAATAATAAACATAATAGATGCCATATTATCTTAGATTAAAATTTAAAATAAAATTCTTTATACTTCACCTCTTAGATCGATTTTAGATCAAACCTAATTGATTACATCATAGGTTATGAAACCGGTCTAAAAAGAAGACAGGACATGAAGTGAGTTGCAAAGAATTTTGTTTTAAATTAAACATCATCGTGATATTTCCTATTATAGTTCAATAATTATCTTAGATTAAGGTAGAATATTTTTATCATTCACCTCATATTGTTCTTCTTATTTGATAATAAACTAGATATCTTAGATATTAAAAAGCCTATACATAAGTAAAAATCATCCCATAGTGGGAGTGGGGAAAATAATACGATGGAATGACCCATGTGAAAGATTCTATATTTTCTATGAACTTTTAGGTTAATCCTGGTAGTGAGAGAACATGTCTAAGAGATTATGATGTCAGGGCATATATCCAGACAGCATTTGTACCTTTAATCTATATAATACATGCATTAGGAACTGTTAACTTAATTATATACCGTCATATTTAACTTGGAAATGTGAACTTTAGTTCATACCAGTACATACCTTTAAGGGTTGGTTCAGGTAGGTGTTTTTGTGTTGCTGATCATTGTGTTGAGTCATACTCAACTATTCTGCTTTTACAACAACAGAATTTAGTTTCTGTTAGTATCAGGAGTTGGAAAAAAAATAGAAATGTCCGTTTTTATTCCAAAGAATGATGGAAATTAACACTAAAAGCTATTTTATCAAAGAAATGGAATAGGTTATTAAATTATATTTGAAGAGACTGGGGTTTGAACCCAGGACCTTATTAAACTTTAAGTAAATTCTATCACCTCATATTCTTCTTAGACCAGTTTTGGGACCTTAATCATTTCCATCCTCAGTATTTTCATGATACTGGTTTGAAAGGCCTTTGCCTCCATCTTCAGTCAAAGTTTGATGGTTGAAATTTTGCCATTACCACCATCTTTCGAACTGCCATCTGGTGTAACCTAGGTTACTGACAGCCTCTTAATCCACCAATCACCATTGATTATGAGACAACAAGTCAACACTTTTTGTTGGCCAACAGTGGCTTACTGAAGAACCCGGGATTTCATCCTCCGAAATG
This sequence comes from Diploptera punctata, assembly GCA_030220185.1. Taxonomy (NCBI): domain Eukaryota; kingdom Metazoa; phylum Arthropoda; class Insecta; order Blattodea; family Blaberidae; genus Diploptera; species Diploptera punctata. Next base: position 3,676,250 of record JASPKZ010001586.1, on the reverse strand, counting down.
TGGATATTCCAGGTTTTCTCCAGACACAACTTTTTAAAATTATATTATTGTAGTAAATTTGTTTTCCCCCATAGATGTATCTGATGGTGCTCTGAAAGTCCCTCTAGATGGCAGGGTTTTTTATATATACATTTTTTTAAAAAGGACATTCCTAGTTTTCTCCTGATACTCTTCATATATGTATATATATATATATATCGTCGCTTAAGAAACAATACCGCATAACTGACACTTTTGGTGAAATTGACATTTTTATACTGTTAGCATCACGGAAGAAGTGTGCTCAGTTCTAACATAGATTAGGATGCAATTTTGTACCATGACCTTGCTAAACTTATAGATACAATGATTTCAATGCATAGGTACTAAGGGGAAAAGTAAACAGTTTTTTGTTTCTCGTGTAAAATGTTCATTTTGTTAGTTACGCAGTATTGTTTCTTAAGCGACAATATATATAATACTTAAAATTTAACCATTAAAATGGTTAATTTAATTTCTCATACCACTTTATTTGAATGTGTCGGATTGCAGTGAAAACAACTAATACATAACCTTAATTTTACTGTATATTCTTTTAAAGATTTTGGCATAAAAATTCATTAATTTTACCAATGTGTATTTCAGGTTAGGTTAGGTTAGGTTAGGTGTTTTATTAAAAATATAATACATGAAAACCAAAGTAGTATTTTAGAAGATACATTGCCAATGCCAAGATTATGGTATTCATTTAATAAATAGGGAGACAATGTTCCATTTTTAATTAGTTTTTAACCCATTTGCTTAATTTCTTAATACCTTATGCTCACTTTTAGCGACTGGCTATTACAAATGAGAAACTATACAAAAGAATATCATGAAAGGAAATCTGGAGAGGGGGAAATGGATTAGGCATGTATTGAAAAATGAAAATGTAACTAAAGAGAGCACAATTAAATTATTGTAAATCAATGGTAAAGAGAAAAATTTTTGCCTGAACTGGGAATCGAACCCCGAACCTTTAGCTTTCAGGCAAAAATTTTTCTCTTTACCATTGATTTACAATAATTTAATTGTGTTTATTAATTTACTTATTTCTATCATAAATTATGACAAAACAAAAGAATGTCAGAAAGATAAATTAAATCTCATAGTGATATATTCCTATAAAAGTTCAAAAGAATGTCCTTTGAAGAAATATACAAAATACAAATGTGTGTATATATATATATATGATATGAAAAGAAAAATGAATGCTTGAGTCGGGATTTGAACCCGAGTCTCTAAACTCTGTACGTTTAGCGCTCTAACCAACTGAGCTACCCAAGAATTCCAACACAAACATACATTTTTCTTAAACATGTAGTATTCTCAATTCACACAAGATGTAGCAGAAATTTGTTCCAACTGACATCTAGTGGAACAAGTTGGAACAAATTTCCGCTACCTCTTGTGTGAATTGAAAATACTACATGTTTAAGAAAAAATGTATGTTTGTGTTGGAATTCTTGGGTAGCTCAGTTGGTTAGAGCACTAACGTACAGAGTTTAGAGACTCGGGTTCAAATCCCGACTCAAGCATTCATTTTTCTTTTCATATCATATTTGCCTTCATTGCCAAATGTCAAAAATATATTTATAACATATATAATATATATATATATATATATATATATATAAACATTTTTCAAAGGCATAATTTGACACAGTTATCATTTTCCTTCAGGCTTCACAGAACAAATATACTATATCTGCAATACACTCTTTTCTGGAATTTGCTTTGCTCCAAATACAGCATATATATATATATATATATATATACACACAAGGGTTGTTTCTTTAGTTTTGGCAACAATAGTGTGGAATCCAAATAAAACTACGGTTGACAATTCTGTATATTGCACATGTAATTTCAGTGCCTCCCCTCCATCCGAGCATATGGATTCGCCTCTCCCCCCACCCCTCCTCATGTAACAATGAGCCCAAAGTTATCAGTTTAGATCTAAGCGTCACAGTATAACGTAGTACAAGTTTTCAAAGCAGGAGCAGAGAATCTGGTTGAAGATTGAATGTTTAGAGGCAGAAACGCACTACAGTGTCATCAAGGATTGCAAGAGGCTTGTGGTGCAGATATATTGCAGTAGCGAACAGTGGGAAGGTGGGTACAAGCCTTTAGAGGACACAAAAATGTGTCACATATGCCTAGGGGTAGTGTCTGATTTGTTCAATCGCTGGGATTGGGATGTGTTCTACCACCCTGCATACTCTCCAGACATAAGTCCCTGTGACTTTGACCTCATTCCTGAACTCAAGGAAGAGAACAGTGGACGACAGTCTGAGTGCAGTTAATCAGTCTCTACGCACCATCCAGAGATTAGGCAGTGCCGATGGCATTCGATGGCTACCACATCACTGGGAATACATTGTATGCAATGCTGGTGACCACACCGAAGGCCTCTAAAACTTACAACCATGTATGTATGCTATGTATCCAGAAAATAAATAGTTGCCAAAACTAAAGAAACAACCTATGTATGTATATATATATATCCATCCATAGTAATTCTGCTATGCTTTGCAGCTTTACTAGGCAACTATAGGTGTGGTAGCTTCCCGTTGCTTTCCACACCGGTGAAGGATGATGATGACAATAAGGATGATGATGATGATGGCCGGATGATTTTCGGGGACTGTTGGGCCCTAAGCTTCCTGACATTTGTCTTACAGGTGAAGAAAAACCCCGAAAAAACCTCACCCAGGAGCCTGTCCCGACTGGGAATCGAACCCGCCGGCCCGCTGCATGACAAGGCACCACGCTACCTCGAGACTACAGTGGTGGACATATATATATATATATATATTTATTAGAGGATTAGAGGTTGCTTAATCTTCCGAGACGAGAGTCATTAAAATATAAATAAGAAGAGTTAGAGCTTGTCTTTAAGCAAATGGGTTAATGTAAATATTGTGGCATGGGATATGTAGACTGGTAAAATATTTAAATCCCGCTAAAACTACAGCAGACCATTATATGTATTTGGTTGGCAGAACTGTTCATATGTTCTAAAAATCTCAATTTCTTTCTTTTTGCATTAACATCTTTGTCCAACAAGGACTCGATTGTCAGAAAGTATTCTCGTAGAGAAAACAAACTGGAATTAACATGTACAAAAGCTGAAATAAAAAAAAACAGCATCTGTACAATAGCCGAGTTCAATCCTAAACATAGCGCCTCATATTATAAATAAGAAAGGGAAGAGAAACAAAATAAAAAGAGAACCAAAACATGGCACGCACAAGACTGAGGTGGAGCTGCCAATGATGTCTATTCTCACACACTACGGAGCTATGTCTGTCAATCAGTTCCAACTACTCCGTATTTAAAAATTGTTGTACTACAGAAGAAAAAAAAAAATATCGTTGAGAAGTTTACAGGAACACGTACACTTTCAGAGAAAAAAAAATAGAGAGAAAAAGGCACACGTTTCGCACCTGATGGTTATTAACAACAATGACCCGTTCTCGTTCACTCCACTGGTTTCACCTGTGCCATTATCTTTCCTTCCCATAATGGCAGAACATCGTTGTCATCCGTGATCTCTTCTTGTATTACCTTCATATCCAAATCATCGCATTCTGTTTTAAAGAAGTACCTGTAGCAAACATAGTAAAACATTAATATTTAATTTAGGAAGTTATATTTTGAGATTATTTTAATTATATTATTTTTGGTCTGGACATCTTACCTCAATATTAATGTTGATTTGTTCTTGGACATGTTTCAAAACAATTCTGTTTTATCTTCAGCTTTCCCAGACTGGTTTTATTTATGTTGCATTATGTTGCACCACCTGGATTCGATGTCAGCTCCATCCTGTGGTTGGCCAAAGAACCTCCAAACAAGATCACCCTCCATTGGAATATCAAAATTCATAACTCTGTTTCTGTTCTTCTGAATATAAATTACAGTTAGAAAATACAAAAGAGCTGACTATTTTGGGGAAAAAATTTATATTCAGAAGAACAGAAACAGAGTTATGAATTTTGATATTCCAATGGAGGGTGATCTTGTTTGGAGGTTCTTTGGCCAACCACAGATGGAGCTGACATCGACATCCAGGTGGTGCAACATAATGCAACATAAATAAAACCAGTCTGGGAAAGCTGAAGATAAAACAGAATTGTTTTGAAACATGTCCAAGAACAAATCAACATTAATATTGAGGTAAGATGTCCAGACCAAAAATAATATAATAGTAAAACATTTTATATTATTAATAAAATTAAAATGAAATGGGGTGACAATATGGATCTCCTTAATAAGACAATCAAAACATGTATAAAACCTAACCTACTCTATTGAGTTGAAATACTAGCAATAATAAGGAACACCCTAAAAAACTAAACTTTTTTTCTCCCAAATGCCCCAGGTTGTCTTTCAACATTCCTGGTGTTCTTTCAATGTTAATATTATTCGTTTTAAACATCTTAATGATGGACAAATTATATTTGAAAAGAAAAATATATGCCATTTGTAAAAATCGTAGCAACGGCTCGTAGCATTTGGGGTTAGGTAATTAACTACGTGTAAGAGAAAAATACACATTTAGATTGGAGGCCTAGGTGGCTCAGATGGAAGAGCATTGACATAGAAAGTCAAAGGTCCTGGGTTCAAACTCCAGTCTAGGCATATATTTTTCTTTTCAAATATAATTCCTGGTGTTCTCTCCTGACATGGCATACTTGTAACCCATTTCTGAGGTTGGGGCGCCTGGAAGGCGGGGTTACGTTGCCTTTAGATTAGAGGCCTAGGTGGCCCAGGTGGAAGAGCATTGACATAGAAAGTCAAAGGTCCTGGGTTCAAACCCCAGTCTAGGCATATATTTTTCTTTTCAAATATAATTCCTGGTGTTCTCTCCTGACATGGCATACTTGTAACCCATTTCTGAGGTTGGGGCGCCTGGAAGTTGGGGTTACGTTGCCCAGATGATGATGATGGATGATGATGATGATGATGATGATGATAGTGGTGTGCCAGGAGTGTTCCTAATCCTAAGCTTAATCTAAGATGAATATGAATGATGATTGCAATGGCCATATGATTTCGGGGACCGTTTGGGCCTTAAAGTTTTCCTAATATTTACCTCACAGGTGAGGAAAAATTTGATAAAAACCTCACCCAGAAAAAACGTCCTGACCGGGGATCGTACCTGGGCCTGCTGCGTGAGAAGGCAGCACACTACCTCGAGACCACAGCAGTGGACTAAAAAACAAAACTAAGACCAGGAGTGTCCCTAATCCTAAGCTTAATCTAAGATGAATATGAATGATGATTGCAATGGCCATATGATTTTGGGGACCGTTTGGGCCTTAAAGTTTTCCTAATATCTTACAGGTGAGGAAAAATTTGATAAAAACCTCACTCAGAAAAACCGCCCCGACCGGGGATCGTACCTGGGCCTGCTGCGTGACAAGACAGCACACTACCTCGAGACCACAGTGGTGGACTGAAAAACAAAACTAAGACCATACAAAAGATTTCAGCCTGAATAGTCATGGGAGGTATGAAAACTACACAGAACATGAAATGAGATCAATTACCCCAACACACAAAATTGAGAGCAATAAAATTAAACATCAACGGTATCAAAATGCCAATGGTAACCAAAATTTGAATCAATAAATAAGAGTTAGATTTTTATGACTCAAAATTTGAATACTCAAAACAAGTAGAAATCAATATTTAATTTTGGGAAGTGATATTTTGAGGTAATTTTAATTTAAAGAAGTAGAAACCAACCTATAGGGTGACAAACACAACAGTTAGAATGCATCAACGTCGTATAGATGTGACAAAACTATAGCCTGCAGAACATCAAAAAAATTTGAGATGAGTCAAAATAATTAACTCAAAATAAGTTTTAAAAGTTTGACATTATAAATCACGAGCTTAGATAGCTTAATATTTAAAGCACTGGTATGGAAAACCAGAGATTCAATGATCTTTGAAACTAGCCCCAGGCGAGAGAGCAAAATATGAGGTGATATGTAAAGAAATGATTAAATTTCTTTGAATGTAAATAAAGCTATCGAAGAAGTAATATTAGAATATGCTGTATGTTGGATATTCTAAGTATTGAGTCTATTTGGTTATTACTTACAAATGAATTAAGATTGAGTTGGTATTATTCAATATTTATTAATAAATTGATTATTTTCTATATAAGCTATACATGGATATTCAATTATGCTCATTGTATCCCTGAACATATGTTCATAAACAAAAGAGAGGACATTATACAACGTACCTTGTTTTTGAAATTTGTGACTTTATGATTTCTTAGTATATCAGAAGAAAATGTAAATTTTATAGCTAGTGATTCTATCTCAATTAAATTGAGTAATAAGAAAATATTTCTTACCGATAGCTGCCTTTCTTGGGTAAATATTCCTTGAACTGTCGAAGTGTGACGGGTCGGCTGGGAATCTTAGTCCGATAAGGAAACTGTTCATCACAAAACGAAAATACGACAGTGGTGAACTCTGAACCCTCTCCACCTGGAAGCGAGCTGCGACCTGCCCGTCCACTCTTGCGTAGTGTTGACTGGCCAGACAATGGTGAGTCTATAGATGTATGCATCAATGTACCCGCAACTTTCGAAGACATTCCAAATCTGCAAATGACATGACATTAGGAGTAACGATATATAGTATCCATCATTGAGATGTATGAAATGAAAAATAAAAATATATGATTACTAAAATTCATGCTTCCATGATACCGGGGTTTCAAACACAGTCGTGTTCATCCTCAGCCATAACTCCAACCGACGAAATTCTTCGGCCGTCAACTGTTCTATTGTTGCCATCTTCAGTGCTGCCATCTATGGTTGAATTTATGAACTTCGAAATCAAAGTAATTTCGTTAGGGATATCAAAATTCATTGATCTATCTTTATTTTTCTGAATGTATATTTTCTCCCAAACTGTCAATTCCAAAGGCTTTTCTACTTGTTTTAAAAGTTTAACTTCTCTTCCAATTTTATGATGTTCTAATAAACTATGTGCAGCAATAGAACATCATAAAATTGGAAGAGAAGCTAAATTTTTAAAACAAGTAGAGAAGCCTTTGGAATTGACAGTTTGGGAGAAAATATACATTCAGAAAAATAAAGATAGATCAATGAATTTTGATATCCCTAACGAAATTACTTCGATTTCGAAGTTCATAAATTCAACCATAGATGTCAGCACTGAAGATGGCGACAATAGAATAGTTGACGGCCGAAGAATTTCGTCAGTCGGAGTTATGGCTGATGATGAACATGACTATGTTTGAAATCGCAATATCATGGAAGCATGAATCATATGAGGTGAGTTGTTTAAACAAAATGTTCTCCGATGAATTTTAAAGATTATACCTCATAATGTTTACTTCCCAACATTAATTAAATATACCTCATAATGTTTACTTCCTAACATTAATTTAATATATATGATTATTGTTTTTTACCTTTGTCTTCCTGCCTTCGCACGACTTTCTTCCTCTAAAAGTAACCTGCGCCTTGCTTCCTCTAATTGAGTAGGTGTATGTGGTAGAGGCAGTGGTGGCATAGACGGGTCTGCTACAAAAGGCTGAGCAGGACCCCAGGCTCCACTGGGACATGCGCCTCCACTGCTGCCTCTTTCAAGAGAGCCTGACCTCGAAGTGCTATAAGCACCAGTGGGTTTTCTACTGTGCCTACAAACAACCAATGTGTCATAAAGTCATTAATGAAGTAGACATTTAACTTGAATTCATAAATTAATGAGTCATTTTTTAACATCTTAACTCATATTTTATGTTTCTTCAAACATGGGAACTAGTTTTCGAGAGAAGGATCTCTCTCATTTTCAACCGACATTATGACTACCGGATTTTCATTGGAATCTCCATCAATAACGTTGCCATTTGGTGTTGATTTGATGAACTTTGAGATGAGGTCACGTTCATCAGGAATCTCGAAATTCATGGATCTAAATTTGTTCTTCTGAATACATATCTTCTCCCAAATTGTCAATTCTAAAAGTTTTTCCAAATGTTTTAAAAGTAGGGCTTCTTTTTTCAATTTTATGATTCTCCAATAAACTATGTGCAGCAGTAGCTGATTTTTCAATTTCACCATTTTTAATATTTCTGAAGTGTTCGTTAGTTTTGCACTAAGGAACACTTCAGAAATATTAAAAATGGTGAAATTGAAAAATCAGCTATTGCTGCACATAGTTTATTGGAGAATCATAAAATTGAAAAAAGAAGCCCTACTTTTAAAACATTTGGAAAAACCTTTAGAATTGACAATTTGGGAGAAGATATGTATTCAGAAGAACAAATTTAGATCCATGAATTTCGAGATTCCTGATGAACGTGACCTCATCTCAAAGTTCATCAAATCAACACCAGATGGCAACGTTATTGATGGAGATTCCAATGAAAATCCGGTAGTCATAATGTCGGTTGAAAATGAGAGAGATCCTTCTCTCGAAAACTAGTTCCCGTGTTTGAAGAAACATAAAATATGAGGTAAGATGTTAAAAAATGACTCATTAATTTATGATTTAACTTGAACTTTTATAGGAAAAATCACTATGAGGTTTAATTTAAATCTTAGATATTTAACACTTGTGAAGCATTGATTCAAATCACATTAAGTGCAGAAAAGAAAAAAAATTTATAGGAAGCATGGAAAAGTATCATGGCTAGGATAATGAGAAAAAATAAACATGTCAATGAAATTACTTAAGAAACATTGAATCACCTCACCTTATATCCTTTTTATTTAAGAAAGATATGAGGTGAGGTGATACAATTTTTCTTAAATAAAGAATACCTCACAGTGTTAATTCCTAATAAGTCAACGTTAATGAAACATTCAGACATTGCATAACAGTACCAAATATTATAACAATAGATTTTTATAGCTATTTCTGATACAAGATATTATCTATTAAAGTTTGTATTTATTATGTTTTGCACCAACACAATGGATTTAATACTTTTGAAACAAAAAACAATTTTAATCTTTACATGCCAGTCAATGCTCTAATGGCAGGAATTTTTGTTTTTCAGAACCAAACTTGGCATATAGCAATAATTTAAAAATAGTAAGACCCAGTTGCTAAACAGCAATATCAGACCATTCGAAAAGAGGGTTGATCTCAATCAAATGATAAAAAATTGTTTTAGCAGCAATTACTTTAGATTTTTTGCAATGAAATAAAATGAGAAAGCCATTATCCAAAAATCGCTGAAATTCAACAATTATATGTGGGGATTTATACCTAAGAGTCTAAAATTTAAAAATTGCTCTAATGGCCAAATGTTTGTTTTCTTGCAACAAAACTGTATGCATAACATTTAATTAACAAAAGAAAGGTACATTCCATAAAACAGCAAAATTGGACAAAAAATTTGGCTTGCTGAGGAATTAGCTTCGTTTAACTATGAAATTTAGCTTAATTTACTCATTTCTGCAAGACTGACTTTTTTCAATTTCTTGCTTCCTTTTTTTGTATTAATACTTTTTTCTACAGTTTTATCACAAACGAGTGTAAGACGATCCATGATATTCTAACAATGACAACAACTATCAACAATTCACAAAACCAGCACAAGATGCACTTAAGGCAGGAAGGTGCCATTTAAATGACGAGAGTTGTACATAATGTGATTTGATACAACACAGAATTTTTATCAATGAACTAAAGCAGGAAAAAAATACTATTTGATCCAAGATATTATTATTATCCTAAAGAATGCAGTCTCAGGTACATAAAATTGCTTAAAATTAAATTTCAACAGTGGGTGGATTTAATACGATTTGAACTGACACTCCATATTTACTATCTGAACTTCGTATACTGTTTAATCAATTTAGGTACAGTGTCCTTTGTAATGGATATGATTAAATCTTTTATGTATATGAAGAAAGAAAAAAAATAATGTATATTTGAAGAGAAAAATTTTCGCCTAGACCGAGACTCGAACCCGGGACCCTTGGCTTTCCGGACCAAGTGCTCTACCTACTGAGCTACCGAGGCGAGTTACGATCTATATGCAAATTTTTCTCTTATATACGTTGTAATTCAAAAAAATAATGGTTTGTCAAAATGACAAACTGGTGGCACTGAATACATAAATAAAATTAATAGTGAGTGGAGAACATATTTTAATCGACTCACCTCATACATTTTCAAACTTCTTTGATACCGATGGTTTCAGACAATATCATGTCCTTCAGTCATGGCTTCCTGAAGAAGGACATGATATTGTCTGAAACCATCGGTATCAAAGAAGTTTGAAAATGTATGAGGTGAGTCGATAAAAATACCGGGTGCGGCAGCATAACTTCCTTTTTTAAAATGTGCGCCATTTAGTCGGTTGATGTCATAGCGGAGCGCTAGTGGTCTTGTTCGAGAGGGGGGACTATAAAGTTTTGTCCTGACACAGTTCAGTCGCCATCATGCGTTGGAACAGTGAGGAGCGTGCGTTTGCCATTGAGGCCTACTTTTCGAGCGGATGTTCTGTGATCGCAACCCGGCGCGCCTTTCGGAATCGCTTTAAATTAGCCCCGTTGGCCCCTGTCCCGGACATCAATTGTTACGTGGGTCACTACGTTCAGACAAACTGCAAGTGCGACAAGACGAAGAACTGGAGTCCCTCGGCCGATTAGATCACCTGAGAACATTGAGGTAGTGAGAGCTTCAATGTTGCGATCACCACGGCGTTCTGCGCGCAAACATGCGTCTGCCCTTGGACTTTCCGATCGTTCTGTAAGGAGAATACTTCATGATGATCTTCATTTCCATCCATACAAGATGGCAATTGTGCAGGAACTTTCTGAACGTGACTTCAATTCTCGGAGGAACGCGTGTGAGGTTCTTCTGGAAGTCGTTCCTGAGGACGCTATTGTTTTTTTTAGTGATGAAGCCCATTTTCATTTGTGTGGATCCGTCAACAAACAAAACATGCACTACTGGGCTGACACCAATCCTTGACAATTGCATCAAAGGCCTTTGCATTCACCTAAAGTCACAGTGTGGTGTGCAATTTCCTCAAGTGGAATTATTGGTCCCTGGTTCTTTGAGGAAAATGAAGTCACAGTGACAGTGAATTCGGACCGGTATGTAAACATGTTACAGGAATTTTTTTTCCCACGGCTAGATGAGTTGGACTTAGGGGACACTTGGTTCCAACAAGACGGTGCAACGGCACACACTTCAAGAGCATCGATGACTGTTTTGAGGGAACACTTCCCAGAGCGCCTTATCTCAATTAGGGGCGATTTGAAGTGGCCGGCCCGCTCTCCCGATTTGACCCCTTGTGATTTTTTTCTATGGGGTTATTTGAAATCCCGTGTTTATGTGAACCGTCCAAGGACCCTACAAGATTTGAAGACCAACATCCAGGAAGAAATTGCCAACATAATGCCTGCTATGCTGGCAGGAGTCATGACAAACGCCAGAAATCGGTTTACTCAGTGTATGGAGAATGGGGGACGTCACCTACCTGATTTGATCTTCAAAACTGAGTAAAACAAAACTTTATGTATGTGCCTATATTATAAAAAACGAATAAAAATTTTCTGATTCATACAATGCATTTTATTAAGTTTTAAAAAAAGGAAGTTATGCTGCCGCACCCTGTATGTTCTCCACTCACTATTAATGATATAACCTCATAATGTTTACTTCCCAATATTAATTTAAACATAAATACAAATTGGAAGGATTAAGAGGAATAGAACTGTACGACACATTTATTTTTTAAAAATAATTATAAATTATATTTGAAGAGAACCAAGAGTCCAGGGTTCAAGTCCCGGTCTGAGTATATACGAGGGCGGATCGGAAAGTAACGCACAATAATTTTTTTCTGCCTTGGTATTGCAGCTAGAATGTTGAAATTTCACAGAGATATAGTTTGAAGTTTTTACTACAGATGGTATTTTTTTCTCAGGTGCACCTCTTGCGAGAGAAGCTTGAACTATGCAACAAAGATTGTGCGCATGCTACAGTCGTCCACCTGTGAGGAACAGAGAAGTGTTGTTCGATTTTTGTGGGCCAAAGGGCATAAACCCAGTGAAATTCACAGGGACATGCGTGGCATGTATGGGGATGATTGTATGGACCGTAGCAATGTCTCCAGGTGGTGCACATTCTTCCAAGAGGGACGCATGAACCTTAGTGATTCGCCACGCTCCGGCCGGCCGACAACAGCAGCAATCCCGCAGAATGTCAGAGGCATTGAGGCGGCAATTCTGAACGACCGGCGTGTGCAACTGCGAGCTTTATCGCAGAAGTTCAACATTTCCTATGGTGCGGTGTACGATATTGTTCATGAAAATTTGAAATTCCGTAAAGTTAGTGCTCGCTGGGTGCCTAAGAACCTGACAGACGACCACAAGGGCCAGCGAATGATGGCAAGCTTGGACCACTTAACGCGGTACACCGCACAAGGACATGACTTTCTGGAAGGAATCGCCACAGGTGATGAGTCGTGGGCGTACCACTACATGCCCGAAACAAAGCAGGCATCAATGGAGTGGAAACATGCTGGTTCCCCAGTAAAGAAAAAATTCAAAGTGACTCAATCTGCCAGGAAAGTGCTTGTGACAGTGTTCTGGGATATGCATGGTGTTTTATTGGTGGACTTTGCTGAACACGGGACCACTGTGAATGCTGCGGCCTACATTAAAACTTTAGTGAAGTTGCGTCGTGCCATTTGTGACAAACGTCACAACATTAACGTTAAACTTCTTCATGACAATGCTCGCCCCCATGTTGCTGCTGTCGTTCGTCAGAAAATCGCCGAATTTGGTTGGGAGGTGCTCCAGCATCCACCATACAGTCCGGATCTTGCACCATCGGACTTTCATCTGTTTGGTCCCATGAAGAAATTCCTGGCCGGCAAACGCTTTGAGACAGATGTGGAAGTGAAATCAGCAGTGCACAGATGGCTACACTCCAACCAAACGGACTTCTACGAACAGGGCATATTGAAACTGGTAACACGATGGGAAAAATGTGTTGAGAAAGTTGGTGACTATGTCGAAAAGTAGGTAAAAGATGTAAGTTCATTTGTGATTTTTTTCCTTTTTTTTACTATTAAACTTTTTAAAAAAAAATTATTGTGCGTTACTTTCCGATCCGCCCTCGTAATTTTTCTCTTCAAATATGATTTATACATCATTGAGATGTATGAAATTAATAATAAAAACATCAAAATAATAAATAAATTTGTTCAGGACTGGAACATGTTAAACTAATGGTTTATTTTAGGAAGTAATATTTTGAGGTTCTTTCAATCAAGTTTTTCTGAGACTGAGAACATCTTACCTCAAATTAATGTTGATTTATTCTCAAACATGTTATGATATAATCTTCTATATCATCATCATCAGCTTTGAGTCTGGCCAAGCTGACAATGATATAGAAGGTTATATCGAAACATGTTCGAGAATAAATCAACCTTAATTTGAGGAAAGATGCTCCCAGTCTCAAAAAAACTTGATGTTAAACTAAATTTAACATAAAAAATATATAGCACATAGTTAAAAGTGGTAATATCAAAACTGACAGTGAGGAATACACCAATTCAAAACTTGTCATTATTTTACCTTGCTGCTACAGGTGAAGTTGCAGAGGCTGTGGTCACTCGCACTCTATGTTTAGAGGATGCTTCCCGCTCGCTGTGGCAGTGAGAGGTACTGGAGACTTGCTTTTCACTTTCCATCAACCATGACAATACCTTACTGCAATATCAAGGAAAAATTGATAGGAAGTAATACTACAAGGTAATTTATTAAAATATTGAATCAGAAATATACACCTCACCTTATATATATATATATTTTTTTTTTTTCCAAATGCCCCAGGTTTGTCTTTCGACATTCCTGGTTTCTCTCCTGGCATGGCATACTTGTAACCCACTTCTGAGGTTTGGGCGCCTGGAAGGCGGGGTTACGTTGCCCCGATGATATGATGGGTGATGATGATGATAATGGTGCGCCAGGAGAGTCCCTAATCCTAAGCTTAACATAAGATGAATGTGAATGATGATGATTGCGATGGCCATATGATTTCGGGGACCATTTGGGCCTTAAAGTTTTCCTGACATTTGTCTTACAGGTGAGGAAAAACCCTGATAAAAACCTCACCCAGAAAAACTATCCCGACCGGGGATCAAACCCGGGCCCGCTGCGTGACAAGGCAGCACGCTACCCCGAGACCACAGCGGTGGACACCTCACCTTAGATTTCATTTATCACCTGAAACATGTTTTGGTGAAGATCTTCACCATTCTCAACTGATATCCAACTCAGTTGGAAGGTGAATATGTCTACTGAAACATATTTAAGTGAAAAAAAAAAAAACAATAAAAGATGAGGTGTATATTTCCTATTCAATCTCCTAATAAAATCCATTTTAAAATATTCATAAAATTCAATACAATTTCATGGTCAGTATGTTGAGTCCCAGCTGTTATAGTTCATTTTTCAAACTGCTATTTACAGTAGCTACTCAAATTATACAGGAACCTGGGTGAGCACTGATACCATACAGAGGTAAATTAATCGCACTATAGGCCTTAGGAGGCCCTTGGAGTAGTAGGTTAAGGCTCCCACTAGGCACTTGATGTCAGCCCTGCGTGACGACTGCCTTTACCACCAGAACAAGCATCTGGTACTTATTTCAGTTAGAGGCTGATTCAATCTCAGGGCCACAGAATTGCCAGAAGGTTTGAGTCAGTTTAAAAATCCTGACCCCACCGGGACTCAAATCCTTGACCTTCCGGCTTGTAGAGTATTGCCTTAACCACTACGCTACAGTATCCAAAAATTAATAGGAAAATTTCTTCCTCAATGTGACTAGTTCCATATCTCTACGGTAAGATATGATGCCTTAGACTGCTCAGCCAAGGTACTGGACAAAATATTTTTTTAAAAATTCATGAAATTTAACATAGTTGTAAGAAATGAAGTCCTGCACTGTAGCTGAGTGGTTAAGGCAAGAGGCCTTTGCGCAGAGCTACGGGACTTGCACTGGTTTGAGTCTCCATGGGGGAAGAAATTTTCTCATGGAATTTTGGCCAGTATGGGTCCGGTGCCCACCCAGCATCATGAGGAATTTGGGCAGCTACAATAAGTAGCAACTCCAGATTGGCAAAATCAGGTATAATGGCTGGGGGATCCTTAATGCTGACCACATGCCACTCTTACACTGGCACAATGGTTGTCTACTTCTGTGATTAGTACATGTAGAAGTAAGGTCAGCAGCTGGCTGGTAGGCTAAGAGCCTTCTAGGCCTGTCATGCCATGGAGTTAGTAAAAAAATAGAAGTACATTTTATAAATTAAAAGGAAATAAATATAGAATGAATGAGAAAGATGAGGTTTGGCATTCTAATAGTATAGATGAGCACACAGAATAAGTGGAATAAATTATAAGTGATTTTTTTGAAGAGAAATATTTTTGCCTGAACTGGGATTTGTATCCAAGATCTCCAGTTTTACGTACCAATGCACTAACCATTGTGCTATCCTGGCATCCATGTTCAAACACAAATTTTTCTCTTTAACATTGGGATAAATTATGTCTCCTAATAGTTGTATAACCTCAAAATATATTGCGATAATGTGATACCTGTCTTTGCACTGAGCACTTGGATGGACAACTGGCGTACTGTCAGATACAACACTCACTCCGCTGTCTGTCAGATCTGTCAGCGTTTTCTTGCTACTTGACTTCCTCGAAACATCTCGACCCTGTCTGAATCTTGATTCATGACCTGCAATCAATATTATACACAATTTTGATGTTATATTTTAAATTAACATGTTCCAGAATTTAATACATTTTTATTTTACAAAGAAAAATTACTTTCAAACGAGAATTATATAAGTGGAAAGAAAGTTTATGTTCCTATCAGAAGTTTGAATGGCAGTAACGGGTTATCGCACTGACGTTCAGAGTCAGAGATCCAGCGCTTGACTCCCCAATTCGAACGTAATTTTTTTCTAAAATAATGTTTGTCAATTAGGTAATTGATGTTCTTGTTTGTTTGTTTGTTTAGTAGGATTAATGTTCTCTAATTCTGCTATGAGGATGAAATAACAAGCAATGAGGTCCAACAACTGAGAATATGTTCCACATTATGAAAATACAGTAGGAAGTAAAAAGAGGGAACAGGAGTAGACATCCAGGTCCGCCAACTTAAAGATCATCAGTCTGTACAAGCTGATGATAGAGCAAAGATTCTCTGAAACATGTCCTACAAGAAACAACCAATATGAAGTAAGATGACAACAGACATCTTATTTATTTATATGTTCCACATATTCAAGGGTTCTTTAATGTGATACTGGATCAATGACTTAACATCCCATGCAGAGAAAGCTTCAATCATGAAGTTTCCTCATTGGAAAAATTCCATTGGCCATGTTTGGAATTAACGTACATCCTTGGTCCAAAGGTTGATAGGTACATTTTTTAAATATCAATTTGGTAGCACCTGATATACATGATGATTATGATTGAAAAATTAGATTGAAGCAAATATGTGAAAAATATTCACTACATGCCAAATTTGTCGGTTGTGGACGTGATACAGCATTGAGAATGTCACAAATACAGTGAAGAAATCCGGATATACGATGGAGTTAAGAAGTATGAGGTGAGTCAAGAAACAAATAAACAAAAAGAAAAATGTCCATATGTGTAGAATACCATTCCATGAAACTTGCACAAAGAGAGAAGCAGCATTTAGACAGCTTAAGGCTATACATTTTCCAATTAACATCTGACACAAATACACTGTTAAAATTGACCTAAGATATAAGATAAGATGAAATAAAATGTGAAAAATAAGAATGTAAATCAGATGTTGCATCAGAGACAGTCATAAACCACAAAATCAAAATTAACTTTGGGGATACTAGTAATGATGAATAATGCCATGATTTAAAAAAAATTAAAAACACACAAATTATGAAAATGTCAATAATTATCTCGAGAATTTATATATTATGTTATTTTTCTAAAGAAAAACCCTCTAAATGCATTAAAATTGAATAAGAAGTTCACGTAAATATAACCTAGAAATCATCATATAACATGGCTGCATCGGTCAAAATATATAGATTGTGATGGCAGAATAGCCAATCTATTGAAAATACCACTAACACGAAAAATGGAGATTACTCTTTGTTATCAGAAATTCCACTCATGTACATTTGTAACAATAATTAATTTTTTTAAATAATTAAATGTTATTTTAACATCTTACCTCATATTTCATGTTTTTTCAAACACGGTAACTATAGTTTTCAAATGATCTTGTCATTCATTTTCAACCGCCATAATGTGTTTCCCAATTTTAACTTTGAATTAAATGTTAGCTAACCTACCCAAATGTACCAAAATATAAGGACTTAGATTTATGTGAAATCCTAAATAATTTTTCCCCTATTTAACATACTTTTTTTCAAAGTAAATGAAAATGAAACAAATTGAACGGTGCCATGACTGATATTTAATAAACAAAGAGTCGTATGAAATTAAACCATCCCATGTCTAAAAACCTGAAATGCATGAAAAATATGTGCATGAAACTGCCTTTTCATCACAATATGCAGATCAAATTACCTTTTTATCAAAATAGGTGCAACAAATTGCTTTTTCATCAAAATATCTTTTTCAAATTGGTCTATTCATAAAAATATGTGCATAAATTGCTTCTAGTGGAAACTTCAAGTAAACTTTCGTGGGTTATCGCTGGACGAAACCACCAATAACCTAACTAAACATTTTGCTACAGCATAAACATAATTCGTATTTAACTATGAATAAACATAATTAGAATTCTTGGCAAAAAGAAATAGCTATCTATGTATAAATAGTTAGTGGAGAATATATTTTTAATGACTCACCTTATACATTTTCAATTTTCTTTGATACCGACGGTTTCAGCCAATATCTTGTCCCTCTTCAGTCATGACTTCCACTGATGAAATTCTTGAAGTCATGACTGAAGAGGGACAAGATATTGTCTGAATCCATCGGTATCAAAGAAATTTGAAAATGTATGAGGTGAGTCGTTAAAAATATGTTCTCCACTCTCCGCTCACTAGTAATGAAATAACCTCATAATGTTTACTTCCCAACATTAATTTAAATATAGCTATCAATGTGTTTGACAACTAGTGGTCTATTTCAAAATGTAGGGTCTCATCATTGCTACTAGTTCAGTCAAAATTTTAATAAATATTAACTAATTTTATACATTACTGAACCAAAGGTTCAATGCCATATTTAGTAAGAATCTCCAATGATCTTCATAGGATTCTCAACGTTATCCTTTTATCTATGCCTATATCTTCCTTTTGGTCTTTTTCCCCAAAATTGGAAGTGCTTAAGAAATCATAAAATTACAAAATTAAAAAATGAAGCACACAATTAATATGATATAATTACGCCATATTATATGCATGTATAAGTGGAGAGTAAAACTATAGCAAAATTCTGATGTAAGAGAAAACATGGCTTGTGACTATCCCAACCACAATTGAAAATGCAGTAATAAATAACTAACCAGTCATAGAAGAATAGACATCCTGCTTCTGTGCATCCTGGTAGTCTGGCATGGATTTGCTTTTAGGCATGTGCCCACTACCTCCATGGTGTTTGTGTTCAGGACATTCAGGAAAATCATGAACATTTCCTGAATCTGATGAGAATGTGGAGAAAACATCCTGAAAAACAAATTCAAATATAAACTTATTACTGTGTGTATGTGCACTTTCTGTGTTTCAGGTTCCATACTTGCTAGATATATTAACGTGCTATTTTCAATTTAGGTATTGCTTGAGAGAGAAGTTGTAACTGTTTATTTCAGTGGCATTTTCTCCCATCACCAGCATCATCACTACCACAATGTTTGTGGTGGACAAACAGTTATCATGTTTTTATTATTCATTTCATACATCTCAACGATGGATAAATTATATTTGAAGAGAAAAATTATATATTCTCTTCAAATCTAAATAGTTATCGTGTTGAACTTTTATAGGAAAAAATCACTATGAGTATATGTGACAGTGGATTGCCCATTGCTAAACCTGGAAAATTTTATAAACAGATTTTGGGTTTAGCAATGGGCAATCCACTGTCACCATTTTTTGGCTAATTTGTTTATGGGCTATCTAGAATGTCACATCACCAATGCTTATCTATGGATATTTAAATGTTGGTATAGATATGTGGATGATGTTTACTCAATAATAAATTCAAAATATACAGAAGATGCATTAAAATTACTTAACCTTCAGGAAGAATCTGTTAAATTCGCCATGGAATTAGAGAAATCCCATTTTTAACTTGAAGATAATTAGGAATGAACATCATCAAAATATTGAATTCGATATACACAGGAAAGATACCCATACAGATAATTACATTAACTCTTCAGGTTTTAACCATATTGCTCATAAACATGCAATATTCAACAGTTTAATATACAGATTAACAAACATCCCCCTAAGTGAAGAAAATTTTAAGAAGGAATTCTATCACATTTTAAACATTGCTATGTCAAATGGTTTTTGAAAGGAGATAATAAATAAGTTAAAGAGATTTAAACAACAAAAAAGACTTAAAGAATACACCACCCTACAACCTGATTCAAAAGAAAAGAAACATTTCAAGAAAATTACTTACCATCCTGAAACACACAGAAAATTAAAAAAAAATTTTAACAAATTTGATATTACATCAGCACCAATTAACAAATTTAGCCTGGAAAATCTACTAGTAACTAATAAGAAAGTTAATGTCCCAAATAGTAAAAAATCTGGAATTTACAAAATCAGCTGCAATGACTGCGACAAAGTATATATAGGAAAAACTAAAAGGAATTTAGAAATTCATACAAAAGAACACGTTGGAAATATTAAAAATGGTGAAATTGAAAAATCAGCAATTGCAGCTCATAGTTTGCTAGAAAATCATAAAATTGGAAAGGACACTTAACTTTTGAAACATTTGGAGAAACCTTTGGAATTAACAATTTGGGAAAAGATATATATTCAGAAAAATAAATATAAAGCAATGAATTTCGATATCCCCAATGAGAATTATCTAATCTCCAAGTTCATAAAATCTACAACAGATGGCAATTCAGAAGATGATGTTAACGATGAAATTTCGATAGTATTTGACTGAAGATGGAAGTAATACTATACTTTTGAAACCGGCATCGTGAAGAGACACACCTTTGTGAGGTGAGATGTTAAAACATTTTCTCCAACTCATATATTAATTACTTTGAGTGTTTATACAACTTACTTGAGAAGTGTGAAAAATGGAGAACAAGATAAATCTGCAGTAACTACTTACGTTTAGTTAGAAAAACAAAATTGATGTGAATACAAAATTATTGAAACAGAAAGCACAAAAGAACTGACCATTTGGGGAGAAGATCTATATCCAAAAGTACAGAGAAAGGATTATGAATTTTGAAATTCCTGGGGAAAAGGTTTTGATTTGGAAGTTCTTTCGTCAAACAAAAGATGGAAGGAGAGTCAACATCTAGACCAACGACCGAAAGTTTAACATTCTGAAAGAGCTGATGATGATATGCAAGCATATTGAAACATGTTCACTAAAATACAATAATTTAATGAGGTAAGACGTATAAAGATAAATCTGCAAATTAATTATTTTAAATCTGAAGTTCAACCCAATCAGTTGGATTCTACTTGAGAATGGGCATGATGGTCTCTGAAACATGTCCTGATGAGACAATTCATCTTATGAGATTAATGATGTACACTGTGTTCCAAAATGATGGACGGCGTTTTAAGCAGTCAGTATAGCTTTACAAACAAAATTGGATGCTGATTATTTGCTATAATGAAAGAAGAACTGTGAAAGGTTCATATCCTATATACAGTAATTTGTTTCTTGTCATTATTAAGTCGCCAGCATTAAATTTGTGAAAATAGCGATTCCTGTACAGAAGTCATTCTGTGTGTTGCAATTTGCGAGGTCTGGTTCCATTGTTGCAGTGCAGCGAGTTTTCCAATGGCAGTTTGGAATTGATCCTCCGACAGAAAAAATTATCCATTGATGGTATAAACAGTTAGAAACAACTAGATGTATCTGTAAAACGAAAAGTCCAGGACGTTCATGAACACCAAATGACGTTATATTGTTTTTGGTCTGGACATCTTACCTCAATATTAATGTTGATTTGATCTTGGACATGTTTCAAAACAATTCTGTTTTATCGTCAGCTTTCCCAGACTGGTTTTATTTATGTTGCATTATGTTGCACCACCTGCATGTCGATGTCAGCTCCATCCTGTGGTTGGCCAAAGAACCTCCAAACAAGGTCACCCTCCATCGGAATATCAAAATTCATAACTCTGTTTCTGTTCTTCTGAATATAAATTTTTTTCCAAATAGTCAGCTCTTTTGTATTTTCTAACTGTTTTAATAATTTAGTGTCTGAATTTATATTATGTAAATATATATTTATATTATGTAAATATAATATAAATTCAGACACTAAATTATTAAAACAGTTAGAAAATACAAAAGAGCTGACTATTTGGGAAAAAATTTATATTCAGAAGAACAGAAACAGAGTTACGAATTTTGATATTCCGATGGAGGGTGACCTTGTTTGGAGGTTCTTTGGCCAACCACAGGATATTATGTAAATATAATATAAATTCAGACACTAAATTATTAAAACAGTTAGAAAATACAAAAGAGCTGACTATTTGGGAAAAAATTTATATTCAGAAGAACAGAAACAGAGTTACGAATTTTGATATTCCGATGGAGGGTGACCTTGTTTGGAGGTTCTTTGGCCAACCACAGGATGGAGCTGACATCGACATCCAGGTGGTGCAACATAATGCAACATAAATAAAACCAGTCTAGGAAAGCTGACGATAAAACAGAATTGTTTTGAAACATGTCCAAGAACAAATCAACATTAATATTGAGGTAAGATGTCCAGACCAAAAATAATATAATTAAAATAACCTCAAAATATAACTTCCTAAAATTAAATACCAAATGACGTGTTGGTCCAGATGACATGATTCATTTCCATACCCTCCCGATCTCACACCTTGTGATTTCTTCCTGTGGGGGTATGTGAAGGACCATGTGTATGTACCACCACTTCCGGTCGACCTTCCAGACTTGAGAAGGACTGTTGCTGCTGTTGAATTCATTACTCCAAATATGCTGACCAAGGTTTGGGAGAGATTCGACTATTGGCTAGACGTGTGCCTTGTGATGAAAGGTTCTCACATTGAACACTTATAAAGTATAAATTAAATTTGAAGAGAAAAATTTTCGCCTAGACTTATAAAGTATAATTAAAACTAATTAAATGAATCGTGATTTCTTCTTACCTCATACTTCTATGTTTTTTTAAACACAGCACTGCAGTATCGGCGACACGTTGTCGTCATCGTCAGCTGTTTTCACGACTGTCAATTTTTTTCCCTTTTTCCGGTAATTATCTAGACTGCCATCTGGTGTTCTTTTGAAGGAATTCCTCTTCAAACTGCCATCTGGTGTTATTTTGAATGAATCATTTCCTAAACTGCTATCTGTTGTATTTTTGAAGAACAAAGTTTAGGAAATGATTCATTCAAAATAACACCAGATGGCAGTTTGAAGAGGAATTCCTTCAAAAGAACACCAGATGGCAGTCTAGATAATTACTGGAAAAAGGGAAAAAAACTGACAGTCGTGAAAACAGCTGACGATGATGACAATGTGTCGCCGATACTGCAGTGCTGTGTTTAAAAAAACATAGAAGTATGAGGTAAGAAGAAATCACGATTTATTTAATTATTATTAATTGAACCTTATAATGTTAAAAATTCCCAGATTTAATATATAAATATAATTAAAACATTTTGTCTGATCATTCTTACCTCTTATGTATTTAAAAAAAATATGTTATGAAAACTCGAAGAGTTTCTCTTTAATCCCACGTAACTTTTGTTCTTATATATATCATGTAAGGGAAATTAAATAATCCATATTTGGTTCGTCTTCCGGGCTTATAGGCCGTGGTCTGGTTGTCTTCTTACTCGACGTTTCGTCTACTGCTGCGGTAGACCTCATCAGGAGATACTGCGTGCTCTCTGTGAACTCCTCAACAGTCGGCTGCAGACTGGCTGGTGGTTGGAAACTGTCTCTCTTTTTATAGCTAAACCCCGGGTGGTGGGGAGGTTTTCTGCGCGGACCCCCCACCACCCGGGGTTTAGCTATAAAAAGAGAGACAGTTTCCAACCACCAGCCAGTCTGCAGCCGACTGTTGAGGAGTTCACAGAGAGCACGCAGTATCTCCTGATGAGGTCTACCGCAGCAGTAGACGAAACGTCGAGTAAGAAGACAACCAGACCACGGCCTATAAGCCCGGAAGACGAACCAAATATGGATCAAGACGCCGGCCGTGAAAGCCTACAATTAGAAATTAAATAACTTTGGAACACCGTCCATCATTTTGGAACATTCTGTATTTCTAATTCAACTTTCATGAAAATTAATGTTGACATTACCTTTTCTTTGCGTACATGGCGAGAGTAGTATGGAGGACGAGAATGAGACTGGTAGGGGTGAGGCACACTGTGAATCAGACCCACACCACTGAAATGGGACGGAACTGCAGCACCAGGCATAACTCCCCCTAATGATGACATCTGCAAAATAACACCATACTCATTAAACAATTGATTTCAACGAAGTTTTTATTAGGATGAAATTTAAATGCTCTTAATTCATACTATATCTTATTTCATTACTTTATGGTCTTATCAAATAGCCAGAAAATGGAACATTACAATACCTACGCTACAGTATTTAAAAAAATGCCACTTTCATTAACATATAAATAAATCATGGCAAATTTAATTAATTATTTTACTAGTGAAGAAGCAAGGTCAATCAACAGAAATTATATGGATATAAATATTAAGTTTTTAGAATAAATGATCATCGCAACCCAGAGTAGATCAAAGCTCCCCTTAGAATTCTCTTCTAGGAAACTGTTCACCAATTGTTAATTGTTATATTTGAAGAGAAAAATTATACACTCAGACCGGGGTTTGAACCCAGGACATTTGGCTTTCTAGGCCAATGCTCTACCCCTGAGCTACCTGAGCACTCCGATCTAAATGCAAATTTTTCTCTTATACAATGTTAATTCCCCGAGCGCCAAATGCTATAAGCCTTTGCTTGATCATGCAAATTGTTAATTCAATGTTTTAATGTCTTCCTGTACTTCATCCATCAATCCAATCCAATGGACATTTGGTTTTCCAATTTTCCATCTACGTTTTGGTTTACTGGTTTACCTTCCTGATAATCTTCCTACTTTTTTTTTATTTAGGTAAAATTTGATCACTCACCTCATATTATTCTTCTTATTTTACTATAAACTAGTTTCAGAACTTAGTTTCCATTCCATCCTCAGTATCATCATGACTGTTATTCTGTCGTCTTGAAGAGCTATCCTTCGCTCCTTCCATTGGCAGACTGAAAAACCTCGAAGCCAGGTTATTCTCCTCAGGAATGTAAGAGTTCATCAATTTCTCCTTTTTGCTCCTTTGAATATAGATCTTTTCCCAAACAGTGAGTTCTTTTGGTTTTTCTATTTGTTTTAATAAATTTAGCTTCCTTCTCGATAAGATGTTTTTCAGAACATGCATGGGTAGCCATTGCAGATTTTTCTACTTCCCCTTTCTGACTTTCCTGAGATATTCTTTCACTCAAGTTTTCAAATTTCTGTTAGTTTTTCCTATGTAGAATTTCTCACATTCTTCACATTTAATCTGATAAATCCCTGATTTGTTTTCTTCTTTTATTTTCTCATTTTTATTAGGTCTAATCAGTCTACTGATGCTATAGTCATTTTTGGGTGCTATAACCTTACGTTGAAATCTTAAATTTTTTTTTTGAAACTGGTGCTTCAATGGATGATATGTGAATTTTCTGAATTTTGCATTTTCTTCTTTTCCTTTTAGAAGAGTGCTTTGATTAATAAATTCTTGTCTTTTGAACTTGTTTATTTTCTTGTGTATTATTCTTTCTTCAAAACCATTTTTTGTAGCTACATTGATTGTGTTCTTTTTCTTAAGAAGAATAATATGAGGTGATTGATAAAATTTTAGCTAAATGAATATACCTCACAGTGTGAATTCCTAAAATAAGTAATCTTCCTACTTATATCTGAAGAGAAAAATTTTCGCCTAGACTGAGACCCAAACCCAGGACCTTTGGCTTTTCGGGCCAAATGCTCTACCAACTGAGCTACCGAGGCGAGTTGCGATCTAGACACAAATTTTTCTCTTTATACGTTGTAATTCCCTCGCGCCAAATGCTTTGAAACCATTGCTTCTATCTTTGCATATGGTGGCCTGTTAGTTAAGAAGACATTAATTGGGAATTTAACACTACTTTATAAAGCCAGTAGGGCTTCTATTGATGTTTTTATTATTAATGTAACACTTCTCACTGAAGGATAAATTATATTTGTCTCGTTCTAGGTGAAAATTTTTCTTTTCAAACATAATTTATCCTTCAGTGAGAAGTATTACATTAATAATAAAACATCAATCTTCCTACTGTTCGTTCTCTGTCCATCTTAATCTTAACTTTACAATATCAAATGAACTATAGAGTTGATATTCTCAAGATGCTCTAACTAAAATATGGGATAAATAAATGCAATAATTATTTACTAACTTTTAATAATAAAAAACTGAAATAAACTCATATAACTTTTTAGTTAGAGGATCTCAAGTATAAACTTTTTATTATATCTTGATCATCATTCTCCATTTCCATTAACATGTCTATAATTTTTTCTAACATTTTTTTTATTTTTAAAAATGCTTAGCCGAGATTTATCATGTTCCGTCATTATTTAAGAATATATAGGTAAAGGAAAAGCATTTGAGGTTAGAATACCATATAAGAAAACAATTGGCCATTTTTGTGCTGTAATAATTTGAGGCTAATGAAACCTGAAGGAAATAGAATAGGCCGACCAAAGTTAAGACAGTTAGAATAAAAGAAGATCTTAAGAAGCTTTTGGTATATTATATCAGGGTGGAGAAGGAAGGTGTCAGGCAGGATGAACAATTGAAGATTTTGTCAGTGGCCTGGTTCAAAATGAGCTGTAGTGCCATATACGATGATGATATTTTGAAGAATTTCTAAACTGCCATCCATGAGAGAAGCACCATTTATTTTACTGGTATACACTTAAGAAAAAAATAATTTTTAAAACCTATTGAGTAATGAGTGATAATTTCAATAGTGCGTTATGATAGAATTTGGATGTCATTTTACAAGTATTTTCTCTTCGAATTTTAAAACCACCCTCATACAAGTATTATTTCAGATATAAATACCTTGCCAACAATAGATGCCCCAGGCACAGTCCTGCGTCTGGACTCTGGAGAATTAGGTCGGGGAGATATGAGTCCAGGTGAACGCGAAGGAGTCAGATCTGACCATACCCGTGATACATGCTTATCTGAAATATCAAATTATATTACTTCAAATTAAAATATTACATAACAATGAAAAATTAACATTTCACTCACTAAATTCCTCCATAATGTGTAACTTCAATCAACTTAATCCAGTTTATATCTCAGATATCCAGTTATCTATGTTCCGCCCAAAAATTATTATCCCACATAATAATTAATAGTAAAGTGCAAACTGCCTACTTGTGTCTAACATAATTCCAGTCAAAGGATGAGATGAGATGGAGCAGCTATAATCGAAGGTCTGTGTGGCGGCTGTCTAGGCCTGTCACACCATCATAGGGGCAGATGAAATTAAACAAAATGGATGAGATGAGTATTGAAGAAGTGGCAGAATGAAGCTTTTGGCTGGGGAAAATGGGAGAAATCCTGAGAAAAAACAGCCTTTGCTTCAATTCATCCACCACAAACCACATAAGGAGTGATCAAGATGCAAACTCGGGTCTTAGAAGTGGAGGGCAAGTGACCAAACACTTGTGCCATGGAGTCACCACATAATAATAATAATAATAATAATAATAATAATAATAATAATAATAATAATAATAATAATAATAATAATAATAATAATAATAATACAGTAAAATTTGTTCAAAGCAGAATCGCATGGGACCCTTTTATTTTTCCACATTAGACAACATTCTGCATTATAAAAAAAAACAAAAAAAATATTAACCAATCTTCGATTATAGAGCACAGTATGTATTTTTATACATACATTGAATTAATTGTAGTTCCGCTGCCATTGGAAAGTGAAGTATAGTATGTAGAGTGACTTCGACGGTAACGCGCGAAAAATCACCCAGTCCTGTTTCGTCAGCGGTATAAAATGTCTCTTAGGCGCGTATCCTGAAATTAAAGCACGCAGTTTCGGTTTCCACTCACTAACTATAATTTCTTCTACTTCCTTTGATTCCCCGCAAAATTCAATTCCACACTACATTGTGTCGTCTTTTAAAACTGTCCACAACCAACCTGAAGATGCCTTGAAAGTGTTATTCCTTAGGGATATAGCAACAGCTAGAGCTTGACTTTGGAGCAACGGTATGGAAATTTAGAGATTTTTTGTTCATGGACTTGTAAACCACTCCTACAGCTCGTTGATTTTTTTTTTTTTATTTTTGCTCTTCATTTGACCATTTTATTGCATCTATTCATTCATTATTTTTTCTTTGTGTTTTAAAATCTCATAAACTTGGGTTTCTCCACATTTAAATTTAGTCATTGTTTCGCGTACTAAGAGTTTGTTTTTCATTATCTTCAATCACTTTCACTTTTTTCGTTTAATGACAATGATACATGCGATTTAGCCATCTTTATTCCATAAATTCAGAACACTGCCAGTGAAATATATGTTCACAATCGGTCTCAGATCTTAAACTAATTTAAGATTTTACAGTGCACTGGTTTTTTGTAAGACAGATGTTACGCGTCAAATATTTTTTAAACGAACCTGTATTTCGCAAAACGGGTGTGCAGTAGGCTGAAAGAAAATTACATATACAGTAAAAACTCTACTTCACCCAGAGGCAGGATCATCACTTATTGTTAATTCGCCTAACGAGAATTCAATGAAGTGGAAACTAATTTATTTTTATGTTCTTATTATGAATTTCATACATCTCTCATGTTGGATAAAATCATATTTAAGAATATCTACGCTAAACGCTACCCCCTCAATGGTAGAGCACTTGGACTAGAAAACCAAGGGTCCCGGGTTCAAGTCCCGGTCTGAGCGTATAATTTTTCTCTTCAAATATAATTTATTTCTCTTTATCTTTCTGTCTTATAAACATTTTATTCATGAATTGTGTAGAAATATCCTCCGATTTCCACATCGGGCAGATTCCGTTTTATACAAAACAAATACACGTAAAATTACTATTATTTTCCTGGAATCAATAAATTTGTTCACATTGGACAGATTTTTGCATTATTCACGTTCTGGATTGAACAAGTTTTACTGTAATAATAGTAAAATAAAACCAATCATCTCTCTTTCATGTCAAAGTATTGAAAGGACTATTACAGTGTCTAACAAATATTCCAACCAATAGTAGTAGTAGTAGTAGTAGTAGTAGTAGTAGTAGTAGTAGTAGTAGTAGTAGTAGTAGTAGTAGTAGTAGTAATAATAATAATAATAATATTTGTGGCATGACAACTCTACAGTGCCAAGGCAGCAAAAGTGATTGCTCTCTCTCACTAGAAGATAACAGTATATAGTCACTACGTTAGCATGATGCAGTCCATCAACATTTGTTTTAGTTTTTTTAACCGGATTTAATTAATTCTCATATCAAGTAACCGCTCAGTTATTCTCACAAATCTGTTCCCATTCCAGACCTCATGTCTGTACCTGTATATTCCAATGCGATGCAAGGATACTCTCTTTTGGGCATTATTTAACCAAACTAATTTAGTTATGCTTGTTTTCCTACAGATGTCAGCTAGTGATAAGTGGTTAGCTCATTCATCAAATAGATACGTAATAGGCTACTAAGGTATTACTTGGATGGAAAAGGTTGATTAAATTTTATTCAGAGCCACTACTTTAGGCTTCAGGTACTTGAAGAGCCTAAAAATCTTCAGACTCAGGACCCATAGTTTAGAGTCCCTCCTAGAGAACTTGTCACTTGGATTTTTTCATCCTAAAAATTCCATTTACTCTGGCTGGGTTTGAACCGCAGTTCTCAGTATCAGAGGCAAGAAACTTAACCCCTAGACCCATATTTGTATTGAAAGAAATATACCTTTGGTATAGCTAGGAATAACTTGAGACTTATAGATAATACAATTATACAAACACACATTTTTATTAAGTAAATCACTGGGTTTGAGACTTGAAAGCAAATGTAAATGAAACCATCTTTAGTACAGAAGAACACAAGATTACGGCTTTATAAGGTTCTCGCAAGACCAGTATTAAGATATGGTAGTAAAGCATGGACAATACGAAGAAGAGATGAAAGCCGAATAACAGCAAGTGAGATGCAATTTATGCGCCATACAGCAGGCTACATAAAGTGGGACCATAAAAGAAATGAGGAAATTATAGAAGAGTAGGATGTAGAACCCATTCTTCACCATATACATAACTACCAGAACAAATGGAAAGCCCATCTTCATCGAATGCCATCTCATAGAATTCCAAACCCACACTTCGCTACTGCCCCCAAGGCAGAAGATCACTGGGACGTCCAAAAAAACGGCTGGATGGAAAATTCCTCTTTGAGACCGTAACAGGTCACACGGCTTAATACTTGCATGGATGATGATGATGATGATGATGACC
Source organism: Diploptera punctata (assembly GCA_030220185.1). Lineage (NCBI taxonomy): Eukaryota > Metazoa > Arthropoda > Insecta > Blattodea > Blaberidae > Diploptera > Diploptera punctata. The sequence goes on along the minus strand of JASPKZ010001586.1, from coordinate 3,646,360 downwards.
ACTGGGTTCAAGTTTTAGTTCAGCTGTGGAAAGGGGAGATCTTATGCTTCATGTCTACAATATTTTAAGGCCTACTACTTAGTTTCACGTACAATGAGAAATAATTTTCCACTGATTTACACTACCATAATGATAAATACCTACCAAGAATTGCCTGATCACTGTCATCTGCTTCAACTAGAGAATGTTGAGACTGTGGAGCCGCCACTGTCTCAAAAATAGGTAGGTTCTCCAGTCCACTCACAAGGTCATCCTGCACAAATCAATGCACATTATTTTACAAATTACAAAACATGTTTATGTATCTACTAAGTGACAAAGATTTTCAATTAATAAATGAGTTGGAGAAAATGTTTTAACATCTCACCTCACAGAGTTGCATGTCTTCGCGATACCGGTTTCAAAAGTATAGTATTACTTCCATTAATAGTGAGTGCAAGCCATGACTGAAGAGGGACAAGATATTGTCTGAAACTGCCGGTATCAAAAAAATTTGAAATGATATGAGGTGAGTCGTTAAAAATATGTTCTCCACTCACTATTAATGATATAACCTCATAATGTTTACTTCCCAATATTAATTTAAATATTACTTTCAAAACCGGTATCGTGATGACACGCAACTTTGTGAGATGAGATGTTAAAAACATTTTCTCCAACTCATTTATTAATGTAAATACCTCATAGTGTTTCCTCCCACTGTAATTTTAATTAAAAGATTTTTAAACCAAAAATGTGAGGGGTTCGGGGAGAGAGATGAGATGTGATGGCTAAGGCTAGGACTTTCATATAATAAAAGTTAAGATTACAATACAGATAGAATATATTACTATATATAAAAGAAAAATTAAACAAACAAATACCGTTATTATCAGACTGGCAACATCTACCCTCTGTACATATGAGGACGTAGCCCATAAGGTCTGTAGTAACTTCCTGGGTTGAATTAGAGTGTACAAGGGGTTGATCGAAGAGACTCAGCAATTAAAAAAAATGCAATAATCAAGAATCTATACTACAGATGCTAATAAAATAAATTTTAAAAATGGTTATCTGACAAAAATATCTTTGAAACCATAAAAATTTAACATATTTAAACTAAAATGTTCCCTTAAGTAAATATATGTGATTTTTCTGAAATATGTAAAAGTATGCAAAAATAAATGTCTTAACCCACTCCAAATAACCTAAATGGGTACTGATTAACCATTTAATCTGATTAAATGGTTTTAAAAAGGATATAATATCTAACAAATTAAAGAAATTCAGAAAGATAAAACAACTTAAAGAATGCTCTAGCCTACAAATGGTTAGTAACGAAAAGAAGAATTTCAAGAAAATTACTTACCATCCAATAGTACATGGGAAATTTCAAAAAATATTTGACAAATGCAACATTACTTTGGCACCAATAAATAAATTTAGTCTGGAAAAACTTTTAAATACCAATAAAAAAATCAACATCCCAGACAGTAAGAAATCTGGAATTTATCAAATTAATTGTAATGATTGTAGCAAAGTATACATAGGAAAAACAAAAAGGAATTTAGAAACACGCACTAAAGAACATTTTAGAAATATTAAAAATTGTGAAATTGAAAAATCAGCAATTGCTGCACATAGTTTACTAGGACATCATAAAATTGAAAAAGAAGCGAAACTTTAAAACAGTTGGATAAACCGTTGGAATTGACAATTTGGGAAATGATATTCATTCAGAAGAATAAATATCGATCTATGAATTTCGATATTCCGGTGGATAAAAATGTAATTACAAAGTTTATAATCCCAATGAAAGATGGCAGCACAAGAGGTGATGTCACTAAAGAAATCAACAATCACGGAATTTCATCAATGGATGCCATGACTGATGAAGGACATGATATTGTCTGAAACCGTCGGTATCAAAGAAGTTTGAAAATGTATGAGGTGAGTCGATTAAAATATGTTCTCCATTCATTATTAATGATATAACCTCATAATGTTTACTTCCCGATATTAATTTAAATATATACTAGTCTTTTAAATTTCCACTTTGAGTACTGTGTGTAAGGGTTTATGTAGTGTAGATGCATTGTGTTAAGCCATGTTGCATAACCATAAAACAAACTATTATAAAGGTTTTCTTGGAATAAAATTCAATAATCCTTTATCAATGACATCTGTCTCCCGAATTAGCTATTTTATCTTCTAATTTGATTAAAATTGAAACCACTAATGGACTAAAATTGATGATAGCCACCAAGGAGCATCATTATATGTAATATTCCCTTTGAAGAGATGGACTGCCACAGATAGTCGTCCTCCTCCTGTTTGGCTTCACAGCCCATTGCATCTAGCCTTACCCATCCCTTTGGGGTTTCTTGACAAATATGATTTACTTATGATGTTTTTATTATTGATTTAACATTTCTCACTGAAAGATAAATTATATTTGAAGAGAAAAATTTTCGCCTACACCGAGACTAACCCGGGACCTTTGGCTTGCCAGGCCAAATGCTCTACCAACTGAGCTACCAATGCGAGTTGCAATCTAGATGCAAATTTTTCTTATATACGTTGTAATTCCCTATCGCCAAATGCTTTTGAAACCATTGCTTCTATCTTTGCAAATGGCGGCTTCTTAGTTAAGAAGACATTTATTGGGAATTTAACATTACTTTATAAAGCTAGTAAGGCTTCAAATGATGTTTTTATTATTGATTTAACATTTCTCACTGAAAGATAAATTATATTTGAAGAGAAAAATTTTCGCCTAGACCGAGACTCAAATATAATTTATCTTTCAGTGAGAAATGTTAAATCAATAATAAAAACATCATTTGAAGCCTTACTAGCTTTATAAAGTAATGTTAAATTCCCAATAAATGTCTTCTTAACTAAGAAGCTGCCATTTGCAAAGATAGAAGCAATGGTTTCAAAAGCATTTGGCGAGAGGGAATTACAACGTATATAAGAAAAATTTGCGTCTAGATCGCAACTTGCCTCGGTAGCTCAGTTAGTAGAACATTTGGCCTGGCAAGCCAAAGGTCCTGGGTTTGAGTCTCGGTCTAGGCGAAAATTTTTCTCTTCAAATATGATTTAGTTATGCTTACTTCCCTACAGTCCACCGCAGTGGTATAGTGGTTATGTTTATTGCCTCTAGTCCTGAGAGCAGCAGGTTCAAACCTAGCAGGTCCATGAATTTTTAGGATGTTAAAACGATTAGAAATATAATTCGACCAGGAACTTTAGCAGTCCGACTTGCAGCCAATATAATTGCAGGACATTTATTATTGACCCTTCTAGGCAATACTGGCCCTTCCCTCTCAGCCTCTTTTCTATCCCTACTCTTAATTACTCAAATTGCCTTTCTAATTCTTGAATCCAAGGGACAAGTCCTCTGGGAGGGACTTTAAGCCATGTCTTATTGAGGAGACCTGCTGACTACATGCCACCCACTGACATCTAAAGGTAAATAAGCGAAACTAATTATTAATAGTGAGTGGAGAACATATTTTTATCGACTCACCTCATATGATTTCAAATTTCTTTGATACCGACGGTTTCAGACAATATCATGTCCCTCTTCAATCATGGCTTCGACCTCATACAATTTCAAATTTATTTGATATAAGACCATTGATTCGAATGAATTTTTCATTCATCTTCCATTTATTTTCATGACTCCAACAGTTTCAATTTCAAATTTATTTGATTTAAGACCATTGGTCCAACATGTTGGAGTCAAAAATAAACTGAAGATGAATGAAAAATTCATTCGAAACCAATGGTCTTAAATCAAATAAATTTGAAATTGTATGAGGTGAGTTATTAAAAATATGTTCTCCACTCACTATTAATGATATAACCTCATAATGTTTCTTCCCAACATTAATTTTAATATAAGTAATTATGCTTGGTTAACAAACTGTTGTTAGGAGTACTCATGTCTCCTGAGGGAAGTATGGGATATATACATATTTCCCTACAGATGTCATGAGTGACATATGGTCAGGGTGTCATCTCAATGAGACATCTAATAGACAACAAATGTCTAGGCGTATATTTTTCTTTTCAAATATAATTTGTCCCATCATTAAGGTGTTTAAAAATGAATAATATTAACATTGAAAGAAGCACTACTGGCTTTATAAGTAATGTTTAAATTCCCAATAAAAAGTCTTCTTAACAAAGAAGCCGCCATTTGCAAAAATCGTAGCAACGGATCGTAGCATTTGGGGTTAGGGAATTAACTATGTGTAAGAGAAAAATACGCGTTTAGATTGGAGGCCTAGGTGGCTCAGATGGAAGAGCATTGACATAGAAAGTCAAAGGTCCTGGGTTCAAACCCCAGTCTAGGCGTATATTTTTCTTTTCAAATATAACAAATGTATTATTTGGATAGAGAAAAGTTGGTTAAGTTTTGCTCAGACACACTAATTTAGGCTTGACATTCTTTTTCAAGCCTGAAAATTTTCAGATTGGGACCCATGGCTTAAATCCCTCCAAGAGAACTTGTCCCTTGGATTTTAACATCTTAAAAATTCATCAAGGCTTTTTCTTTCATGCATAAGGTTCTTTTACAAGTCCAAAAATCTTCAGATTCAGGACCCATGGCTTAAGTCCCTCCTGGAGGATTTGTCCATTGGATTTTTCCATCCTAAAATTTTATTGACCCTGGTCAGGTATGAACCTGCAACCCTCGGGACTAGAGGCCAGATAAAAACCACTAGACAACTGCAGTCGAACATGTTTTCAATATATATATATATATATATATATATATATGTTATAATTAAATGTTTAACATTGAGCAATGCAAGCTTAATATTGAATGATAAGAAAAATAAATGCCTGGACGGGATTATTTTTCTTATCATTCAATATATATATATATATATTGCGGAAAAGTTTGGAATTTAATTTTGTTTACAAAAATTATTACATATAGTAAAAGAGTATATTTTAAGTAAATTTTCTTTAAGATCACTACATACCTCTAGTAATTTACGGTCCAATTTCTCCTGAGCTTCTTGTTCACGCTTCACACCTTCTAGTTTGTCTATCAAGATGGCAGCAAACTGCTCAGGTTTCATGGGATAAGCCTTTAGGAAATATCACAACATGATATAATTAATAGTGTTATGACAAATTTAATAAAATAAATATATGATACAATTATTCATATTGTATCTATGAGGATAGGCTAGAATTGAGCCCTTGAGTAAAAAAATGGACCATGGCCACTTCTGATTCATTTACAAGTGAGCACGTTTACTGATAGCTCAAGAATATATTTATGTTTATAATTGTATTTTTCTAGTGTTACTAAATGTCTATTAAAACAAATAAAATATTTGTTTGTATTACTATTTATAATTATTATTTAAAGTCCTGCACCATAGCCAAGTGGTTAAGGAAAAATATCTTGGCACAATGCTAAGGGCTTGACTTGTTCAAGACTCCATGGAGGAAGAAATTTTTCCGTGGAATTTTGGCCAGTATGAAACCGGTGCCCACTCAGCATCATGAGGAATTTGGGTACCTACAATAAGTAGTAGCTCTAGGTTGAGAAAACTAGCTATAATGGGTAGGGGGAACCTAACATGTTGACCACATATCACACCTACATTGGCAGGATGATCGTCTCTGTGAAAAACACATGTAGATGTGTGGCAGCAGCCAGCTGGTAGGTCAAGGGCCATTTAGGCCTGACATGCCATAGAGAGAGAGAGAGAGAAAAAAAAATTAAACCAGTATTTAGAAGAAAATTCTGTGTTCTCCAAATCTGACATAATGGATATAGCTCATTTTAATACTCAAGGGCTCAAATGTTATAACTAAATCAGTTTCTTGCTTTTTCTGTAATCTTCTTTCCTTTCTTCCTTAACCCATTGGCTTACACAGACGGCTGAACATGTGAAGCCCATTCTTACACAGACAGCTGTGAGCCAGACTGAGCAGCTGAAGCTTCTTCTTAAGAGTTTTTTTTAGTTTTGTCAACAGATGGCATGACATGTTATATACCATTGGAAAGCTGAGAGAACAATCTATTCAACGGTAATTAAAAAATTATACACCATCACCCCTCCTGGTCTAAACATTGAAAATTTTACAATTGAATTAATTTAACAATTAAATTATCTACCTTGCCAGGTATCATACAGGGGCCACTAGTCAGGAAACAGGCATGCTACCACCTGAGCCAGCATGGCAGATGTCATATAAGATACGTTAAATTTCATGTAGGTGTGTAAATGTTGTACCATCTGAGTACACATCTCTTTACACACCAAGAATCCCAAAATTGCAAGTAACCAATTCAACATTATTGACAATACATCCCTCTGCATTACAATATCAGTATTTTCATTTTTGTGGCACAGATTGATAACTTTTTTTTTATAATTCTGGAAACAGCCCTCTTTGCATACTCATTAAGAAATGCATCTTACCTGTTCTTTCTGTATTCTTTGAGTGCGTGGGATGACAGTGTGATGCATGTAGGGATCTCGGTTTATTCTAGCGCTTTCCTTCATGTGTTTACTATCACGCAGGTACTGTTTTTTGTTGGTTGTACGAAGACGGTTCACGGACATTCCATCCCTGTAAAGCATGACAATTTCTATCAGAAACTAACATACATTTATCAATTATGAGTGAAGTTGATTAGAAAGCATGATGTCTTAGAGACAACTGCTAGGGCAGGGAAGAGGAGGAAATATTTTCACTAATGTATTTTCAGACTGGGGTCCACTCAGCCTCCTCCTGAATAAGTACTATGAAATTTCCTAGGAGTAGAGTCTATGGAGCTTAAGGTAACAACACCTCACGACCAGACCTCTGTGAGGGTCACAAAATAACAAAACTAACATTTGGAATGCACAGAACATACAAGATGCCATGACCCATGGAATAGGGTGACACTGTAAGAATGCAGCTATTTTCATAAACAATCATTATCATTGCGTCTAGATCGTAACTCGCCTCGGTAGCTCAGTTGGTAGAGCATTTGGCCCGGCAAGCCAAAGGTCCCAGGTTCGAGTCTCGGTCTAGGCGAAAAAATTTTTCTCTTCAAATATAATTTATTTTTCAGTGAGAAATGTTAAATCAATAATAAAAACACCATTAGAAGCCTTACTAGCTTTATAAAGTAATGTTACAATTCTCAATAAATGTCTTCTTAACTAAGAAGCCGCCATTTGCAAAGATAGAAGCAATGGTTTCAAAAGCATTTGGCGAGAGGGAATTACAACGTTTATAAGAGAAAAATTTGTGTCTAGATCGTAACTCGCCTCAGTAGCTCAGTTGGTAGAGCATTTGGCCCGGCAAGCCAAAGGTCCCGGGTTTGAGTCTCGGTCTAGGCGAAAAAATTTTTCTCTACAAATATAATTTATCTTTCAGTGAGAAATGTTAAATCAATAATAAAAACACCATTAGAAGCCTTACTAGCTTTATAAAGTAATGTTAAAATTCCCAATAAATGTCTTTCTTAACTAAGAAGCCGCCATTTGCAAAGATAGAAGCAATGGTTTCAAAAGCATTTGGCGAGGGGGAATTACAACGTATATAAGAGAAAAATTTGCGTCTAGATAGTAACTCGCCTCGGTAGCTTAGTTGGTAGAGCATTTGGCCCGGCAAGCTGAAGGTCCCGGGTTCGAGTCTCGGTCTAGGCGAAAATTTTTCTCTTCAAATATAATCATTATCACATTACGATAAACAATTACTTTCTTTAGTAGATACTGATATTTATGTCTGTAAGTGTGTGCATTTATTGTGTGCCCCATTGTGACTGAATATTACAGCTTACAAAACTGAATTGTCCATGCTTTCTTAACTTCTTGTTATTTGGTACTAAAGACCAAGTTCTGCTCAAGACAATGAGTATGAATATAAGGATCCTTCTATTCATATCTGTTATTGGCATATAATAAGGTATTAATGGAATTTAATTAAAATTATAGTGGGAGGAAACACTATGAGGTATTTACATTAATGAATGGGTTGGAGAAAATGCTATAACATCTCACCTTATAAAGTTAAGTGTCTTCACGATACCGCTTTCAAAAGTATAGTATTACTTCCATTTTCAGTCAAATTCCAACTTTTGAAATTGGTATAGTGAAGACACACAACTTTATGAGGTGAGATGTTAAAGCATTTTCTCAAACTCATTCATTAATGTTGATGAAATATTCTTACCCTTTTTAAAATGTTTTTATTTATAATTTATCGCTCACACTGAAGGACAAATTAATATTTGAAGAGAAAAATTTATGCCTAAATTGGATACAAATCCAAATTCTCTAGTTCTATGTACCAGCGCGTGAGGACTGTATAAGAGAGAGATTTTTATCTTTATTTATTTATAGTTTTGTTAATTGCTCCCCCATATGAATAAACAGATGTTCAAGGAATCATCTGAGTAGAAAATAAAATAATACTGGTACTGGATCTTTCATAATTAACTATCCATTAAAATTAAAACATTTTGTCTGTTCATTCTCACCTCTTAGAGTTGTTTTTGTCGAACATATGTTTCAGAGCTTCTTAGCCCCATTGTCAGCATTACAGACGATGGGGCTAAGAAGCTCTGAAACATATGTTCGATAAAAGCAACTCTAAGAGGTAAGAAGGAACAGACAAAATGTTTTAATTATTAAACAAACCTCTTAATGTTACTTCCTATAGTATTTTAAAATAACTAAAATGTTTCAATAACTTTAATGAATTTTGGATATGTTGCGTATCTCTGCTATTGTGCCATACAGTCAGTTCTATTTCGAGCATATTCACAAGAGGGAGTATCAGTGCATGTTAACTCACAAGATATGCCAATGTAATTAGGGTATACCAATTATTAAGTAGATTTTTATCACTCACCTCATATTGTTGTTCTTATTTGATTATAAACTAGTTTCGGAACATAGTTCCTGTTCCACCCTTAGTATTGTCACGACCGTTGTTCCGTCATCTTGAAGAGCTGTCCTTCACTCCTTCCATTGGCTGACTGAAAAACCTCGAAACCAGGTCATTCTCACCGGAAATTTCAAAGTTCATCAATTTCTTCTTTTCCCTCTTTTGAATGTAGATCTTTTCCCAAACAGTAAGTTCTTTTGGTTTTTCTATTTGTTTTAATAATTTAGCAGAATTTCCCGGAAGGATCAAACTAATGACGACCAAAGCAATCACTGGGCCGTCCTATGAAACGCTGGAGGGAAAATTTTCTATAGGATCGTAACAGGCCTTGGCCTAATACTTGGAAGGAAGAAGAAGAAGAAGCTTCTTTCTCGATAAGATGTCTTTCAGACCATGCATGGGCAGCTACTGCAGATTTTTCTACTTCCCCTTTCTTGACATTCCTGAGATGTTCTTTCACTCTAGTTTTCAAATTTCTCATAGTTTTTCGTATGTAGAATTTCTCACATTCTTCACATTTAATCTGATAAATCCCTGATTTGTTTTCTTCTTTTATTTTCTCATTTTTATTAGGTCTAATCTATACCAATTATGTATATATGTATGTAGCCAATGCTCTAGAGTTAACAATAAAATTATTCTCCTTCATGCTAGAAAATACTTGGATGTCATATATTGATAATTTTGGAGAGCTACACTATTTGTTAAATGTTCTCTGTCCATTTCCACACCTTGAGAACACAATATACACTCAGGAGATATGTTGTTGTTGTTGTTTTAAAATGCTGGGCCTTGGCAATGAAGCCATTAGCGTTCTTGCTCTCCAATATTTCTCTATGGTGGATCCAACAGGTAATACCTCACAGGTTTGTAGATGTTCTTCATTCATTTCTTCGTCTTTGTTGCATAGAGGACAATTTGGATTTGTGTAGATTCTTATTTTATATAAATGTTTGGCCAAATAGTCATTTGTTTTCTTTAAACGTATATCAGGAAATATTAATATACCATTGACGATTTTATTATTAATTTAACACTTCTCATAGAAGGATAAATTATATTTGAAGAGAAAAATTTTCGCCTAGACCGGGACTCGAACCCGGGACCCTTGGCTTTCCGGGCCAAGTGCTCTACCAACTAAAATAAATAAAAGTAGTGTTAAATTCCCAATAAATGTCTTCTTAACTAAGAAGCCGCCATTTGCAAAGATAGAAGCTATGGTTTCAAGCATTTGGCGCGAGGGAATTATCAACGTACATAAGAGAAAAATTTGCGTCTAGATCGTAACTCGCCTCGGTAGCTCAGTTGGTAGAGCACTTGGCCCGGAAAGCCAAGGGTCCCGGGTTCGAGTCCCGGTCTAGGCGAAAATTTTTCTCTTCAAATATAAAAAAATATTAATATACCAATTCTATGAAGATGTTTTCCTAAGCAGCCATGTCTTGTAGAAAGCCTCAGTATATCAACCACAGATTTATGTGGTAGTTCTGGAATTATAGATAAGTTTTCCAACAATATGTTTATATTTCTGTTTCCGACTTTTCCAATTAATTGGAATTGTAACTATCTTTAAAGTTTTTTTATAATTATTTTAATTGATTCATAAGAAAATGTATTTGTTAGTTTCTGTTTTATTTTACTCCCTTTTTTTTTTTTTTTTTTGCATTCCCTTGTATTCCACAAAGAGCTGGAATCCATTATTATATATAACCAATTATTCCCATTACAAATACACTATGTTTGGCAATTTTATAGCAAGAAATTAAATTATTACTATGATTAATTTTCTCATAAATTATATTAGATTTAAGATAAGTAATTCTAAGACATTATTGAATATATTCCACCAACAAATGTTGAGATATAACAAACTGTTACACTAATTTAACAATGTGTGTTTCATCAACCATGTGTTATATTGCTTAACATCTTCTTTTCCTAATGTTTAATGTTTATCGAATTGTTGGCTGGAGAATGGCTGCCATAAATAATGTAACTGCAAAGAAATTATGTGGCTTTTATTTTTAATCCATCATCACAATTTGAGAAACGTAAAATATAATCTGGGCAAGAATTACACTAACCTGTCTATTACGTGATTTATTAAAAAGAAGACACCAGAGTGCACTGAAATTCTTAATGACTAAAACATCATCATCTCTATTTAACTTTCACAGGGAAAGAACACTATGAGGTTCAATTTAAGAATTAAATTAATGTTTTTATTATTTCACCTCATATCCTTTTTCTTCTATACTGCAGTTTCAGAGCTTACCTCCATCATCAGTAGCCTCTGGTCGACTGGTCAAGAAACGACATAACACCGGTCGACCAGAGGCTACTGATGATGGAGATAAGCTCCGAAACTGCAGTATGGAAGAAAAAGGATATGAGGTGAGGTAATAAGAACATTAATTTAATTCTTAACCATCATCTCATTATGTTATATTTGTGGCACTTGCTAGATTTAGAAAGACATTAACTAACATTTTGCTCAAAACAGTCAGTGAAACAAAAATCTTATATCATGTTAAAATTTTAGTATATTGTTAACAACAAACAAGACGCTAGTGTACTTTTAACATATGTTACTGAAACTGGACCTGAAAAATTTTAATAAAAATTTAATTTGCCACAGTATCATGCATTATAACAAAATTTATCCAATAAAATTCATACATTTTTGACTACCAATGCAATATAAAAATAAGAGTGATTTGTTTTTAATTATAGTTATTTATGAATGATATAATCACTGAAGGTTATATCATGACTTTTAACCATTAAGATATATGACATATCGACCGGTAGACCTGGGATAGCATTGTGACTCATATGCAGCGGGCCCAGTCAGGACAAGTTTCCTGAGTTTTTCCTCACCTGTAAGACAAATGTTAGGAAACTTAAGGCCCGAATGTTCCCCGAACTTCATTTGGCCATCATAATCAAATCTGCCATGTTTAATATGAATGTGTGAGTCAATGGAGTGTTTTGTCTTAAATATTTGTTTTGTCTGGGAAGAGGCCCTGGATTGAGCTGATCACTCAGTTGGGGAGGCCCTTGTGTGATCAAAATGTATGTATGTGATTCAAAGTTTAAAATCCCTCCACCGACAAGTTGTACCACTATAAGACCCATGTGTCTGTTATTAATTTTAAAGAAAACAAATTTTTCCCATTTTTATAAACAATTCACTCCCATTTTATGTAGATACGTATACATAGCAGAAAAGAATACTTACACAGAACTGTCAACAAGAGACATGTTGTCTGACTCGGTGCGAGCATCTGAGCTGAGAGACTGAAGTTCACTATCTTGCCGGGAGACGGGGTTATACGAGGAGTAGGCCACGTGGGGGTTAAGGGGTTGGAACTGGTAGGGAGCATGCTGCAAGTACACCCTAGCCAAAAAACAAACAAAACAAAACATAACAAAGCCAATGGCCGCAAACAAAATATTCCATATTAGAAAATATACTATTAACAATGTTTTAAAGTGTGGCACTTTTTACACATTTTAATTCATTACATAATAGTTTGAAAATTAATTCAACAAAAATTTATTTTTAAGTTTTAAAAATATAATAAATAACGCAGGTTATTGCAAAAAAAAGGTAAAGATTAATCACATGAAAAGTGGTATGTCGTAGCATGGTTAAGACAATACACTACAAGCCAGAAGGTTGCGAGTTCAATTCCTGTTAGGACCAGAATTTTTAAACTGGCCTAAAACTTCTGGCAGCATCATGACCCTTGTGTTGACTTGGTCTCTAACGGAAATGAGGACCAGATGCATGTTTTTAGAGCAAATGCTGCATTAAGGAGGGTTGAAATCCAACAGATATCTCATGCCAATTTTTTCAAAAAGTGAGAGCCTTAACCTCCTACTAGTCCCAGAGCCTCTTTTTAAGGCCTCTAGTCAGATCACTTCATTTCTTTTTAATCTCATGAATAATTATAGGTCCACAAACACTTTTTCTCTACCTTTCCATTGCTCTGTTTACATTGCATATAGCACAATTTATTATTTTTTTGATGAAATATTATCATTCAATGACAACCCTATACCACAACAGTTTGATTTTAAGAATGTATCCTCCTTTGATTTTGTAAGTATATGTTATAAGACATTGTTTTGGAGTAGAAATATCCACAAATAGGTTACAAGATCTTGTAGGTTTTGATTATTTTTGTGACACCCTACATAGGTACGGTTTTATATTTTTTTTTTAAGAAAAGGAAAAACCAGTTTGTGGCAAGCTGAAGATGGAGCAATAGCTTTGAAACAATCGTCCAACAAAATAAACATATGCGGTAAGAATGTTAAAAAATACAAACTCAAATATTAGGGTTTTATCCATTTAAATCAAATACAGAGAACAATTTAAGTATTGTGAAAGAGATCAGAATTTTAAATTTTGTATTTAATTTTAGGAAGTTATATTTTGAGGTTATTTTAATTATATTATTTTTGGTCTGGACATCTTACCTCAATATTAATGTTGATTTGTTCTTGGACATGTTTCAAAACAATTCTCTGTTTTATCTTCAGCTTTCCCAGACTGGTTTTATTTATGTTGCATTATGTTGCACCACCTGGATGTCGATGTCAGCTCCATCCTGTGGTTGGCCAAAGAACCTCCAAACAAGGTCACCCTCCATCGGAATATCAAAATTCATAACTCTGTTTCTGTTCTTCTGAATATAAATTTTTTCCCAAATAGTCAGCTCGTTTGTATTTTCTAACTGTTTTAATAATTTAGTGTCTGAATTTATATTATGTTTTTCAGACCAAACATGAGCAGCAACTGCAGATTTTTCAATTTCTCCATTTTTAATATTTCTTATGTGTTCTTTGGTTCTAATTTTTAGGTTTCTTTTTGTTTTCCCTATATATAATCTTTTCACAACCCATGCATTCAATTTGATATATTCCTGACTTTTTATTTTTATCAGTTTTTTCATTTTTGTTGGTTTTTATTAGTTTATTTAAACTGTAGTTATTTTTTGGTGCTAATTTAATATTAAACTTCTCAAATATATTTTGAAATTTATTATGTACCCAGGGGTGATATGTGAATTTCCTATATTTTTTCATAGGTGGTTCTTCTTTTTCAAGATTACTTCTGTTTATCATTTTTTGTTTTTTATACTTTTCTATCCTTTTATGTACCATTTTTTCATCAAACCCATTTTCTCTTGCTACTTTGATTATGTGTTTTTTCTCATGTTTGAAATCTTCTTCGTTTAAGGGTAAGTTTACCAATCTATGAGTTAAACTATTAAATGCTGCTAATTTATGTCCAATTGGATTGAACCCTGTTGATTTTATAAAATTTTCCGTATGAGTTTCTTTCCTATGAATCCTGAATTCAATTTTTTCTTTTTTCTTTCTGCTTTTCTGACCAATTTAAGATCCAAAAAAGGTATTTGTTTGTTGTCTTCTATTTCTTTGGTGAATTTAATGTTTGTACTCTGTAAATTTAACAGTTTTAGGGAATCTTCTACATGTTTTTCTTTAACAATACAAATTATATCATCAACATATCTACTCCAAAATTTAAACATTGTGGGATGTGCTTTAGTGATTTTACATTCAAAATCGCTCATAAATAAATTTGCCAGAAAGGTGATAATTTGGAGATATTGAACAATGGGTTAAGAAAAAACAACATAGACAGAGAGATCAAAGAAGATTATTTGAAATTAACTGCGTTATGCATTGATCAAATGTTTTTACATTCAATGGGAGTTTCTATAGACAAAAATCAGGGCTCTCAATGGGAAACCCATTATCACCTTTTCTGGCAAATTTATTTATGAGCGATTTTGAATGTAAAATCACTAAAGCACATCCCACAATGTTTAAATTTTGGAGTAGATATGTTGATGATATAATTTGTATTGTTAAAGAAAAACATGTAGAAGATTCCCTAAAACTGTTAAATTTACAGAGTACAAACATTAAATTCACCAAAGAAATAGAAGACAACAAACAAATACCTTTTTTGGATCTTAAATTGGTCAGAAACGAAGAAAAAAGAAAAATTGAATTCAGGATTCATAGGAAAGAAACTCATACGGAAAATTTTATAAAATCAACAGGGTTCAATCCAATTGGACATAAATTAGCAGCATTTAATAGTTTAACTCATAGATTGGTAAACTTACCCTTAAACGAAGAAGATTTCAAACATGAGAAAAAACACATAATCAAAGTAGCAAGAGAAAATGGGTTTGATGAAAAAATGGTACATAAAAGGATAGAAAAGTATAAAAAACAAAAAATGATAAACAGAAGTAATCTTGAAAAAGAAGAACCACCTATGAAAAAATATAGGAAATTCACATATCACCCCTGGGTACATAATAAATTTCAAAATATATTTGAGAAGTTTAATATTAAATTAGCACCAAAAAATAACTACAGTTTAAATAAACTAATAAAAACCAACAAAAATGAAAAAACTGATAAAAATAAAAAGTCAGGAATATATCAAATTGAATGCATGGGTTGTGAAAAGATATATATAGGGAAAACAAAAAGAAACCTAAAAATTAGAACCAAAGAACACATAAGAAATATTAAAAATGGAGAAATTGAAAAATCTGCAGTTGCTGCTCATGTTTGGTCTGAAAAACATAATATAAATTCAGACACTAAATTATTAAAACAGTTAGAAAATACAAACGAGCTGACTATTTGGGAAAAAATTTATATTCAGAAGAACAGAAACAGAGTTATGAATTTTGATATTCCGATGGAGGGTGACCTTGTTTGGAGGTTCTTTGGCCAACCACAGGATGGAGCTGACATCGACATCCAGGTGGTGCAACATAATGCAACATAAATAAAACCAGTCTGGGAAAGCTGAAGATAAAACAGAGAATTGTTTTGAAACATGTCCAAGAACAAATCAACATTAATATTGAGGTAAGATGTCCAGACCAAAAATAATATAATTTAAATTTTGTACCCACATTCGAAGAACTGAAGAAGGAAAAGCAAGCTTATCCTTTCCACTGGTTTTGTGACATCATAAAATTAAAAGTTGAATAAACTGTGCTAATACCTAACATGAAGTAGTAAACATGAGATTATTGAACTGTGAGTGGAACTTAAATTTATTTAACCTCATATTTCAAGTCGAAGTTGTGTACCAAAGGAGCCTGAGTATTTATGTTTGGGTCAAGGGAACTCTGAACCCAAACATTTTGAAAACACATTCAACTATTGAGAAAGAGATCTTATAAGGAAATAAAGAATTTCATTCTATGTTAGCATACCTTTTGTAAGCCCTGTTATGTGAATTCTGTCCAATCTAAAGGACCTAGCCTTGCCTTCAAATCTAACAAACCAAAATCTTTGTTAATAAACTTTTTCTACAATCATATTATTTCTTATGGCGAAATGATTCGTCCCAACTTCTCTCAAAATAATGTTAAACTGAAAATACATAAAACTGTTATTTTCCCAGTTATACTATATGGATGTGAAACATGGACTCTTACTATAAAGCAGGAGTAAAGATTACAAGTATTATTTGAGAATAAAGTTCTTAGGAAAATTTCTGGGACCAAAGAGAGACAAACAGACAGGCAAATGGAGAAGATTTAATATAATAAATTTGGGAATTTTTTAACATTATGAGGTTTTATTAATAAGAATCAAATTAATTGTGAATTCTTCTTATCTCATACTTCTATGTTTTTTAAACACAGCACCGCGGTATCGGCAACCATCGTCACCTGTTTTCACGACTGTCAATTTTTACTTTTGCCGGTAATTATCCAAACTGCCATCTGGTGTTTTTTTGAAGGAGTAATTTTTCCTTCAAAAAACACCAGATGGCAGTTTGGATAATTACCGGCAAAAGAAAAAATTGACAGTCGTGAAAACAGCTGACGATGGTCGCCGATACTGCGGTGCTGTGTTTAAAAAACATAGAAGTACGAGGTAAGAAGAATTCACGATTCATTTGATTCTTATAAATGGAGAAGACTTCATAACAGTAAGCTACATGATCTTTATGGGAAACCAGTTGTAATAAGAATAGTTAAGTCTCATAGATTGCGATGGGTAGGACATGTGGCATGAATGGGGAATGAAAAAGGACCATGGAAACTCCTTGTAGGAAGACCAGAGGGAAAGCACCTAGCAGGTAGGCTAAGAATGAGGTGGGGAATAACATTAACCATGATTTCAGGAAAGTATAAATCATATAGGGAATGATTGGAATACATTAAAACTAAGGATAGGGATGTATGGAGAGCTTATGTCTGTGCGACCATGAATCTACGGGTTTAATAGTGTCAGTGAGATAGTTAATTATAAAATTGATTAATAGGTTTGAATTTTAAATTACCAATTTAAATTCAACTTTTTTTTTTTTTTTTTCCCCACTCTTTGAGAAGCAAAGCCTATTCCACAAAAACTAAAGAGGTGCATCTCTTTTTTGTTGTTTTTAAAACAAATACTAATTTCTATGGGAGAAAAAACCATTTATATTTACTACTAATGCTACTGCCAAGCTTGATTAATGTTAATTTAGTTTTGTTTCTGAGAACACAAGGACATTTTCTGTACTTAAATTGTTGCTTGTAGATGTGCTTGCAAATACTTCAGAAATATCAGATATGCTTAAAATTATTTTTTCTCAAGAGATAGAACATTTTGTCTACGGCCTTAAATAAAGCCAAAATAAATAAATAAATAAAGTTGTAATTAATATTTAATTTTAGGAAGTTATATTTTGAGGTTATTTTAATTATATTATTTTTGGTCTGGACATCTTACCTCAATATTAATGTTGATTTGTTCTTGGACATGTTTCAAAACAATTCTCTGTTTTATCTTCAGCTTTCCCAGACTGGTTTTATTTATGTTGCATTATGTTGCACCACCTGGATGTCGATGTCAGCTCCATCCTGTGGTTGGCCAAAGAACCTCCAAACAAGGTCACCCTCCATCGGAATATCAAAATTCATAACTCTGTTTCTGTTCTTCTGAATATAAATTTTTTCCCAAATAGTCAGCTCGTTTGTATTTTCTAACTGTTTTAATAATTTAGTGTCTGAATTTTATATTATGTTTTTCAGACCAAACATGAGCAGCAACTGCAGATTTTTCAATTTCTCCATTTTTAATATTTCTTATGTGTTCTTTGGTTCTAATTTTTAGGTTTCTTTTTGTTTTCCCTATATATATCTTTTCACAACCCATGCATTCAATTTGATATATTCCTGACTTTTTATTTTTATCAGTTTTTTTCATTTTTGTTGGTTTTTATTAGTTTATTTAAACTGTAGTTATTTTTTGGTGCTAATTTAATATTAAACTTCTCAAATATATTTTGAAATTTATTATGTACCCAGGGGTGATATGTGACATTGCCCTATTAACTTTTTTCCATAGGTGGTTCTGCTTTTTCTAGATACCTTCTGTTTATTCCTTTTTGTTTTTATACTTTTCTATCCTTTTATGTACCATTTTTTCATCAAACCCATTTTCTCTTGCTACTTTGATTATGTGTTTGTTCTTCATGTTTTGAAAATTTCTTCGTTTAAGGGTAAGTTTACCAATCTATGCGGGTTTAAAAATACTTTAAATTGCGGCTACTTTATGTCTCAATTGGATTGAAACCCTGTTGATTTTATAAACCCCCATTTTCCGTATGAGTTTCTTTCCTATGAATCCTGAATTCAATTTTTCTTTTTTCTTCGTTTCTGACCAATTTAAGATCCAAAAAAGGTATTTGTTTATTGTCTTCTATTTCTTTGGTGAATTTAATGTTTGTACTCTGTAAATTTAATAGTTTTAGGGAATCTTCTACATGTTTTTCTTTAACAATACAAATTATATCATCAACATTTAAATTTTGGAGTAGATATGTTGATGATATAATTTGTATTGTTAAAGAAAAACATGTAGAAGATTCCCTAAAACTATTAAATTTACAGAGTACAAACATTAAATTCACCAAAGAAATAGAAGACAATAAACAAATACCTTTTTTGGATCTTAAATTGGTCAGAAACGAAGAAAAAGAAAAAGAAAAATTGAATTCAGGATTCATAGGAAAGAAACTCATACGGAAAATTTTATAAAATCAACAGGGTTCAATCCAATTGGACATAAATTAGCAGCATTTAATAGTTTAACTCATAGATTGGTAAACTTACCCTTAAACGAAGAAGATTTCAAACATGAGAAAAAAACACATAATCAAAGTAGCAAGAGAAAATGGGTTTGATGAAAAAATGGTACATAAAAGGATAGAAAAGTATAAAAAACAAAAAATGATAAACAGAAGTAATCTTGAAAAAGAAAGAACCACCTATGAAAAAATATAGGAAATTCACATATCACCCCTGGGTACATAATAAATTTCAAAATATATTTGAGAAGTTTAATATTAAATTAGCACCAAAAAATAACTACAGTTTAAATAAACTAATAAAAACCAACAAAAATGAAAAAACTGATAAAAATAAAAAGTCAGGAATATATCAAATTGAATGCATGGGTTGTGAAAAGATATATATAGGGAAAACAAAAAGAAACCTAAAAATTAGAACCAAAGAACACATAAGAAATATTAAAAATGGAGAAATTGAAAAATCTGCAGTTGCTGCTCATGTTTGGTCTGAAAAACATAATATAAATTCAGACACTAAATTATTAAAACAGTTAGAAAATACAAACGAGCTGACTATTTGGGAAAAAATTTATATTCAGAAGAACAGAAACAGAGTTATGAATTTTGATATTCCGATGGAGGGTGACCTTGTTTGGAGGTTCTTTGGCCAACCACAGGATGGAGCTGACATCGACATCCAGGTGGTGCAACATAATGCAACATAAATAAAACCAGTCTGGGAAAGCTGAAGATAAAACAGAGAATTGTTTTGAAACATGTCCAAGAACAAATCAACATTAATATTGAGGTAAGATGTCCAGACCAAAAATAATATAATTTAAATAAAGTTGTAGCATTAATTAAAATTAAGCAAATTTCAACTTATACTAGAAGTAGATAAAAAACAAAAACACACTAACAAATTAAAAATATATCAACCCAAAATAAGCATTAATGAGATAGCTGCCGAGCAAAGCATATTCCTTGCTTCAAGTAACAATCATTTCCCATTATCTGGGGCATGCTACGGTATGTACACTAAATTCTTGAAATTGGTAGAAGAGATATATCCTTTTACACATACACATTTTACAACACTCTATTACTAAAATATATAGAAATACTATGTTTAACTTTTATAGGAATTAATCACTATGAGATTTAATTTATAGTAAAATCAAATGTTTCTTACCTCTCCTCATACAAATCTTCTAAGTAGATCGTGATTTCGAGACCATAACGGTCTCATGTTCAGTACTATTTTGGCGACTAATTAGTCTCGAAATCGCGATCTACTTAGAAGATTTGTATGAGGAGAGGTAAGAAACATTTGATTTTACCATAATACTATGTTTACTTGATTATGAAAATCTTAAAATACAACAAAATGTTTTGTATCACCGATCATCATTATCGATACAACTATGAAGGAAAAATTTTATTTCCCATCTAGGATATCTCAGAGATCTTTTCACATGGAGTTGGTAGTGAAGCATGGGAAGAAATCTCCGAGACATATTTAAAAATAATGCTTGAAAGAAATTTCCTCTTTTAAAGCCTCTTCACACCTGGAACCTTTTTGTATAGAACTGTAGATGACATTTTATATCATATAGACTTGTTCTATACAAAACAAATGAAGAGTGTTTACATTTGAAACACTTATGTAGGACAGTCTCAAATTCTTATTTTCAGGAACCCAAATACATTTTCCCACTTCCATTTCTACTACTAAATATAATGTTTTTATGGCTGACCATTCCATGTTCATTTATATAAGTTTCTTCTTCATCTAGTCTTGTGTCTCCTTTCTATGGGTCGAGGTGTTTATTTACGTATATGTGTAAGAAGGCATGGGAAGTAAGTTGCTTGTTTATATGCATGTATAACGACGCATGGGAAGTAAATTGTGTGTATATATATATATATATATATAAGAAAGCAAGGTCCCAGGCCATAGCCGAGTGGTTAAGGCATGATGCAGAACTACGGGACTTGCGCTGGTTCGAGTCTCCATGCAGAAAAAATTTTCTCATGGTATTTCAGCCAGTATAGGACCGGTGCCCACCTGGCATCATGAGGAATTTGGGTAGCTGCAATAAGTAGCGGCTCCAGGTTGAGAAACCGGCTATAACAACTGGGGGACCCTATATGCTGACCACATGCCACCCCTACACAGGATGGATGATTAACATATGTGGAAGTGAGGTCAGCAGCCAACTTGTAGCCATGGAGTAGCATAAGAAGGCATGGAAAGTAAATTGCTTGTTTTTATATATATGTTTAAGCAGACATGAGAAGTAAGAGATGGAGGCATATTTGATATTGATTTTTGTAATGGGACATGATGAGAGGATAAATAATAAAAAAGAATGTCATTAATTGACTAAATATGTGCATGATCAGGTTGCAGGACAAGAAATTCTTTTGCTCATTTTGTGATATATGCAACTTTGTACTATGAATAAATATACCATTATATTTGAAGAGAAAAATTTTCGCCTAGACCGGGACTCGAAACCGGGACCCTTAGCTTTCCGGGCCAAGTGCTCTACCAACTGAGCTACCGAGGCGAGTTACGATCTAGACGCAAATTTTTCTCTTATGTACATTGTAATTCCCTCGCGCCAAATGCTTGAAACCATAGCTTCTATCTTTGCAAATGGCGGCTTCTTAGTTAAGAAGACATTTATTGGGAATTTAACACTACTTTATAGCCAGTAGGGCTTCTATTGACGATTTTTATTATTAATTTAACACTTCTCATAGAAGGATAAATTATATTTGAAGAGAAAAATTTTCGCCTAGACTGGGACTCGAACCCGGGACCCTTGGCTTTCCGGGCCAAGTGCTCTACCAACTGAGCTACCGAGGCGAGTTACAATCTAGACGCAAATTTTTCTCTTATGTACGTTGTAATTCCCTTGCGCCAAATGCGGTCTAGGCGAAAATTTTTCTCTTCAAATATAATTTATCCTTCTATGAGAAGTGTTAAATTAATAATAAAAATCGTAAATATACCATTAATTGATTTGTATGAAACAAACATATTCCATACTGACCAGAACATGCTCAGAACACACAAGTTCTATACAAAATTCTCCCAATGTGAACCGACCACCATGTGCCTGTAACAGGCTATTTGATCTAATAGTTCTATAGACGATGATAAAACATACATTATTTGTATTACACACAAGATTACGGCTTTATAAGGTTTTTTGCAAAACCAATATTAAGATATGGTAGTGAACCATGGACAATACGAAGAAGAGATGAATGCTGAATAACAGCAAATGAGACGTGATTTATGTACCGTACAGCAGGCTATATAAAGTGAGACCATAAAAGAAATGATGAAATTATGGAAGAGTTGGGTGTAGAACCCATTTTCCATCATATACAAAACTACCAGAAGAATGAATGCCATCTCACAGAATTTCAAAAGCTATGCTTAGTTACTGCCCTCAAGGCAAAGATTGCTTGGACGTCCAAAAAAGTAGTGGATGGTAATCAGAAATAAGGAATTCCCCCTCAAGCTAGCACATGGAGTGAAGGTCATAACACGACGAAATATGTTGAAGAATGAAATTCATTCACATTGTGCTTTCATTAATATGAAAAATGTACGAGTTTTTGGATTAATTTGAAAATTAAAACAAAAAAAATAATTTATGCGATTTTAGCCAAATTATTTAAAATATGTATTTACATAAAATATTACAAATATATATATTTTCGTGTGAAACAGAATTTCATATACAGATTACAGTGTTCTGGTTTGAAATTTATAACTTATCTATAAAAAAATCAGTTTCCTAATGATCTTAAACAGCTAAGATCATATATCAAACTCAGCATTAGAAGTCTGACAAATTTTGATGAGTTTTTATTTTTATTTTAGGCTTGAGATTCTTTTATGTGCCATAAATCTGCAACATGTGACCATAGCTTTACTTTCCTTTGGAAGATAGAAACTCAGGATTTTTATACCCTTACAAATCCACTGACCCTGGCCCGGTTTGAACTCACAAACTTTGAAACCAGATGCCAGCATGGTAACTACTAATCCACCAGAACTGACTAAACCAGTCGATTATTAATCTTTAACATCATTAGTGAACCAAAGTTGATATAGATCCACCTAGTGTGTTAACAATTAATAAATGGTACAATGATTTTAAGGCAAGATGAAATTAACCGGATGCCATCCAATATTCAAGTGAACAGTGTACTACTTTATTTTTATTTGAAGAGAAAAATTTTTGCCTAGACCGAGACTTGAACCCGGGACCTTTGGCTTTCTGGGCCAAATGCTCTACCAACTGAGCTACCGAGGTGAGTTGTGATCTAGACACAAATTTTCCTCTTATATACGTTGTAATTCCCTTACGCCAAATGCTATGAAGCCTTTGCTTCTATCTTTGCAAATGGCGGCTTCTTAGTTAAGAAGACATTTTTATTTGGGAATTTAAACACTACTTTATAAAGCCAGTAGGGCTTCTATTGATATTTTTATTATTAATTTAACACTTCTCACTGAAGGATAAATTTGATTTGGCCCAGAAAGCCAAAGGCCCTGGGTTCGAGTCTTGGTCTAGGCAAACATTTTTCTGACGAT
Source organism: Diploptera punctata (assembly GCA_030220185.1). Taxonomy (NCBI): domain Eukaryota; kingdom Metazoa; phylum Arthropoda; class Insecta; order Blattodea; family Blaberidae; genus Diploptera; species Diploptera punctata. The sequence goes on along the minus strand of JASPKZ010001586.1, from coordinate 3,622,703 downwards.
TTTAACTAAGAAGCCGCCATTTGCAATGATAGAAGCTATGGTTTTAAGCATTTGGCACAAGGGAATTACATGTATATAAGAGAAAAATTTGCATCTAGATCGTAACTTGCCTCGGTAGCTCAGTTGGTAGAGCACTTGGCCCGGAAAGCCAAGGGTCCCGGGTTCGAGTCTCGGTCTAGGTGAAAATTTTTCTCTTCAAAAATAAAACATTTTTCTCTTCAAATAAAATTTATCCTTCAGTGAGAAGTGTTAAATTAATAATAAAACATCAGTGTACTACTTCCTTTGACTCCATGCTTCTCTGTCTTGTCAATGATTGATTTTTAACATGGAAGTAGATTAAACAACTCTTACCACAGACTTGGATGGTCTATGACTGCAAATTATAGAATATAAGGTTCAACCTTAGATATAGAATTTGACCAGCTGTCAAAAATTGTCTCTCTCTTTGTGCTAGTTTCATGGGAAGGTATTACATACACATAGATATTTAGACTGTAGTGAATGTATTCTATATATTTGGTTCAATCTGTATTTTCTATGTCACTACTCGTGTATCTGGAGCTTGCATGATTAGAACTTACAAAAATTGTGTCTATACATGTGTTAGAAAAGATCATTTGTTGGTGCTCTTTATTAATTCATAAAATGTTAGACTAAAAACACAGAAAAGAGAGGATTATTTAAGTTTATTCGGGGGATGTATACTTTGAACACAAACTAATACATCTATTTCTGTTTGAAAGCTGGAAGTGTTTAGGCAGAACACGAGTGAGTTTGTGTGTGTGTGTATATATCCTAGGCTCCAAAATCAGGCTGAGGACAACAAAAGAGAGAGCCCTACAAAGAAGACAACAGGAGCGAAAACAGAAAATACATCTCAAAAGAAGGGAACAGAATATAAAAGATCTTCAAAATAAGAAATATGAAGACATAGCAAAATATGTTGATACAATAAAACACCTCCCTAGAAGAACAGCAGTAGCTCTCTTCAGATTAGAAACAGGCCATGATTGTCTGGATAACCACCTTCATAGAATGGGGATTGTCCCTAGAACTATGTGATGCTCCTTGTGAGAGAAAACGATCTCCTAAGCAAGGAACACTTGCTATACTGCAGGCAACTAGACCCCGAGAAAAAGGACAGGAAAGTCATCGCAGGACTTTATTGGGAAGCAAGAGGACTAATGATGTAAAACAAACTCCAGCCATTTGAAAACAACAACATATATGTCCTGTGCTGTGGCTGAATAGTCATGCTCTTGGATCAGACCTATGGGGAATACAAGAATATGAATCCTCTGGGAAAAGACATTTTCTTAAAGAATTTTGGCCAGTATGAAAATTTTCTCATCAAGCATCATGAAGAATTTGGGTAGTTACAATAAGTAGTGGCTCCAGGTTTGAAAAATCAGCATAAGAGCTGGGAGTCCTGACATGCTGATCACATGTCATCCTACACTGACTGGATGATCATCCACCCCATTAAATGGCACATATGGATCTGAGACCAGCTATTGACTGGGAGGCCAAGCTCCAGGTAAGAAAATATAAGAGAGGAGATATGTATTTCTGAATCAATTTCTTAAGATATAGCAATCCTGACAGAAGATTCCCTTATCCTCCAGGTTAGGGGTTAGATAATGGGGTTGACTACCACGCATCTTGTAAAACAATGAAGCCCAATGAAAGCTTCAGAAAATGGAACTTGGGCCTCAAAATTTTAAAAGAGTGTTCTGAGGAGTCTGGATGTGAGAAATTGGTAAGTTAAATCCCAGAGATGAAAATGAATGAAAGAATTGGAAGAGAAAATGTTCAAGCATGGGAATTCCCATTTCAAACAACAAAACTTTATACAACTTACATTTTGCAGATGATCAAATTGTTAATTGCACAAGATTATGAAGATTTAGAATATATGACTAGAAAATTAATAGAAGAATATGAAAAATGGGGATTAAATTTGAACATGAAAAAACAAAATATTTATCAATTGGTGAATCAGAACAAAATTTAATTTTGGAGACTGGAGATCACATATTTAGGAATTAAAATAAATAAAAATGGGAGTTATGAAGAGGAAATAAGAAATAGAAATAATAAAGGAAAATTTGCAATTGCTTGCCTCAATGGAATATTGTGGGATAAAAATGTAAGTAATAAAAATAAAATGAATATATATCATACAGTTGTTAAAAGCATCATTACTTATGGAGCAGAACTTTGGTCATTAACAACAAAAACAAATAAGTATCTTTTGGCAATGGAAATGGATTTTATACGAAGGGCAGCAAGAATTTCAAGAAGAGAAAAAATTAGGAACTCAGTTATAAGGGAGAAAATGAAGATTGAAGACACTATTTTAGATTATATTAAAACTCAGCAATTAAGATGGTACGGACATGTCCAGCGAATGGAAGAGGATCGACTAACAAAATCTGTTTTGGAATGGAAACCTGAGGGAAGACGAGGCAGAGAAAGACCTAAAACCTCTTGGAGTCAGGGAATATGTTTATACATGAAGGAGAAACATCTACAACCAGGAGATTGGATGGACTGACAAAATTGCCTATTAGGAATCGGACGATGTCAACCTATCTATCTATCTATCTAAAGCTGTTAGGTGAGAGGCCAAGGTTTTTGGACTATAAAGTTATATGATGATGTGACAGCATCAGATTTTTACTGTCTCCCTTCCATTCATATCCGGCGGGTTTTGCCTTCTACCTTCTTTCATATCATAATAATCATCATTACCATCCCTCATACATCACATCTATTACTATACAAACACTTAAAAAATCAACTTATCTCAACATGGATTGAAGATATTGATAATGTGGAAATTTCTTACTGTTACCCCAACCAATTTCAAGAATAACATAATATTTAAATATTAGCATGCCACACGTACCCTGCATATGCTTCAGGTTTTGGTCTGACTTCAAACGCTCTTCTTTTTTGTGTTGCTATGAGCATGTCCCGTGTAAGAGGTAGGGCATCACTTCCAGCAATGGGCATTTTACTACCCTCAACTGTCACCAACTCTGTGTCTTCGTGCAGAGTTGGCAATGGAGGTCCTGCTCCCGATATGTCTCTACCACCTCCTGAACTACTGCCACTGCTTCCTGAACTGCTGGTAGATCCAGACGACAGTTCTCCATTCTGCATTGTTTGTACATGCTGCAGATACATATCTGACTTGAGGAAGTTTGGGTACGTCGTCTCATTGATGAGGTGTTCAACTTCAGTCTGAATATCATCAAACACATCACCTGCCAGTTGGTTCTTCTCTTCCTTTATTCGACGATTCACTTCCTTGCGAAGGTCTTCGGAAATTGCTAGCTGAGTCTTGACAAAAAATCGTCTGAGAAACAAAAGTTTTAATGAATTAACATATAACAAACTGAAATGGAATTACATATTTTAATTCTTGAAATTAATATTTGTTTCACCTGAACAAAGTTTAAAATTCTGGAATTCCTGAAAAGTGAATTGATTTCTAATTTTATTCAACTATCACAACTATCACTAGCTGACATAGAAGGCTCAACTCATGTAATCAAAATCCAATTGAGAACAGGGACAAAGATTTTCAAACATTGTCCAGATGAAAAAAATATTCTATTTGTTATAATTATAATTATTATCTTAAAGATAAACTAAAGTTAGGCAGATACAAATGAAAGGCAGAAACCTGTGAAAACCTAGGACCAGACGGCTGGATCAACTTAAAGTGGATCTAGAAGAGAAGAGTTTTAATTGGTAAGAAATCCTGGAAGAGGAAGTGTGGGTGGATATAATTTTATGGAGGAGGCTACTTTCTGAAACACAGAGGCAGAAACTAATGATGATGATATAAATGAATGCATGTTATGATTTTTTGATAAAAATCTATATTATCACATATTTCTTCCCTATTTTTTGATAACATTTTTTGACCGAAAAAAAAAACTCTATAGGGAGATTATGTCTACAGAGTGTATGCTACAAGTCTTTGTAAAGTAAAGATGAATATCATGTAATCATATTTTTTATAAACCTGTCCAGAAATGCTTTGCTCACACACCAGAATCTCTGAAATGTGGAGGAAGACATAGGCATTACATATCACAAAAGATAGGGAAGAAGTAAAAAGAAAATGGAAGACCAGCCTCATGGTCAGAGCTTCTGGCTGCAGTTTACAAGATCTCCAAATCAATTCCTGGTTTATATCAGAGGAATTTTTCCTTAAAGGAATTACACCAATGATTGTCCATGGACTGGAATTTAGGTTCAAGAATTCTACAAGTACTTCATTATCATCCATCATATAATCGGGGAAACAATTGGATTATCTTCTTCTTCTTCCTTCCAAGTATTAGGCCAAGGCCTGTTACGATCCTATAGAAAATTTTCCCTCCAGCGTTTCATAGGACGGCCCAGTGATCTTCGTCCTCTTGGTATATAATTATAAACAGCTTTGGGGATCCGATAATTACAACAATGTCAAGAGAGAAGGCCAAAAATATTTTAAGACAATCTGAAGACACTAAGAAAAATAAAAAACTTCTTTCTGCACTGCCTGATTATGAGATTCCAAATCTTGGAAACATTCCCAGCACATCCCAGATGATTCCAACTGTTTCATGAATGTGTGTTAGGAGATGTGTCTTCCTGGGGTTCATACGGCAGGCTTTTCATATCATCCAGCAAAAGAGCGGTGTGTATCACATGACAGTTGATGCAGTAAACAACTATAACTAATGAATGTGACGTCTACACTTAGTCGTATATTCTAGGGGACAATAATAAAGAAAATAAATAAAATATCACACTGAAGAAATAAAATTATATCAAGATAAAGGAACTTTGAGAAATAGAATTTCAATTGCATACTTTCACATTAGCCACATTCAATTTTTATCTAAAATTTAACATGCACCTGTTATCATCCTATAGATATCCTCAATGCAGCTCTAAAAGGGGGACACTTAAATAAAACAGACACTTATATCAATCCAAATTGTCCTCTAACGTAACAATGAAAAATAAATTACTGAAGCACATTATCAAATTTGGAAAAGTTACCTGCTGGATCCTTTATACGGTGAGATCAGTTTAATAGTGGAAGGCAGACGCGGGTATTTCACTATACACTGCTGATGCACTCGCAGCAGGGAACGGACAGCATAGGATCGTGGTGATATAACCATACACATTTTCGTAAGTATTTTACAAATTGTCGTACTTACCAATTTTATTGAAGCAGGTGTTGGAACTGTTCACCTTCGATGTCCATACATTTTTGACACCTCTTTATAAAATTTGTTGTACATATTATGGACTGTTGAACGTGATGGAATTTTTACACCCGGGAATCATGTTTCAAAACGTCTTCGTACTTGTCTGACAGACCGAGTTAATAAATATTGTTCATAAATAAATACACGCTGTTCAGTAGAAAAATTATTAGCCATTATACAGTTTACACTCATACACACGTGATTCACTTTACACTTATGTTTTATAAGATACAAATTTTCAAATTGAAATAATTTATACACATGCCATTTAGTTTACATTATACACACGTCATTCAGTTCACAGGGAAAGCGATCAAGCACCTTATCCACTCGAAGTGCACTATCTGACTGTGGCCATGAACTCGTAAACTGCTGAGTCAGCACACATTTCAGGTCCTGTGCTTGCACGTGTAAGCCTTCGTTATCACACAGCACAAGCCCCGTGTTTGCCTTCCACTACTAAACTGATCTCACTGTACAAAAACAGTGAGATACACCAGTGCTAATGACTTCATTGCCAAACACCAAGTATTTAGATAATAGTAACAATATTCATATAAAATAAAAGGAGTATTATCTCACCTATAAATAACTTTCACTAGCTGGGTAGTTTTTTCAGGGACTGGATGCTGATTTTTCAGTCCATTACAAGCAAACCAGAATTCAAGGGGGTCAGCATGCGAGGGACCTTCTTGAGCCAGGTAACGCCTGAACAGACGGACACCTTCTGGATCCTCCAGTAAACTGTGAAGATTGCGAGCCCAGCGCAAGTATGAAGGTGGGGAACTTGTCCCTGGACCCACCTCCATAAATCCAGTACTGCAACTGCCCTCTGGTTCGAAACCTAGAGGAGCGCTGGTATCTATAAAATTCACATTGAAAATATTTATTATTCTGAGAACCCAAAGGAAATAAAGACACTTTCTTCACTGAAAATAGGAGTGAGCAAGGTTTACAAGGAATTTTGCTACACAAGTCAAAATATGCTTATCTCACCAGATATAATATTTAATTTTAGGAAGTTATATTTTGAGGTTATTTTAATTATATTATTTTTAGTCTGAACATCTTACCTCAATATTAATGTTGATTTGTTCTTGAACATGTTTCAAAACAATTCTGTTTTCACCAGATATGTTTTGAAAATCTACGTTTTCATCATCAGCTCAATCCAACTTTTTTTAAGGAAGATCAAAGTTGCTTCCTTAGATACAGAGACATTAGTCAAAGTCCTGTATGAATATCACAAAATTTAAATTAATACATCTAGAAGCTTTGAAACATGCCAGGTGAGAGAAGCACATTTTATGAAATGAGGTGTGGAGTTTCCAATTCATTTTTATATAATAAATTTGGGAATTTTTAACATTATGAGGTTTAATTCATAAGAATTGAATGAATCATGATTTCTTCTTACCTCATACTTCTATGTTTTTTTTTAAACACAGCACTGTAGTATCAGCGACCATCGTCACCATCCTCAGCTGTTTTCACGACTGTCAATTTTTTCTTTTGCCGGTAATTATCTAAACTGCCATCTGGTGTTCTTTTGAAAGAATTATTTTCTAAACTGCCATATTGTGTTCTTTTGAAGGAATGGCAGTTTAGAAAATTATTCTTTCAAAAGGACAAAAGATGGCAGTTTAGAAAATAATTCCTTCAAAAGAACACCAGATGGCAGTTTAGATAATTACCGGCAAAAGAAAAAATTAACAGTCGTGAAAACAGCTGAGGATGGTGACGATGGTTGCTGATACTGCAGTGCTGTGTTAAAAAAAACATAGAAGTATGAGGTAAGAAGAAATCATGATTCATTTAATTCTAATTTCCAATTCATGTTTATATTATACTGATATTTACCTCATAGTGTTACTTCCCATGAATTCTTGTTTAATTAGAGAAGGGATTTTTATGCACTAAAAAACTGCAACACAGATTAGTATAATATCTATGTAAAAGAAATATACTTTGTTTCTAACACAAAAGTAACACATATGTAATACCTAAGTAATATTGTCAAATCCTACAAAAAATATATTAAGTTTTTTAAGCTATATTTATAAAACAGTAAACAAGTTATTTTCATTAATAAATTAGAGTAGGAAGTAACATTATGAGATACTACTTAATAATTAAGATAAATTTGGAGTCATCTTATAACTTCTGTTCTATCTGAACATGTCTCGATATGCCATCATCAGCTTTTCCAGACTGTTGAATTTTATGTTCTCAGCAATACAAAATATAAAATTCAACAGTCTGGAAAAGCTGATGATGGTATGCATCCATCCATAGTAATTCTGCCCGAAGGCAGGTCCTTCACTGCAATCATAGCATTTTCATGCTATGCTTGCAGCTTTACTAGGGAATTGTAGGTGTGGTAGCTTCCCGTTGCTTTCCACACTGGTGAAGGATGATGATGATGATGATAATGATAAATATGATGATGATGATGGCCATATGATTTCGGGGACCGTTTGGATCCCAAAGTTTTCCTGACATTTGTCCTAAAGGTGAGGAAAAACTCCGATGAAAACCTCACCCAGTAAAACTGCCCCGACCGGGGATCGAACCCGGGCCCGCTGCGTGACAAGGCAGCATGCTACCTCGAGACCACAGCGGTGGACGATGGTATGCATGGCATAATGAAACATGTTCAAACAGAACAGAACTAGTTATAAGGTAAGATGACTCCGGATTCAACTTACTTATAAAGTTATTTTCAATTGATTGAAGAAACAAGTTTTGCTATTCAGTATATTATGTAGCAAATTTAACACAAAAAAAGATTCATGGGATGTAAGGCCTAGAAAGCACTTTACCTACTAGTTAATTGCTTACCTCACATCCACATGAGCAATTTGCACAAGTGGATGATCATCTAGACAGTATAAGGGTGACATATGGTAAACATATCAAGTTCCCAGCCGTTATAGCTGATTTTCTCAACATAGAGCACTACTTAATGCAGCTACCCAAATTTCATGGTGCTGGGTGGGTACTAGTCTCATACTGATTGAAATTCCATGAGAAAATTTCTTCCCCCATGGGAACTAGAATCAGCGCATGTCCTGCAGCTCTGCACTATGGCTTGATGCCTTAGACCACTTGACTATAGTGTGGGACATGTCACTTCCATCAATTATCTTTATACATAAAAATGAACATATGTGAGCCTGTCATTTATGGACTCAAAAACTACTTAAAACGATTTGAATGGGGTTTTTACCATTATTTAGAGAATTTTCTTTGGGACAATTAATGTATATAACATATTACCATATGTAGTAAGGGGCCAGAGCTAAAAAAAAAATGCATCGGTGCACTATAAAAATTGTTTTTTGAGTTTAAATGGCTTATGCTGCCTAAACCACAATTTATAATGCGGAATTTTGTCTAACGTGAAAAAAAAAAAATTGGTCCCATCCGATTCTGCTTTGAGCAAGTTTTACTGTACTTCTTCTTCTTCTTCCTTCCAAGTATTAGGCCAAGGCCTGTTACGATCCTATAGAAAATTTTCCCTCCCCGGGAAATTCTCGTATAAGACTTGAAAGCATAATAATAGTCCCTTCGATTGGTTGCTGGCCAAAGGAAGGCAAGACCAGTGATGGGGCTGCCATCTTATAGTCTCTGGTCAGGCTTTTCTGGAGAAGAAAAGAAAATAAAGGAAAGAAGAATGGAAGAAAGGAAAGACTCCCTAGCCCTCGGATGCCCTAATAGCATCGGGGTCGAAAAAAACAAGAGTTAACCAAGAGAGGTTAGATAGTAAAGTTAAAAAGAGTGCAAAACACTTTCAAATTGCAAATGTATAATTTTGTATTCTTCTAGGTTTTCAATAATGTCCTCTGTGTCCTACAAAAATTGACAAAATATTATTCAATCATTTGAGAGTTATAGTATGAATAACTAACTCCAATCTTTTTACACGACATAGAGGACACCAGTAAAAATGCTCTTCAAGCATCTTCATGTAAAATGTATATTAATTAGGATTATGTATTAAACAGCTTATAATTTACAGGATATATCTAACTAACTACTTAATTCACTGGTAATACTGAACCCAGAGGTTCATGGCTGAGATCTAGAACTCAATTTTAATGTAAATTGTCACCTTTTTTTCTAAATTGCAATATGTGACAAACTTTGCATTTAAACTGGGAGCCTAATAGCTCAGTGGTAGAGCAGTGGTGTACTGAACCAGAGACAATCCCAATTTAAGCATAAATATTTCTCTTCAAATATAAATATTTCTCTTCAAATATAATTTATCATTCAGTGAGAAATGATAAATTTAATAAGAAACAACGAAATAAAGCTTTACTGGCTATAAAATTTAATGTAGAGTTAAAAATCATTAAAGTTTTATCTTTTAATATAATAAATTTGGAAATTTGTTAAAGAAGGCACCCGATAATATGCATGGAACAAATGTTCACTGCCTTCAATGAAATAATTTGCATTCAAACTGGGAGCATAAGCTTATTGGTAGAGCACTGGTGTACAAAGCCAGAGACATTGGGTTCAAATCCTAATTTAGGAGTAAATTTTTCTCTTCAAATATAATTTGACAAAATATTTATCAAATCATACATTTCTTAAAAATGTGTGTATAAATTATAAATAACAACTACATTTAATCGGTCTGGTGGACTACTGTTCAAACGCTAGGGTTGAAATTTGACATTTTCATTTAGAAGAAATTAACTTATTTTGTATATATTGTACCTGCTAGGCCAGATGTGGTATAAGCGAGGCTGGAGCGGCGAGGGGTAAGAACAGGGGAGCTGCCCCCTTTGTTGTACTTGGAGCCCCATGATGTGTAACTGGTGGGTGATTCTAATCCTGGCGCTTCTGTCTCTTCACCTACAAACATTTTTTAAAAACATAATCATCTTTTTTTTTCTAAAATCTATCATTTATCTTTTACACTTAAAATATATACAGCCACACCAGTTAAAATACTCAAGGATCTGCATGTAAACTGTATATTAATTAGAACTATGAATTAAGCAGCCAACATCAGTTACAAGAAATACATACTTAAGTAAATGTCTTCTTAACTAAAAAGCTGCCATTTGCAAAGATAGAAGCTACGGTTTCAAGCATTTGGTGCGAGGCAATTACAACGTATATAAGAGAGGGAATTTGCATCTAGATCGCAACTCGCCTCGGTAGCTCAGTTGGTAGAGCACTTGGCCCGGAAAGCCAAGAGTCCCGGGTTCGAGTCTCAGTCTAGGCGAAAATTTTTCTCTTCAAATATAACATACTTAAGTATCTAACTCACTGGTAATATTGAATCCGGAGGTTGATAGCTGAGTAGCTTAATCTCTCCTTACATCCTATCTTGAGCTAATATTTTTCAATAATTTCCCCATACAATTAATCTCTCAAATAATGGATAATGCTATTCTTACCCTACTTACTGGGCAATTTTCCTCTCTTTTCCTAACAACAAGATTCCATGCCCATCTTCATTCCCCATTTGTGCCACATGTCCTACCCATTACAGTCTATGATCTTCTTGTAAGCCCATGTTTCCCTTAACAGAGATTTTAGGCTCTTTCCCCTACAGGGAAGAATTTGAACAATACTAATTACTATTTGAACCATCACTAAATAACAAAACAACAAGAGAGACCCAATTGAAATTTTACAAAACGTTGGCAGTGCCGGTACTGCTCTATGGTTCAGAAGCCTGGATACATAAAAAACAAAATCTAGTACGATAACGGCGGCAGAAATGAAATTTTTGAGATCTGTTAAAGGGTGCACTAAGGAAGACAGAATCAAGAACAGACAAACAAGACAGGAACTTGAAATATTTGCAATAACTGATAAAATAGATACATATAGACAAAAATGGAAGCAACACATAGACAGAATGAATGAAGATAGATATCCAAAACAAATAACAAAATACAAACCTAAAGGCACCCGAGATGTGGGCAGACCTAGAAAGAGATGGGCTGAAGTCGGAACGGGTCAACAGACCTAATCCATGAATGCAGATGATGATGATGATGACTAATTTAGTTACACTTGTTTTCGTATAGAAGTCATTTGAGTGGTCCGTGGTCAGCGTTCCGCCTCATACTGACATCTAGGAAACCAAGGTAGTACTAGGATGGGAAAATTCGGTAAATTTTGCTTAGAGGCCTTTTCATCCAGGCTTAAGGATCTTTTACGAGCCTGAAAATCTTCAGACTCGGAACCCACGGCTTAAAGTCCCTCTCGGAGGACTTGCTCCTTGGATTTTTCCATCCTAAAAAATACATCAACCCCAGCCAGGTTTGAACCTGCGACACTCGGGACCAGAGGCAAGGAGCATAACCACTAGTCCACCGCGGCCGATGGTACGTAGCCAAATTCCTCACGATACTGGGTGGGCACCAGTTCCATAGTCTATGATACTAAAACTATTACATCTGATTTCCTATGAAGTTCGTGGAGCTCACTATTATGTAGTTTACCCCACTCACCTGCCTGTACCTCTCTCTTTGGCCAAAATATTTTCTCATATACTTGTAATCTTGTCTCCTCTCTTAAAGTAAGAGACTGTTTTGCATCCATAAACTGGAAGAATCACCGTTTTACATATTTTTAATTCTGCATTTTTTATAGAGAAGTTGGGATGACAAGAGACCTTGTAATCCATAATAGCAAGAATTTTCATATTTTAGACTCATTCCATGTTTGACTATAGTTCCTAGGTATTTGGTTTTCTGCCATTTCTTCAAAATTTCCCTTATTTGTTATTTGTTAAGTGTCCTTTCCAATTTAATAACATTCCTACCGTGACCATTATTTAGTACTGATTGACTTCTTCTTCCAATGGCACTACAGCCCATAGTGAGCACTGCCTTCTTGATGCGAGATCTAGTATCTTCTCTATCCAATGCTCTCTGTTGCCAGTTCCTACAGTTCAGAATTTGATAACAATCTTCTTTCACTGAGTCCATCCATCTTTGATATTGATTTTTAGCCCCAGTTTCTTATTCTTCTTCTTCTTATTATTATTTAATACAAAGTCTGATGAACACAATATATTTTAAAATATAGCTGTGAAGGAAAAAGTAACAAACATTTATAAGAATCAGACAAAATTTTGCAAAGAAGTACATATAACAAAATGGTATTAAGAGTTTTTTTCATTTGAATTGCCTTCATTGCCAACATTTAAGCCATATATTATCATCCACTTCACAATGAGCTGGAATTTAATGCAGTGGTACCTTTTTTCCATATATGTTTAATTTATTGGATTATTTTATGAATTTATTTGATTGTAACGGAAATGTTCATATTTCTTGAACAGCAATGGTTCCATTACCTGGACTTAACTGAAAGGTCTTAAAAAAAGTTTATTTTTGAATTTCATATAAAACATACTAATAAAAGAGATCCATTTTATTTTGAATATGCAGCAATGCCAGGAGTAAGAGTGTCCGTCATTTTTTCTGCACAAACATCACTGATCCTTTAAGAATGCATAAATAAACTTTTCTCATAATTTATCTCTGTGTATGTATTTATTATATCATTATCCCAAATATTTTATTTAATACACAAGTGATCTTCTTGGTGATAAAATATTAAAATATATATGCAGTCAATATGCCCATTTCACCAATTAATGTTTTAAAATGGTCAACAAGTTTCTACAGCCAAACTAGTTTGTTTTTAACTGAATTTGTTTATTTATTTATTATCAATTTTGTCTTCAGTCAATATCTGGTCTTGAGAATGACAGCTTGGCTGTAGAAACTTGTTGACCATTTTAAAACATTAATTGGTGAAATGGGCATATTGACTGCATATATATTTTAATATTACAAATATTTTAGGTTTGGGCTTCATTGAGTCTATTCCCATGTATTTATTATAACTAGTGGTCGCCTAGCGGTCGAAATTCGACCACTAAAAATAAATTTTTAAGATTGTCACAAATACGTAATTATGCATTAATTTTTTATTTATTTTAAAAATACGAACAATAGGAAATATGTGGTATAGCTTGGCTAAGTCACATTTAAAAAAGAATTTGACATTTGTATACTATTTATAGTATTTAAATTTGCATTCAGCCTATTATAATGTGTATGGGAATATATATCCCTTATTCTTTGTCTCTCACTCAGACCCGTCAATGTTCTATGTCGAGGCATAATGGAAGAAGGTGCAAATATCTGAATATAAAAAAAAATGTAATGAAATTATTGAAACCTAGATTGGACAGGGTTTAACAAACTAAATTTCAAGAGAAAAATTTTCGCCTAGACCGGGACTCGAACCCGGGACCCTTGGCTTTCCGGGCCAAGTGCTCTACCAACTGAGCTACCGTGGTATAGCTTGGAAAGCCAAGGGTCCCGGGTTCGAGTCCCGGTCTAGGCGAAAATTTTTCTCTTCAAATTTAATTTATCTTTCATTGAGAAATTTTAAATTAATAATAAAAACATCTTTAACAAACTAGTTTGTTTTTAACTGAATTTGTTTATTTATTTATCAATTTTGTCTTCAGTCAATATCTGGTCTTGAGAATGACAGCTTGGCTGTAGAAACTTGTTGACCATTTTAAAACATTAATTGGTGAAATGGGCATATTGACTGCATATATATTTTAATATTACAAATATTTTAGGTTTGGGCTTCATTGAGTCTATTCCCATGTATTTATTATAACTAGTGGTCGCCTAGCAGTCGAAATTCGACCACTAAAAATAAATTTTTAAGATTGTCACAAATACGAAATTATGCATTAATTTTTTATTTATTTTAAAAATACGAACAATAGGAAATATGTGGTATAGCTTGGCTAAGTCACATTTAAAAAACAATTTGACATTTGTATACTATTTATAGTATTTAAATTTGCATTCAGCCTTTTATAATGTGTATGGGAATATATATCCCTTATTCTTTGTCTCTCACTCAGACCCGTCAATGTTCTATGTCGAGGCATGATGGAAGAAGGTACAAATATCTGAATATAAAAAAATGTAATGAAATTATTGAAACCTAGATTGGACAGGGTTTAATTTAAATTGAAATAATAAAATGTTCTCACTTTTTTAAACTACTAATAATAAATATGCGAGAGCAAGTCAATTCACATTGCTGCTGCACAATTTTCTTTTTGCAACAATGCACTTTCAGTATGAACATAAACAAATGAATGAGTAATATACATAAATTCCTTAGAGACTATTTATTTTATTTTGTTTAATTTATTTGTAACACATATTATACATACATTTTATTTTTCTGCCCACCTTCTCTATATGAACTTCAATTATGCCAAATATCACACTCCTCTGTGCTTGCAATATGCTTAAAAAGGGGTATAAAGTTTATTTTTCACATATTAATATATAGATAGAGTAAAATTGAAATTACATTTTACAACAAATTAATATTATACAGCATACTCCATTCCTTTCATAACCAAAAATAGTTCCATTTATTATCTGAAAACACTTGTTATCTGAAATAGTTCCATCCCCTTTATTAATTGTTTTATAGTTTATTATCTGAACTTTATCAGAATGCTGTCAAAAAAAAGTTTATATTTGAATTACATATACTAATGTATGCAGGATAGATTTCTACTGTATCATTATTCTTTATTTCATAGTTCATTAAAAATAAAATCAAGATAAGAATTTCCACAGACAGTGTCACAGTTCCTGCAATCAATTTTTTCTGTAACTGTGGCAGAGATCTTTAGGCGATTGTAATTATGGTTTTTGTATTTCTGTTTTGCACAAATTACAAGAAGAATGTAAATATTTTGTTAATCATTCTGACCTAACTGGAGCACTCACTGAATGATTTAAAAAAAAAAAAGTAAATTTCTTACCTGGTACGGGTGGACGTGGAGAATTCTCATTGAAGGTTTGATCGGACCTCTCCACGGCACTCATCCTGCTCTGCAACAGCTTCCAGTGTGATGCTGTAGCAGCTGCCACTCACAACACCGGCAAGGCATCGCAAATCTGAAAATAAATAAATAATACATAAATAAAACACTACCATTATCATAATAAACTAAACATCAGATTAGGTCTTCATGGACCAGTTCTATTGTAACTAGGAAGCAGACTTTTGGGTTCTAAAAGTTAAGATTGCAACATAGTATAGTAATAAAATTAATTTAATAAGTCTTTATATCCAATCAATCAAATTTTTCTAGTAATATAACTTATAAAAAAGTTTCTCAATATTTTTTTTGTGGGAACTGGCAATATTACATTTATAGTACACATCTTATTTTAAAATTAAAAATAAGTAATGTTCTATTTATATTATTTCTTTTGAATTTAAAAGTAAGATATGTAATATAAATGTAATATTGCTAGATCCCACACAAAGTATTGAGAAATGTTTTTTGGAAGTTATAAAAAAATCATTTGATTACATATAAAGACATATGTAATTTCATCATTATACTATATTGAAATCTTAACCTTTAGAATGTAAGGTTATTTTAGGGTTAAGATTGCTAGTACTATAATTAGAATTAAGAACCCAAAAGTGTCTTTAATGAAAAGTAAGGATGGAAGGGGATTTTATCAATATTTCTATTTAACCCTATGGGGTTATTTGATCCTGTTTGATGTAATCTGCCCCCTAATTAAAACTCTTGTAGGTGTTCTTGTACATATAATCTCTTACGTGATCAGCACACGCCTCTTGGCTATAGGTTTGTATTTTAGAGCTACTTTTGGGATGCAGTTTAATGTCATTTCTTCTATGTGTTGAAGCACAGCATTATCATAAGTAATGCCATGAGTGATTTCCAATATATCTAGAGAATTTGGAAATCAAGAGTGGCATTTGATAGGACTATTTAACCAATAAAATTAAGCTGTTTACTCACAAATCACTATTTAAATATAGTTATTTTAAAATATTAAATATTTAATGTAAATGGTGATGTTTGAAAACAAATAAGAAATGTTATGTTTCATTTGTTCATCACTGCAACCAGATCATATTTATTGCCAAATGGAATCGCAATATTGTAAAAATGTACCCTAGTGGAGAAAAAATGAAACATATCAGGTTAATAATTAATTTTTGATGTTCTATTATGTAAATATGTCAATTATATTTTTTTGCAACGTTAATTCCTGGGAAATAATATGTTTAAGAAGGTGCAAACAGTGGTTTCTTTTTTTTTGTGGTATAATCAATTGCTACGAATGTTTTTCTATTATATTTCGCAAGCATAATCTGGTTACATTCGTGCAGTATATATACAATCTGGGAGCCACTTGGTACAGTGAAAGTGATAAAATCAAAGTGAAAAAGACTGTGATTGGTTGTAAATCAAAATTCATTCAAATGTGATTGGTCATTGACTGCCATTTGGGGCATGAGTTAAATAGTCTACACAAAACACCAACCGAACTTCATGTTAACATTATAATGCATGAGAATAAGTACAAGGGGTATACAAAATAATGGAAACACCATAACATCTTATACATTTATCTTCATGAGCTTGGTTAGTCTGCAGGTGTTGACAGAGATTTATCCTTTTCTTTCAGATGTTTATTCTGAACTTAATATTGTAATTTTGAACTTAGTATTGTAATTAACTACACAAGCTTTCTTCTCCTGTTGTTGAAGCTGTAAAACTAAGCTTGTGATATCTGACCCAAGTGACTTTAAAAAAATTGTTTAGTGCCTGGTTAGCTGAGCTACATGACTGAAACTTCAAAATTGTTAGGCTTTTCAAGTACAGTTATGTCTACATACTTGTCTAAAGGTAAAACATCCTATGCAAAAAGGATCAGTAGTTGCAAATAGAAACTAAATGAAAGAGACAAAGGGGTTCTAAAAAGGATTTTGTCACAAAATCATAAAACTAATGCAGATAAAGTGACTGCACAAATTAGATATTTATGGCAGAGCAGCAATTAATAATTCACTGATTACAGACAGGAATATAATAAAGTGAAAATAGTGATGATGTGAACACAAATCCTGGATTGCTGATGAATGGAAAAATGTAATATGTGCCTTAGTGCCACAGCATCTGGTACATCAAACATCATGACATTTAATAGAATTACACATTCTAATATATTTTTGAATAGGTCTAGGGGTGATCAAAGTTGACTTGACTGCTCATCTATATTATTTCTCCTTTTAAGTATTTAACTTCATATAGAAGTTTACATTTTGTTTAAGTAAAATTGAATCATCTCACATCATATTTTTCTTCTTACATTACTTGTGTACAAAGTTATTTCAGGGGTTAAGATAAATTAACCATCCTATAT
The DNA here is from genome assembly GCA_030220185.1 of Diploptera punctata. Taxonomy (NCBI): domain Eukaryota; kingdom Metazoa; phylum Arthropoda; class Insecta; order Blattodea; family Blaberidae; genus Diploptera; species Diploptera punctata. The sequence continues at coordinate 3,605,128 of JASPKZ010001586.1, read as the reverse complement.
ATCTTCCCCTTCTTCTACAACGACACTGAACTTTATATAATTTTGATTTGCAATCACTTCCTACTTATTCTACTGTAGTTCATATACAATATGTGATCACACCAACTGTTTTTTTTAAAAACTAGAAATAATGTTTCATTAAGTTGAGTATTTTCAGTCTATTTCTAATTTAATTAATATATACTTGAAGAAGCAAAGTAAGAGCAGCAACTCTTCTTAGAAACTGTATTTCATTTGTTTCAATTTTCCTTCCACCAGTTCTATTTTGTGCCTAATTCTCTAAACTATACAGAACAGCCATGTTACAATATTTTAATCATCTTATCTAGTTTTATCAAGTAGAGTTTGGTGTACTGTGACAAACATATGTTGAAATAAATATATACATATATATATTTCCCCCCCCCATGGCGCAACAGGCCTAGAAGACCCTTGGCCCACCAGCTGGCTGCTGACCTCACATTACAGCAGGAGATGATCATCCAGCCAGTGTACGGGTGACATGTGGTCAGCTTGTTGAGTCCCCAACCGTTATAGCTGTCTTCTCAACCTGGAGTCACTACTTATTGTAGCTATCCAAATGCCTCATGATGCTGGGTGGGTACTAGTCCCATAGCTCTGTGCCAAAGCATCCTGCCTTAACCACTTGGCTATAGTGTGGGACACACACACACATATATATATCCGTCCATAATAATTCTGCCTGAAGGGAGGTCCTTCACTGCAATCATAGCATTTTCATGCTATGCTTGCAGCTTTACTAGGGAATTGTAGGTGTTCCTGTTGCTTTCCACACTGGTGAAGTATGATGATGATGGCCATATGATTTCAGGGACCGCTTGGGACTTAAAGTTTTCCTGTCATTTGTCTTACAGGCGAGGAAAAACCCAGATAAAAATCTCACCCAGAAAACTGCCCCGACCGGGGATCAAACCTGGGCCCATTGCTTGACAAGGCAACATGCTACCTCGAGACCACAGTGGTGGACACATATATATTAAATTGAGATTTTTCGCAATACAAAAATTATTCTTAACCCAAACAATTTATTTTAGATCATTCTCTTAATATTTGGTTTGGTCTTATCTATTATATGTTTTAATTAGAAAAATGTACAAATTATGATAATCCCAGGAATATCTAAAATGTTCCAAATATCAACTTTGGCTTGAATATTATTTTGAAGCTTAATATGCACATATTAATTAGGGATTCTTATTTAATTACATTAATTATCATTATTATGATTTTTATTATTATTATGTTTGGTGTACAAAAATGTTGCATGTATATGTAATGTTTTTAATTTATTTTTCAATATGGTACATCCTGTATAAATGTAAATCTCAAGTTTGTATATTTGTGTTGGGTGAGTATAAAAGAATGTCTTATAGCCTTACCTCCAGGGGGGGGAGTAAGCTCTCTACTTGTGCCTGACATAATACCAAGTCAAGGAATGAGATGAGATGAAGCCCCTATTATTGAAAGTCTGTGATATACAAAGATGTTGTTTGATCAGGCCTGTCACACCAACACAGATTTACCAGAATAAATAAAACACTTTATATAATATAGGCCCTATATTCATATAAAGATTGTGGATTTTAGAGATTTGTAATTCTACTAAGATCTTATGTAGACATTTTAACAACTCCTCATATACAATATGATTTAACCATATTATTGTTTTAATGATAGCATGAGAAATCACTTTCAAAATAATCCCCTAAAAATGATAAAATCTTTTCTGGTTCCATGTGCACTTATTAATAATAATAATATCACTACCGTGCTTAAACTAGTTTAAAAATTACTTAGTCACTGTAATAATAATAATAATAATAATAATAATAATAATAATAATAATAATAATAATAATAATAATATAATAATAAAACTTAAATGGTAGAGTTAAGGTCATAAGGCTATCTTCCATTCAATCAAAAAATAAAATTACAAGAGATATTATGTATATGTACACTATTTAACATTCCTAATATTAACTACTCAAACATGGAAATGCATTTAAAAATAAATGTAATAGTTTAAAATTCTAAAGTAGTCAAAAATCATTTATAATGGCAGCTAAGAGTCATTCTCCCCCCTCCCAATATTAACATGACTCATCCGGGTCCAGACATCAATCGATCGATACAGAATCCAGGACCTAAAACTTTGCCCCCTCTACAAATCTGCCAGTTAACAAAGAATCAAGGTAAATATCATATTCTTTATAAATATGGTTTTTATATACCTGCATTCATTTATAAAAAGCCTTTTGTTCAGTTCCCTTACCTCAAGCGCGTGCCTTTTTGTATTTTAAACACCTGATATGATATTCTCGACAGGTGGCTTATAAAGTTGATTATATTTATTAAACAAATTAGTAAGCAAGGAAAAAAAGAACTGTGAATTCACATTGAATTATATAAATAAACCTATTTTAATATATACAATAAAAATAAATGTTTGTTGACGATATAATTTCTATTCAATAAACAATGCAAAAACTGAATGCATGGTTACCCGCTCATTGTATACCTACCAAATTCTTCATATTTCTTAGTCAGCTCTTTAAAAAAATATTGAATAATACCCAATAATATTTAATTTCAAGTGATTCTTTTAATACAGCTTTCTTCTCGATAAATAGCAAACGATTGACTATATCAACAATCCGGGGGTGCGCACGAGAAGGCTCCAGCAGCTGCGCACAAAATTTCCCAGCGTTGTATTTCTCAAATCGATGCCTGTCGCATTATCATAATCACCGACGCTCTCAATATGAACCAACCATCTTTGATTCCCTTTCCCATCCCCTCTTTTATTATATTATGAAATTCAACACATCTAATATAATATAGTTTTGTAACCCAATCCATAATAAATTATGACATGGGAACAAAGAATCATTTCAATTCCTTCTTACATCATTTTTTGTTAAAAACCTATTGTTCTCTTAAAAATACCTACTTCAAACTTATGATTGACAGATGTTGATCAATACAGCTATAGGTTAACAAGATAAATGTCTGAATTTCATGGTAGACTAACCAATTTCTGCATTCAATAGAACACTGGAGGTTAACATTCTTTCTTCTAGCTCTTACAACATATGGCAAACAACTGGTAAATGAAAAAAAATATTAAAACATTCTTCTTTTCCTGATAGTTCAAAACAGCATTTGAATTCTCTTACAGATACTCATTTCAAGATAATTTCTTTTCTTAAGAACTAATGTATAATTAGTTAAGTACAATGGATAAATTAAGAATGGAATGTTTTAATTAATCAATGCTATTTAAATGTGTATGTAAATTAGAAGTGCAATGCCCTTATTTTGAAAATCCACCTGACTCTTGCAATAATTCTAGCAATTTACCACTTTTTATATTTGAATGCTTAAGTTCATAATTAGTTCTTAGAAATAAAGTAACTTGCATACTACAAATACTTCATGTTAAAGAATAAATTAAAATAAACCCTGTGGGATAACAGATTTAAGAAGTCAAGATCAACTGAAGCAGATGTCACTGATTAGTAGATGGCAATGTTAGTATTCACATTATCTTACTTACTTACTCACTGGCACTATCGAACCCGTAGGTTCATGGCCGCGCGGACATAAGCTCTCCATACATCCCTATCCTGAGCCAATGCTTTCCAATCATTTCCTGTATAATCTACTTCCCTCAAATCATAGTTAATGTTGTTCTCCCACCTCATTCTTGGTCTACCAACTGGGCGTTTTCCTTCTGGCTTTCCTACAAGAAGTTTCCATGCACGTCTTTCATTCCCCATACGCGCAACATGTCCTGCCCATCGCAGTCTATGGGACTTAACTGTTCTTATTATATCTGGCTTCCTATAAAGACCATGTAGTTCTTGTTATGTAGTCTTCTCCATTTCACCTGTCTGTTCATCTCTCTTTGGTCCAAAAATTTTCCTAAGAACTTTATTCTCAAATACTCGTAATCTCCTTTCCTCCCTTAAAGTAAGAGTCCATGTTTCGCACCCATATAATATAACTGGTAGAATAATAGTTTTTATATATTTTCAGCTTAACATTTTTTGAAAGGAGTTGGGACATCAAAAGTCTCTGCAATGCATAATAGCATGCATTTCCAGAATTGAGCCTATGTTTAATTTCTTTGTGCACTCATTCCTATTTGTGATTATTGTTCCTAGGTATTTGAATTCAGCCAATTCCTCAAAATTTCCCTCATTTGTCATTAGCTGTCCATTTCCATTATATAATGTATTTCTACGTGTGACCATATATTTAGTTTTACTGATATTTACTTCCAGTCCTAGTTTCTTAGTGTTACTCAATAGTGTGTGCGTGTTGGCCTTTAGTTATCTCCTCGCTATCGGCCAGTAGTACTACATCATCAGCATAAACTAACAGCTTATTAAATACCATTCAGTTGTAGGCCTTCCTCATTCTCTAAAGATTTAATGGCATGCTCTAGTACAAAATTAAATAGTAGAGGAGATAGTGCATCTCCTTGCTTCAAACCCATTCTGGATTTCAAAAGTGTCTGAAAACTGTTTGCCTACACGCACCCTACTCGTTGAGCCATTTAGACACATTCGTATAAGTCTAACCAACTTTTTAGGAATTCCGAAATCCAGCAGGATACTATATAACTTCTCCCTCTTAATTGAATCATATGCGAATCATATGCTTTTTTGAAGTCTACATATAGTTGATGTACAGTACCATTATATTCCCATTTCTTTTCTAAAATCTGTCTTATACTAAAAATCTGATCTGTTGTAGACCTGTTTCTTCTAAAATGCACATTGATGATCTCCTAGAATGTCATCAATATAGGGAGTAAGTCTGCTTACTAATATATTTGTTAGAATTTTGTACGAAGTTGAAAGTAATGAGATCGCCCCTATAGTTGTTGCAATCAGTTTTATCTCCTTTCTTATGAATTGGTACGATAATTGATTCCTTCCATTCATCTGGAAGAGCTTCTTTTTCCCAAATCATACGAAGCAACCAGCGTTATTCTGTCCATCAATTTTTCTCCCCCTGATTTTATCAGTTCTGCTGGGATCTCATCTGAACCTGATGCTTATTACATCTTCAATTTTTCAATTGCCATTTCAACCTCTAATGCACTTGGCTCTGCGACTAGCATTTCTGCTGTCTGTAACTTATCCTCCTCAATGTCCTGTTCTGTATGTACATTTAATAGCTGATTAAAATAACTTTTCCATCTATTTAATATACTCTTGGAATCTGCAATCATATCCCCATTTTCATTCCGAATTATGTTTGTTCTAGCCTGAAACCCTTTCTTCTCTATACTAATTCCCTGATATAATTCTCTAATGTTCCTATTTTTTGCATTCATTTCAAGATCATTAATCTTCTCTCTCAAATATTCCCTCTTCTTACTCTTTAGTAACTTGGTGGTTTCCCGTCTAACACTACCCAATTGCTCTAAATTTACCTCATTTGGCTCGTGTAACCATTTCATTTTTGCTAGCTTTCTTTTCTTTACGATGTCGGCACATTCCTCATCAAACCATTTCTTGTTTTGCCTCTTTTTTAAACAACCAATGCTTTCTGATGCTGACAATTTAATAGTATCTCTTATAGCCTCCCATTCTTTATTTATATCAGTTTCTTCTTCGTTTGGCCACATTGTCATCTGAAGATTCCAGTACTTCAAATCTATTAGCAATTTTGATTTGGTATTCTTGCCGCATTTCATCATTTTTCAAGTTTTTTAATTCATATTTTACAGAATCATCTTTAGCGTTTGTTCCTCTCATAAGCGATAGCCGTTGTCTGATTTTCACTCTGACCAGATGATGATCCGAATTGCAGTCTGTCCCTCTAACTGATCTAACATCGATGATGCTACTGTGCCAGCGTTTATCCACTAATATATGATCTATCTGGTTCCGAGTTTCTCTATCTGGGGACGTCCAGGTGTATTTATGAATATCCTTATGCTGAAATGTTGTGCTCTTAACAATGAGATTCTTTGATGTGGCAAATGTGACTAATCTAACGCCGTTGTCGTTACTATCTTCATGAAGACTGAATTTGCCTATTGTTGGTTTGAATATATCTTCCTGCCCCACTTTTGCATTAAAATCTCCTAAGACAATTTTCATATGATATCGTGAAAGGCTATCAAATAAGCATTCTAATTCTTCATAGAACTCATCCTTGATCTTGTCATCTTTATCTTCTGTGGGGGCATGTAAATTTATAATTATAAAATCATGTCGTTTACCCTTTAGAATTATGTATGATATCCTATCACTAACAAACTTAATATCTCGGATAGCGGATAGGATCCTCCTTCTGACTAAAAAACCCGTTCCAAATGCAGGTCTTTCTGCACCCCCATAGTATAATGCAAAGCTTCCTGATTCCTGACTACCTTCTCCTGGCCACCTAACTTCCTGTAAAGCGACTATATCCAAGGGCGATTTATCCAATTCCCGCGTTAATATCTCTAGTGCCCCGCTATTGTATAAAGTCCTAACATTCCATGTTCCTAGGAACATGTCCCTGTGTTTGAGCCTTTGGCATGGGTTCCCTGAAGTAGTCCCCGCCCGGAGAACCGAATGGGGGACTATTTGACCTCCGGAAAATTTTACCCCAGTAGAACCCATGTCCGCATTTCATGACGGTTGTATTTTTACAGTGAAAGATCGTCACTCTTTCGACCAAGGTACTTATTTCGTCTGGCTTATCACCTTCGACCAGTCCGGCATGGGTAACCCTATCGGCAGCAATGCTACCGCCGGCATAGCTCTCAGGATCATTTAAGCACACAAGCCACTCCACCACGACAAGGTAAAGATACCATGGAGGGAGTATTCACATTATTGTGATGTAATTCCTCAAACTTCATTTCAGTGTTCTTAACCAGATTTACTATTGTCTTAATTTAAGTAGCCACTCAGTTCTTCTCACAAAAGTCAAGTAAACACCATTTCAGATTTTGGACAAAAAAAAAATCTGTTGTTTAACTGAGAATCAAACCTGGTATTTCTCTGATGCTAATCAAACTAAGCATTACACCAGAGGAGTTGGCGAAGATTTTTTAAACAGATCTAATGATTATTTTTGCAATAAAGCAAAATAAAATATTTTCCTATTCTGTGTTTCCTAACATGTAACAAATTAATTTTTATAGAAATTTCAATATTTCACTTCATATTGCACCTGTTGACCCTTTGGTGAATGCTAACAGTCTGTTTTATTGTAATGTCAGTCAATGTGTTTTTGTGTAAATTCACTGATGCTAATTTTTAATTATGAAATCATACAAATTTCAAGGTATTAAAAATCCAACCAATCTTTTGCCCAGACCCAATATTTGAGACTTCCCTAATTATATCATCTGACTCAACATATTTGATAAATTGGAAAATTATAATAAGATATTTTTTCCATTCTCATTAAAAGCAGGGAAAGTGCCTTAGTTGATTGGGAAATGAGGTATACTACACACAGAACCATTGTATCTGCCTTCTGTTCACTCTCGTATGCATCACAACTGTGCACTAGGCTGCGTTGCTGTCTTGCGCCGTCACATCACTTGCATACTCCGGTTTCAGTTAACTTGTGCTCACTCTAGAACACTGCAATGCCAACCAAGGTACTTTCCCTGACAATAAGCATATTGTTATTTCAAGGCAAAACAAATTATAAAAAATTTGCTTGAACAAACCTTTAGATTATAATAGGAATTACCTATAAAATTAATTTATCTTGAATTGTGCATGCCAAATATTCAACAAATTTCTAAGTACAAATTACTTACTTATTTCCATAAAAATAAAAAAATAAAGAGAAAATCAAAGTTTTTACAACACCAGACAAAGTACTAGTTTTTTTACATGTACCTAAATTTTACACAACTGCTGAATCTAAACATAGTAGATATCTAGGACCCAGATTATACAATGAATTAATTAAATCAATCTAGAGCTAAGCAAACTGAACACTGATAGATTTAAGAAAGCAATTAAATTAATTGTTTAAATATTTTAAAATGGTCCGCTGCTGTGGTCTCGGGGTAGCGTGCTGTCTTGTCACGCAGCGGACCCAGGTTCGATCCCTGGTCAGAACAGTTTTTCTGGGTGAGGTTTTTATCGGGATTTTTCCTCACCTGTAAGACAAATGTCAGGAAAACTTTAAGGCCCAAACGGTCCCCAAAATCATATGGCCATTGCAATCGTCATAATTCATATTCATCTTAGATTAAGCTTAGGATTAGGGACTCTTCTGGTGCACCACTATCATCACCCATCATATCATCAGAGCAACATAACCCCGCCTTCCAGGCGCCCCAACCTCAGAAGTGGGTTACAAGTATGCCGTGCCAGGAGAGAACACCAGGAATGTTGAAAGACAATCTGGGGTATTTGCAAAAAAAAAAATATATATATATATATATTTTAAAATGAGAAATAAGCAGTGACCTATTTTGGTTAATATTACTATTTTCTAATGTATTTAAATAATTTCTTCAGTTTGGTATTAATCTAATATATATTGTTTTGATGTTTTCATACATCTCAATGGTGGATAAATCATATTTGAAGAGAAAAATTATACCCTCAGCCAAAGGTCCTGGGTTCAAGTCCCATTCTGAGCATATAATTTTTCTCTTCAAATATGATATATTGTTTTGTTTATATCATTCTCATTTGTGTGTCAGAGTATGTCTTATATTTTGAAATTTTCTCATAAATTTGTTTTGTTTCATATTATTTTCAAATGTCTTTAATTGCCTTCTTAAGTTACATATTAATCCATTCTAACTTGTTTTGTTTATTTTATTCTCCCTTGTATTAGTTATTTTATTTTGTATGTGTCAGAATTTATTTTATATCTTGAAACTGGCTCCTAAATTTATATATATTTTTTTATTTTCCTCTTCCTTTAATTAAAGCTTTGTAATGTATATATTCTATATGTATCATCATCCTGCCAGGTATTAGTCCTAGAAGAACTGTTACGGCATGAGAAAGCGGTTTTCGTGCCATCTTTTCATAGGTTGACCAAGTGACCGTTTCCGATTTGGATAGTAGTTTATTATTGCCTTGGGGATCCTGGATCTAGCCATTCTTGAGACATGTTCCTTCCAGTTTAGCTGATATCTGGAGATGTAGTCCAGTATTGGTGACACATTAAGTTCTTGAAGGATTTCTACATTTTTCTTTTGATCCCATTTGGTGTAGCCAGCTGTTCGGCACATACATTTCATCTCACAAGCTGTTAGTCTGCTTTCATCTCTCGTCCTTATAGTCCACGCTTCACTCTCATAACATAGGACTGGTCGAGCCATTATCTGATCAAGACAAGTACGAGTTGATTTTTGCACTAATGAAGGTTTTAAAACTCTATTAATGATTCCCATTGATTTGTTGAATTTCACAATTTTCTCTGGTAAATCCAAATTTTCAACAAAAGAGAGTTTATATCCTAAATAAGTAAACTAATTAACTATTATTTCTGTAAATGAACTTCACTGTAGCACGAGCACTTGCTCATTTGGGTGTCAATATGGGTTAAAATTTAATTCTGAATAAAATGTATTTAAAAAAAAAGTATATTTTACTGCCACATGATTTGTCTCTATAGGCAAGGGGAGGTAGATTTAATTATTTTCCTAGGGAAATAATAAAAAATATTATATCAACAAACAATATATAATAAAACAAAAGAACAATTTAACTGCAAACATTTTATAAGGTCATCCATTAAAACTTTATGGACAACTATAAAGAATGAGGTTGATGTTTGCCATTTTAACTGTTTTTAAGTTATTTATGGGCATATAAATATGAATGATTGAATAAGCCACTTAGTTTCACGAAGGGCTAAGACTTTCTGCAGAGGGAGAGCTAATATTTTGTGATTTACATGAGGAGCTACTCTACATAAGAAAACTGTTACATTTTAAGCCTACATTATGAGCTACAATTACAATTGAGTTTTTTTTATTGTTCACTAACACTCTCCATGCATTCCTGTCATTTATGATGGTTGACCAGTGGATTCTTAACTGATGTATCCTTCTACCATCTTCTTGGCCTGCCCTGGATTTTCTTGCCTGCATAGGGGATCCTGTGGTGGTTTCCTGTGCCCATCTACCTTACTGTTATCTCCATTTTATTATTGCACCTCATTGAGGGACTTTCTGAAGTGTTAATTTTTTGTAGCCTCGTTTCAGACACTCTGTTGCCCAGTGTTGTGTCTACAAATTAACAATCTAGCTATGAACAAGGACACAAGATGGAAGAAGAATAATGTTTTCAAACTAGCTACCTCAATGGTGTTATGTTTTAAATCTTTATGTTGTCTTAGAAATGATCCTGGCATTGAGCTGATCACTCATCCTTGAGTGATAAAAAAGAAAGCTTGTATGTGATCCAGAGTTTAAGAATGCTCTCCTGACGTTCGTGCATCCCTTTAAGATGCAGGAGACATAGGTTCAAGAATTACTATACGTATAATTTAGATTTACAATAATTTACCTACTGTAATATAGTAAGAGATTACATCTATCATAAAATGTGTTATTTCTTAATAGGACTATTTAACTCATGCTCCAAATGGAAGTCAATGGCCAATCACCTTTCAGTGAATTTTGTTTTACAACCAAACAGCCATGTTTCACCTGACTATTTATCAAATTGTATTTACCAAAATAAAGAAAGCTCCTCCTTTTTAATATTCTGAACAGGTCGGAGCATTATTTTGCAGTGACTGATTCTCCAACAAACACATTGAATATAGCAAATAATGAACAGATTCCTTCGAACTACACATTTTATAATTGTGTATTCAATAATTGATAGTGTTTTTAAATAAATATTTTACTGAGTTGTTTCCTAAAAAAATTAATTAACAACCTATAATGTTGATTATAATGTACAGTTTGATGTGTTTAATTTTTTCTCTACTAGGGTGCATTCTTACAATATTATGATCCTATTTGGCAATAAATAACATGATCAAGTTGCAGTGGATGAACAAATGAAACATAACCAAACATTTCTTATTTGTTTTGAAACATTCTACATTAAATATATAAACATTTTGAAATCATCTGCCTTTCAAGTATTAGGCCCAGTGGCCCGTTACGGTCTCCCGTCATCTCCGAAAAGGTCGACCCACAGATCTTCTGCCTCGAGGAATGTAGTGAAGAATTTTTTTTGGTATTCTGTGACGATCCATGCGCTGAATATGGGCTAGCCAATTGTTTCTATATTCTTGGAGGTATTCAGATATAGGTACAATGTTTAACTCTCTGGCTATTGTTGAATTTCTTTGGTGGTCTAGAAGGCTATAACCTGCAGTTCGTCGCAGAAATTTCATCTCCATGGCTGTAATATGACGGCCATCCTGAGTTCTGATGGTCCAAGCTTTCACTGCCATAACAGATTATGCGTCTAGCGAGTACTTTATAGATTTTCATTCTTGTTTGTCTCTGCACTTTTGAAACATTTTGAAATAACTATATTTAAAATAATGATTTGTGAATAAACAGATTAACTTTATTCATTAAATAGTCCTAACAAATGCCACTCTTCATTTCCAAATCCTCTAGATAAATTGGAAATCACTACTCGTGGCATTACTTATGATAAAATTTATCACTCATTCTATTGTTAATGTAGGAAATGGCTATAAACAAAGGAAATTGTGTTATCAAACTAAAACTGTGCTTATGAAGACAATGAAAATGAGTGTGTTCATCTGGAAAATTACATGGCATACCACAACCCTATGCATAGGTCTTGAATATTATATAACAAAGTCAAGATATAGCATATATTCATTAAATTTTTAATTTCAAAGTATGAAAGGTTTATTATTTGTGTTAAATAATGAATCCATCTTCAGGAAGAATGTGACAAACAATGTTTCAAATTACAAAATTCCATTTCCGAGCCAACATAGAATTTCCTACATCAATCTGCACACTTAAGTTTTTGTATTAATTCTGTCCGTGTTAAAAAACATATATGGTTAGGTTAGATCATTAGAGATCATAAGGTATAATTGACTGAGGTGGTGGGGATCAGAATATCCTTTAATAGCCCCTAGCAAATTGAAATGTGGCCACTCCCACTGTAGCAAGAAACTACAGGAAGACTATCAAACTCTGTTCCATAAATAGTTTAAAAAACAAATACAGTATTTTATACAAGTTATTTAATATATTTTTTTAATATCATAAAATATTATTTTTCTAATAAGCAAACTGGCTTACATGTTAGTAAGAAACTTGTTCTGGAAATCCCAGATTCAAACACTACTATATAAAATTTTATTGATCAAGAAAATTATCAGTACAAGAGTTAGAAATATTTATCTTGAAAATAAAAGCATTGAAGTGGCAGTTGACTAGATATAGTGTTAAGAAATGACAATGAGTAAAGAGAGAAAAAAAGTGTGAGAGAGAAAAAAATCCTTGACCAGATAAGAGACAAGATGTGACCAATAATACATCATTGTGAAAAAAAAAAATCAAGAAGTATTGTGCAGTAACATGGAAAATAATTGGTTAACTTTAGTTTCGAAGACAATATGGGAAGAACATGGTTAGCATGACAATTCGTCAATCTTAGTTTTTGTTTTCTTGAACAGATTTTCCTACTTCACTTTCATGTAACTGTTGAATGGACTCTTTTCCAGACTCTAATACTCGAAGAAATATTACTATGGTACAGCCAGGAATCAAATCTGGGCCTCTAAGATGTCAGCTGGATACAATAATTTTGGCAATCAAGATACTGATATTGATGTACTCGTAATAATAGTAATTAAAATAAGAAAATTATATTGGATAGTCAAACTAACAGAACAACAGAATAAAAATATAAATAGGAAATTTTACACATCATCTCGTAAAATATAATTCTCTCACCTGGATATGATTCAGAGATGTTCATCCCTATTCTCAACTAAATCTCCAAAATATGTCCAAAGGAGATCATATTTTATGAAGTGAGGTGTAAAGTTTCCAATTCATTAATTAAATAAAAATAAAACGTAGTTTTATTTGATTTTCATATTTATTATATAATTCAGAGACAGCTGTTTCGGTACACTGTACCTTCTTCAGACATGTTAACAAATTATGAATTGTGTTCCAACTGATCTAAGCAACAATACAACAATATTTCCAATTCATACTTTTATTCTATTGATTATATATATCATTGTGTGACTCCTCATGAATGTTTGATAAATTTGAACAGAAAAAGAGGAGAAATGAATATTTTCTGTTTATCCACAAGGATCTAAACATAAAAGTAGACATGGAAATAGTTGATGGGATTCAACATGTAGATATATAGGTACATAGTGAAAATGAGTTGGAAAGTCTATTCTGAAAGTTGACTAAAGAATGATTGATACGGTATGTCTCCTAGGGCAAGACTGGCCCACCAATCCTCTCTGATAAGTCACTACCTGGACAGCTGGAAAGATATTATGCGACTCCATGGTAAAAAAAATATCGGCAAAACTTATTTACAACAGATGCTCCACAGATGAATGCATGTTGTTTGATATTATATTTCATAAACTGAGCTGAATGGCACGTCTATATGATACAAAATAAAACTTGGAACTGAAGCAAAACATGTAAAAGTTCCAAGATAGAATGAACAGTTGCTGCACAGGAAATTAAATGCTGAATTATTGGGCTGTGACTGCGTTGCAATTATCGACTCAAAAAGTTTAATTCATTTATCTGCAAGATGTGCACCATGTTCATAATTCATTTAATCTGTAGTTTCATGTTAGATGGGCAGGATATATGGCAGGAATGGGGAATTTATGAGAGGTGTGAGAACTTCTCATAGGAAATTCAAACAGGAAGCAAACAGAGGCAAAGCATGCGATGGGTTAATAACTTTAACCATGATTTGAGGCAGATGAATTATACAAGGAATGAATGGAAAACATTGGCTCAGGATAGGGATATATGGAGAGCTAACATATGCATAGTCATGAACCAGAGTTTCGATAGTGCCCAGTTAGAGAATCTTATCATATGAGAAAATTGGTAGCTAATAATTCGGAAAAAGAATATTAGAAAATAGAAAATTAAACACTCTATTGTTTGCAGATGACCAAATAATAATAGCAAATTCAGAAGATAATCTACAGAAAGGTCTGTATGAACTTAACAAAATTACAGAAGAATATGGATTGAAGATATCTACAGAAAAAATAAAAATTATGGCATTTCAAAGTGTAGATCCTGTCAGAAGTAAAATTGTACTGGACAATAAAATTTTGGAGCAGGTGAATAATTTTATATATCTAGGATGTAATATCTCATATGAAGAAGAAAAGGATGTAAATGCAAAAATATCTAAATTTTTAAGAATTTTAGGGTTAATAAATTCTATCTTCAAGCCACAGTTAGTCCAAAAGCATTCAAGTCTAAAATTGTATAAAACACTGGCTCTTCCAACTCTTTTGTATGGTAGCGAAGTATGGACGTTGAAACACAAGGATATACAGAGACTTAGATCTGCTGAAATGAGATACCTTCAGAGGACTGTAGGATACACACTACTAGATCACAAAAAAAAAATGAAGACATCTTAGAAGAATTACACATGGAACCTTTAGAAAACAAAATTTCTGATTATAAGTCAAGATGGATGCAACATGTTCATCGAATGGAAGATCACAGAATACCCAAACAAATGTTAAGATATCAACCTGCAGGAAAAAGAAGACCAGGACGTTCACTCAAAAGACTTTTAGATGGTGTTTCTCTTGAGGCCGAAACATGTTAACAAATGGCCTAAATTTGTGAATGTACTATGATGATGATAATTTCTGCCTTATGGATGGAGTTACACATAAGGGAGGGATTTACGTTATCTCCTCTATACACTTTCTGGTATTAAGTTAACACTATATTTCACAAACTGTGTTATAATGCCACTTTTAAGAATATTAATAGAATTCAACAAATCTGCATATTATATAGTGCAGTCTTTACAATCATTTCACCACTGGGATTAACCATCAGACAAAATCAGGATGTCAATCGCCTATTTCAACTAAAAATTGACTATTTCTGAAAGCTCTATGATGTCATACTTTTAAGTAATTTCATAAATTATTTGTACTACTGTAATTTTTAAAACTATTTTATTTATAATCAATTGAATTAGTGTTTACTTGATAAAAATCCATAACTTATTTAATTAAATAAAAATAAAACTTAAAGTTTTATGTGATTTTCATATTTATTAAAATATAAATTAGTTACAGTTAGTTTGGTACTTTGTACCTTCTTCAGACATGATAAATTAATGAATTTTGTTATTATAGTACATAACAACTGTAACTATGCAACCATTTTTTTTACAATCTCTATTATAAATTTAAAAGAGGTGATTCATTCAAATCTAATCGGGAATATAACAGCTTATTACCACTTTTCTATTTATTTATATTATACATTTAAAAGAGGTAATCCATTTAAATCTAATTGGGAATTTAACAGCTTATTACCACTTTTCAATTTATTTATTGTTTTATAAAACAACATTGCAAATTATTGCGGATGACTGAGATATCAGGTACTGTTTTACAATTATTAAAACTTTAACACAGTAACCTCAACGGAGTTTCGTAACATATTTTAAGAACATTGATAGTTATAGTTGTTATGTACTATAATAACAAAATTCATTAATTTGTTATCATGTCTGAAGAAGGTATAAAGTACCGAAACAGCTGTAACTAATTTATATTTTAATAAATATGAAAATCACATAAAACTTTAAGTTTGATTATTTTATTTAGTTAAATACTTTATTTATATTTAAGTGAATTTTTATGTTAGCTGTATGCTGTTATGTAATGCAGGGACTCGTGCCATTCGAACCTCTGAAAATAATG
Source organism: Diploptera punctata (assembly GCA_030220185.1). Lineage (NCBI taxonomy): Eukaryota > Metazoa > Arthropoda > Insecta > Blattodea > Blaberidae > Diploptera > Diploptera punctata. The sequence goes on along the minus strand of JASPKZ010001586.1, from coordinate 3,589,193 downwards.
TTAAATTAAACATTCAAGAAATGGTGATTCTTCCAGTTATATTAAATGATGTGAAACACAATCTCTTACTTTAAGAGAGCGAAAAAAGATTACAAGTAAAAATAAGAATAAAGTGCTAAGGAAAATATTTGGATCAGAGAGAGACGCACAAGAGAGGTGAATGGAAAAATAGATACATAAGATGAGCTATTTGATCTTTATGGGAAATCAAATGTAACAAGAGCCATTAAGTGGGTAAGACAATGGCACAAATTGGGAAAGAGAGAGGCAAGAAAACAAATGGGAATGAAATAGGGGCAAGGAAACTTCTTGTAGAAAAACAACATGGAGAGCCCCCAGCTGGGAGGCCAAAAATGATGTGGAATTAACCATAATTTGAAGGAGATGAATTATACAGAGTATGATTAGAAAATATTAGCTTGGGATAGAGATATATGGAGAGCTAATGTCTGCATGGCCATGAATAATATTGGTTTCGACAGTGCCATTGAATTGATAATATAATATTGGTTTGAGAGTTAATTAAAGTGTAAATGCGATATTTTACTTTCTCTGGTCGAGTGGAAAAGCTATAATTACAGACTAAAAATAAAAACCGGGCTAAGTGCCACAACAATCAATTTCCATTTTATTGCTAAAATTTGATCTATGTGATATTCAGTCTGCAAGTAATTCAAACTTTAGCCACAAGAGTGTGCCTGGCCTATCGAAAACTGTGATAACAATGTTTTTTTTTTCTGTTTTCTCCGAATTTAGATTTTGGTGCTTGGGCCTGTTTTAATTTCCATCTACAAATGACCTTAACTCTGCCTAATAATCTAATAAAACTAACACTATTATTATTATTATTATTATTATACATTGTAGATAAACTTCTGATAATTAAGTCTAGATGCAGTACTTTCGATAACTGGTCAAGAATTTGTTCTGACATACTGTAGTTCAACATATGCTCCAACACAATTACTTATTTGCCATCTGACATTTTTCTCTCATAATTAAATTCACTACCTAAAATGGAATGATAATTTTCCATAATGACATCTTCAATGTAAGTAAATTAAAAAGAAGAAAGCACATCCAAGGCCATTTATAAATTAGGATTATGGGAAGTAATTATTACACTGACCGCTTCTGTATGTAACAGCTTGACTTAGAAGCATCCCCCAGTGGCCCCAGGTTTGATTCAAGCCCATAGCTATAATTTTTTCTTAGAATATAAAGATATGAAATGGGGACCACTCATCCTTAGGAGAACAATTAAAGAGCTCCTTGAATTGAGAAAGGGTGAAATCCAGTCCAGAAAACAAATTATACTGGGAGAATGCATGTAAATAACCACATGGTACACTACACTGCCAGTGACAGCAACCACTTCAGTCAATCTTGACTCTATAGATTTTTAATTTTAATATAGTGCACTGAGGCTGAGCTGTTTAAGGCAATAATGCTTTGGTGCAGACCTATTTAACTTGCGCTATTTTGAGTCCTTATGGGTGAAGAACACTACTGAGTAACACTAAGAAATTGGGACTGGAAGTAAATATCAATAAAACTAAATATATGATCACACATAAAAATACATTATATAATGGAAATGGGCATCTAATGACAAATGAGGGAAATTTTGAGGAAGTGGCTGAATTCAAATACCTAGGAACAATAATCACATACAGGAACGAGATGCACAAGGAAATTAAACATAGGCTGAATTCTGGAAATGCATGTTATTATGTGTTACAGAGACTCTTGACTTACCAACTCCTTTCAAAAAACGTTAAACAGAAAAAATATAAAACTATTATTCTACCAGTTATATTATATGGATGCGAAACATGAACTCTTACTTTAAGGGAGGAAAGGAGATTACGAGTATTTGAGAATAAATTACTTAGGAAAATTTTTGGACCGAAGAGAGATGAACAAACAGATGAATGGAGAAGACTGCATAACAGTGAATTACATGGTCTTTATAGGAAGCCAGATATAATGAGAACAGGTAAGTCCCGTAGACTGCGATGGGCAGGACATGTGGCACGAATGGGGAATGAAAGACGTGCATGGAAGCTTCTGGTAGGAAAACCAGAGGGGAAAAAGCCCAGTTGGTAGACCAAGTATGAGGTGGGAGAATAACATTAATTATGATTTGTGGGAAGTAGATTATACACGGTATGACTGGAAAACATTGGCTCACGATAGGGGTGTATGGAAGGCTTGTGTCCGCTCGGCCACGAACCTGCGGGTTCAATAGTGCCAGTGAGTTAGTTAGTTAGTTATGGGTGAAGAAATTTTCTCATGGAATTTCGGTCTGTAGGCTATGGAACCGGTGCCCACCCAGTATCGCGAGGAATTTGGCTAGGTATAATAAGTAGCGACTACACGTTGAGAAAACCAGCTGAAAATGGGACTGCTGACCACATGTCATCTCTATATTGACCGGATGATCACCCGCCTCTGTGATTAACACTTGTGGATGTGATGCCAGCAGTCGGATGGTAAGCCAAGAGCCTTCTACGTCTGTCGCGTCATGGAGTTATTTAGACTACGCTATTGCTTTACTTACACATGCAACGCTAGGTAAACTCAATACAGGTGTGAGATCTTATATTATGATGAACGTCTCTTCTCTCAACTAGCGCGGGCACTACAGAACTATGACATGAGTTCTCCATACATCACTATCCTGAACTAATGTTTTTCAATCATCCCCTGTATAATTTACCTCCTTTAAATCAACAATGAATTTCCATGCTCGTGCCACATGCCCTGCTCAATGTAATCTACGAGATTTAACTCTTCTTATTACATCTGATTTCTCATAAAGATCGTGTAGCTGTTATGTAGTTTTCTCCATTCACCTGTCTCTCTCTTTGGTCGAATTTTTAAAAAATAACTTTATTCTCAGATACTAATAATTTTTCCTCCTCCCTTAAATAAGAGAGAATGTTTCGCAGCCATATAATGGAACAATAGCTGTTTTATATGATTTTAGTTCAATGTTCTTTTTTTCTTCTTTTTTTTTTGGGACGCGCCGTAGCGTAGTGGTTAAGGTACTGCGCTACAAGCCGGAAGGTCGAGGGTTCGAGCCCTGTGGGAGTCAGGATTTTTAAACTGACCCAAACCATCTGGCGGCACTATGGTCCTGGGGTCGACTCAGCCTCTAACGGAAATGAGTAACAGGCACTTTTTTTTGGGGGTAAAGGCGGCCATCACGGCAGGGCTGACATCAAGTGCGGATTGTCTAGAAAAAGTGGGAGCCTTAACCTCCTACTACCCCAAGAGCCTCCTGAGGCCTGTCGTGGGATCTCTTTATTTTACTTAATGTTTTTTTTAAAGAGAAATTCGGATGACAAGAGTCCTTGTAAATGCATAATAACATGCATTTCCAGAATTGAGCCCCACGCTTAATTTCTTTCTGAACCTCTTTCCCGTTTGTAACTGTTGTTCCTAGGTGTTTGAATCCAGCCACTTCTTCAAAATTTGCCCCATTTGTCATTAACAGTCAATTTCCATTGCATAATGTATTTCTACATGTGACCATATATTTAATTTAATTTGTAATTGAAGCAAGGAGATGCACTATCTCCTCTACTATTTAATTTTGTACTAGAGCATGCCATTAAATCTTTAGAGAATGAGGAAGGCTTACAACTGAATGGTATTAATAAGCTGTTAGTTTATGCTGATGATGTAGTATTATTGGCCGATAGCGAGGAGATACTAAAGGACAACACGCACATACTATTGAGTAACACTAAGAAACTAGGACGGAATTAAATATCAATAAAACTAAATATATGGCCACACATAGAAATTCATTATATAATGGAAATGGACAGCTAATGACAAATGAGGGAAAATTTGAGGAAGTGGCCGAATTCAAATACCTAGGAACAATAATCACAAATAGGAATGAGATGCACAAAGAAATTAAACATAGGCTCAATTCTGGAAATGCGTGCTATTATGCATTTGCAGAGACTCTTGATATCCCAACTCCTTTCAAAAAACGTTAAACTGAAAATATATAAAACTATTATTCTACCAGTTATATTATATGGGTGCGAAACATGGACTCTTACTTTAAGGGAGGAAAGGAAATTACAAGTATTTGAGAATAAAGTTCTTAGGAAAATCTTTGGACCAAAGAGAGATGAACAGACAGGTGAATGGAGAAGACTACATAACAATGAACTGCATGGTCTTTATAGGAAGCCAGATATAATAACAGTTAAATCTCGTAGACTGCAATGGGCAAGACATGTTGCGCGTATGGGGAATGAAATACGTGCATGGAAGCTTCTTGTAGGAAAGCTAGAGGGGAAAACGCCCAGTTGGTAGACCAAGAATGAGGTGGGAGAATAACATTAACTATGATTTGAGGGAAGTAGATTATACAGGGAATGATTGGAAAACATTAGCCCAGGATAGGGATGTATGGAGAGCTTTTCGATAGTGCCAGTGAGTGAGTGAGTGAGTAAGTAAGTAAGTAAGTAAGTAAGTAAGTAAGTAAGTATTACTTTCAGCTCCGAGGCCTTAACTCTGCCAGGTAAAATAAAGCTGCTATTATTATTATTATTATTTATTGGTGTTACTCAATAGAAACTGCAAGTGTGGAGACGTCATGTCCCGGTTCGATAGTGCCAGTGAGTTAGTGATCTTCTCGCCAGCTGAGAATAGAGACATCAATCCTAATGTAATGTAAAATCTCACGTACTATATTGAACTTACCTAGCTTTACATGAGCCTTCTAAGCCTGTCGCGTCATTGAGATATTTAATTTAAAATCTACTATTAGCATGTGTAAGTAAAGCAATATCAGTAGCGTATCTCCTTGCATTGTGAATTTCAAAAGTATCTAGACACGTTCGAATAAGTCTTAACTTTTTAGGAATTCCTAAGTCCAGCAGGATAAACTACTACATATCCCTCCTAATTGAATCGTATGACTTTTTGAAGTCTACATATATAGACCAGCCACTGGATCTCCAGCTCTGACGTTTTCACGACAGTGTTGTCGATATGGATATTCAGTGGGAGGGGCCGCTTTATGTATGCGGTTAGCAGAAATACAGCTGACAACATCTCAGCAATTTCAAACCTTACTAGCGCGCTATAGCGGCGTCAAGAACAGTGATTGGTTGTGGCAGACGTTCACTCTCACTTGAACTATTCCCTTATTGGCAGTAGAAGGCGAGTTTCTCCCTTTACCCCTCGTATAACCTAAACGTCAGAGCCGGAGATCCAATGGCTGGACTTTGGTTTGGTGAACAGTGCCGTTGTATTCCCAGTTATTTTCTAAATCTGTTGTTGTGGATCTAATTCTTCTAAATTTAAATTGATCGCCTATCACGACGTTAATAGATCCTATATTGACCGAAATCTCATAAAAAACATTTCTTCCCCATGGGGACTCGAATCAGCACAAGTCCCGTAGTTCTGTACTAAAGCATGATGCCTTAAACCACTCGGTTACGACGCAGAAGTGATATTCTGCTGTATTACACGTTTTAGTTGAGAACGAATGGGTACTGTAGATACGTTTGAACATTAAGTTACGATAACTACTTTAATTGCTTAAATCAACATCTTTTAGAGCCTAAAACCCCGATGTCAAGTGGCCAATGCCGGAATCACATCCAAGACAATACGACCATTTAACAAGAATCACGCCATTCACTAAACAAGTAGTCAAGGGAAAAGCTTTGTAGGAATTTCTTTATCAGAGGGCATATTATAATAATCACCATTTAAGAGAAAAAATAAATTATTTTGGCAACCATGGTCACATGACGTCTTTCGGGGTAAATAGTTGGTCATGGTCACAAGGCTAGAAGTTCCCCGATGTTTCGACTGAGACTGCGCCCGGCTAGCTCAAAGGTAAAAGTTGTTACATCAGTTGAAACATGACCTTCGATGCGCATAAGAATTTCATCCCCTTGATTGCGGGTAGTCTAACGGTACAGGTATTTGCATTCAATCCCAAAATAATGTACTGTCAGTCTAAAATATATTAGTTACTTCTAAAACCTCGTAGGTCTAATATAACACATTTTTCAAGAGAGCACAAAAACATATTTGACATTGCTTATTGTTTTGTAATTATATTAAGAAAGAAATAGGAACAAGAACAAGAGGACTGAAGGACATGGAGTGGACGATAATCTGTATAAAAAAAAGTCTTATTTTGAATTTAAACATTCAAAATAGGACATTAAAAACATAGTTGTAAAATAATGAGTAACGTTAAAAAATGTTTTTATGCTTTTCTGAAAAGTCTATCGAAACATCGGCTAGCCAAGGGTAGAACTTGTTCTAAGGTTGTAACTGTCATCTCTGGCGAAACGTCGAGGAACTTCGACTTGTGACTACGGCAAACTACCCCGGAAGGCGTGAACCAAGTATTATGCAAACGCCGGCCGTGAATGCCTAAGTTAGTACCAATACTAATAAAATTCATTGTTAAAACCGTTGAGGTGGAGAGTCATAAAATAAAATAAGTTAAAATATACCTTCTTAGGTAAGATCCGTCGTCCTCAACTTATATATTTTCTAAGTTAGTACATTCATTCAGCAACCTTTACAGAAACATATGAATATGTCAGCCTATTGAACACAGTCAAATATTTAAAAAAATATGATCTTAGACATTTAAGTGTCTATAAATACGAATAAAATTTAATCAAGATTAAACTATAGAATAAATTAGTTGATATGACGTTTGTTAATTCAAATAGTGTTGTAATAGTTTTTATTAGATTGAATATCTTTAAAATTTGTATTATTTATGTTTCCTTTATAGTGATGATTGTATACATGGGGATTATAATATTAACATTTATTTTTCTTGAAAGACTCGGGAAATTCAGAGTTCAAATTCTGTAACTCATCAACCTGACATTTTTCTTTTCTGAGTCAAGGCATGTGGTGGGACTGAATTTCATTACAATTATTTTTTCGTACTTTTAATATTCAATTTTTTATTCACACCGTTGAAGTTAAAATTATTCATCATCAACATCAAGGCTTAGGTCCTCTGGCCCGTTCCGACTTCAAGAGATTTGGTCTTTACATCTAGTAAATGGTCTTCCTTGACTTCTAGATCATGTGGGTCTGTAGTTTAAAATAATTTCAGAAGGTACTATCGTCTGGCATTCTTAGTAGATGTTCGTACCAATTTTGTCTTTGTTTGTCAATTTTATCCGTCAATTTAAAAATATTTAATTGATCTCTTATCTCAGAATTTCTTTTCTGGTCCATAAGAGTGTAGCCTGCCGTTGGCCTTAAAAATTCCATCTCCACTGCCTCTATTTTTTTTCCCCTATCTGAATGAGTCAAAGTCCAATTTTCACTGCCTAGATAATAGTAGGAACGGCCATGACTTTATAAAATTTCAGTTGAGTATCCTAAGTTGTTTTATTCTCTAGAGTTCTTCTCATTGTTCCACACATTATTAGAAATGTCTGTGTTTTTATATTTATATCTTAGGTTATAATTATTATAATTATAAAACTTTTATACCTTTTCTTTTATATATATATATATATATATATACCACCGTCATCCTCAACTTCAATAATTCATTTATAATCTTCGTAAAGCTTTTCGAAGTCTTAGCTTCATCTTCAATAACAAGAAAAGTCATGAAGATGAAGTAAGACTTAGAAAATTCAATAACAAGAAAAGTCATGAAGATCATGCTATGACTTCGAAAAGCTTTACGAAGATTATAAATGAATTATTGGAGTTGAGGCGACGGTATATATATATATATATATATTATAAATATATTTTTGACATTTGGCAATGAAGGCAAATATAATATGAAAAGAAAAAAGAATGCTTGAGTCGGGATTTGAACGCATTTATAATATCTATATATACAAGCGTTACTGCTATAAAGTAAATATTCTCTTTAATAATTTGCTTAACTGTTAGGTTAGCCGCTAGATGGCAGTTGAATGATATTTCCGCTACCTCTTGTGTGAATTGAGAATACTACATGTATAAGAAAATTGTATGTTTGTCTTGGAATTCTTGGGTAGCTCAGTTGGTTAGAGCGCTAAAGGTACAGACTTTAGAGACTCGAGTTCAAATCCCGACTCAAGCATTCTTTTTTCTTTTCATATTATATAAAGTATACAAGTTTTATAATTATAATAATGATTTTTTATTAATACATTATCGGCCGCGGTGGACTAGTGGTTATGCTCCTTGCCTCTGGTCCCGATGGTCGCGGGTTCAATGGATTTTTTAGGATGGAAAAATTCAAGGAGCAAGTCCTCCGGGAGAGACTTTAAGCCGTGGGTCCCGAGTCTGAAGATTTTCAGGCTCGTAAAAGATCCATAAGCCTGAATGAAAAGGCCTCTAAGCAAAATTTACCGAAATTTCCCGTCCTAGTACTACCTTGGTTTCCTAGATATCAGTATGAGGCGGAAAGCTGACCACGGACCACTCAAATGACATCTGTACGAAAACAAAGTGTAACTAAATTAGTATGGTTCAAATTCTTCCCTGTAGGGAGAGAGCGCCTAAATCTCTGTTAAGGGAAACATACGATTACACGATTATTAATGTAATTATAGCACAAAACTTAATATAAATTAATTTGCGCCAAACATATATAAATGTTCTAGAGTCTCAAAATAAAATTCAAATAAATGTTTATTTCAAATGCTTTCATACAAGCTAAGATGAAGGCACTCGATAACGAATATTGAAAATTTCTAATAGTTGCCATATAAGCCTTAAATTTTCAACCCCCAAAAATAGGCATAATTCTTTAAAAATACAATATGATCTTCCAAACTCGGAAAGCCGGAAGTAGTAGTAGTAGTAGGAGGAGGAGGAGGAGGAGTAGGATGGAAGATGAGAAAGTTAAGAAGATGAGGCGAAGAGGATGTAAAACAGCTGAAAGAGGGACATTTAACGGATTTTATTTCAACGACGCTCTTTAGTAGCTAATGCCATTAGCGTCGCAATTCAAATTTGGGCGTGAAAGAGTCGATAAATGTTTAGATGCCTATTTTCATGCTTGAGATTCTTCAGTAATTGTACATGACAGGATCCACGACTTTAATTCCCTTCCGAAGCAACCCATACTCGGTACTTTCATGGCCACAAAAACCCATCAGACCGCGAACCTAGGAACCAGGGCGAGCAAGGTAATCATCCAGGATCGAAATGTGCGGAAGAAGAGATGGCAAAGAAGCGCGCGAAATAGAGGAGTAAAGGAGGAGAATAAGGATATCAACAATAGTAGAAGAAAAATGACTAGCGAAGAAAAGAAAGGATTTATGACGAAGTTAGTGAAATAGCAGAAGAAATTGATGAAAAGACTGGTATAGAGTATTTGTAAAAACATGTTAGAAATCATTCTGAGATTGCAGAATTTTTAGGTAGAAATTTTCAAAACTTGACTCCTATTTTTAAAATACAGGCGCCATTGGGTGTATATGTCTAATTTCTTATGTGCGGACATTTATGAAGGAATTCCATTGTTTGTCGGGTTTGGGAGGATTTCATTAGCACATTAAATGCAAGTCTGCCTGCCACATTACAAAAAATTACATTGGTTTCGCTGAAAAAAAAAATCTCGTATTCAAAACGTCACAAAATTCAGAAAAGTGTCGGCTAATGTCCCAGGCCGAGGGGAAGGGAAGGAAAGAAACAAGAAGAGGAAGAAGGGCCATAAAAACTTTCAGTCGCGGTCGGTCGTACGCTGTATTCGATATGTGTACCACTCTACAGAATAAATATAAATTAGATTCTTAAACTAACATCATTTTTCCACCAATACGTTAAGGTGGTCAGATTTCCAAAACAAGAAAAATATGTCAGCATTTAAAATAATTTCTTAGGAAAATAGAGCTTTAGTAACAAGAGACTTGGGTTATAACGTGACCGAAGGGAATGCCGGAAGACCGCGAGTTACTAATGACAATGTTGTAAGGTGTTGCCACAAAATTTTATCCATTATTATTATTATTTCCACCACTGTGGTCTCGAGGAGGCGTGCTGCCTTGTCACGCAGCGGGCCCGGGTTCGATTCCCGGTCGAGACAGGCTCCTCGGTTAGGTTTTTTATTTGTTCGGGGTTTTGCTCACCTCTAAGACAATGTATGCAGACGATCTGGTAATTATACAGAAGTCAGAGGATGATTTACAAAGAGCCATTTACATGTTGAATCAATTAGGACTATTATAATCTCAAAGTCTCAACTTCAAAAACTAAAATTATGGCTTTTCAGGGCAAACTGCCAGTCAGAGCAAAAATAGTGATCAATAATGGAATAATAGAACAGATAGCACACTTTCCACAATCTTGGTTCAGATATAACATATAGCTATGATTGGGATATACATAATAAATTAAACCGATATCAAATGATATGTGGCACCATAAGAAGAACCCTCCGAAAGACTGGAAGGGAAACTCAGCTCGGGTTTTATAAAATTATGGCTGTTCCTGTTCTTTTATATGGATCTGAATCCTGGGTACTTACAAAAAAAGATATCTCACACATTCAAGCCACTGAAATTAAATTTTTAAGATCTGTAAAAGGATGTACACGCATGGATAGATTACACAATGAATCAATAAGAAATGAACTGGAGATATTTTCATCATCATCATCTGCATTCATAGATTAGGTCTGTTGTCCCGTTCCGACTTCAGCCCATCTCTTTCTAGGTCTGCCACATCTCGGGTGCCTTTAGGTTTGTATTTTGTTATTTGTTTTGGATATCTATCTTCATTCATTCTGTCTACGTGTTGCTTCCATTTTTGTCTATATGTATCTATTTTATCAGTTATTGCAAATATTTCAAGTTCCTGTCTTATTTCTGTGTTCTTGATTCTATCTTCCTTAGTGCACCCTTTAACAGATCTCAAAAATTTCATTTCTGCCGCCGTTATCCTACTTAGATATTTTATGTATCCTGGCTTCTGAACCATAGAGCAGTACCGGTACTGCCAACGTTTTGTAAAATTTCAATTGGGTCTCTCTTGTTGTTTTGTTATTTAGTGATCGTTTTATCGTACCACATATTCCCTGGAATTTTGTTATTTTATTATTTATATCATTATCATAATTAAATGAAATGTCATCCTAGATAATTGAGATGGTTCACCTGTTCTATGATTCTGTTACCTGTAAATTATAAATTCCTTAATTTTATTTTCAAAATTCAAAATTTCGCAAACGATCAGCTTAACCTGAGAAGGGTCGTTTCTGGTACGCTTTGCGGTGTCGAGCATCCCGCCCTCGCCTCCTCGGGTCGTCGGCAGCGCCCGTGGCGGTCGGGGTCTTCCTCTTAGCTTTCTAAGTTGACAACAACAACTGACGAAAAACAGAAAACAGACTTTTTAATGGTCAACAACTTGATCTTTCTCTCCTGATATACTGTTGGTTATGATCATCGCTCAACCATCAACTTGAAAACTATATCAATGGGTTGAAGAGGGCATTTAAGTCCCTAAAGTAGCCGGAAGAGACATGCCATGGGCCCTGCTCGTTGATTCCTCCTGGCTGCCGAATGTTCGTTGGGCGGGCCGGGGGATGATGGGTATGGGTACATAAAGGATGGCTCTGCTCGTTCAACCCAATGTCTAGTCTAGTGTACTTTTCTAAGAACGATGCCAGCGCTATAGGGGCACAGATCCGTTGATCCGAGTATATATCGGTGCCTGCCAAAGTTCACGAAGTTTCACTACCCAAACGCACATGGTTATACATATTTTGAGGATAAACCTCGAATACTTCTACAAAACCGTGGTCACGCGAACTCCAATTTCTTCCCAATCGGAATGTGATTCGTAAACACTGGATAAGGTTAATGTTCCTCCCCTGCTAACCATTTTTTCCCTGGATAAATATTTTAAGAATTCTTCGAGAAGTAGGTCTCGCTTTGATAGAATACAATGCTATCGGTTGAAATCTGGAAGTAAACCATATATGGGTGAAAATGTAAATGTTACTCCTGGGGGCGAAAGTTGCTAATGATTAGATTTATAACGGTAGTTTAGTACTGGGAATGGTATGAAAACGAAAGCCCATTTCTGAGTGCGAGTGTCCGATGGTCGGTGTGAATGCAAGGAAGGACTGGAGGTCGGTTATAAATCCCCCCCCCCTCTGCCGCCCGTGACCGCCGGAGCGTAATTACTAGTTTCGGTCCGCCTCAAGAAAGATAAGAATAGGAAAATAAAACAAGACCGAGAGATACTTTTTGACGGCGGCATTATGTTCGCGGTCAGCTGCATCTTTATACTGCAGAAACTCGCACTGGCAACCTGTCACATCATATTTCTTCAGTTAATTCACTAGCACTATCGAGGTTTATGGCTGCGCTGACATAAGCTATCCATACATCCATATATTCAGCTAATGTTTTAAGATAATTCCCTGTCTAATTTACCTCCATCAAATCACGGTTATTCTTCCACCTAATTCTTAGCCTACGTACTGGGGAGCTTTCCCTCTGCTTTTCCTATAATCATTCTTAGCCTATGTACTGGGAGCTTTCCCTCTGGTTTTCCTATAACCATTCTTAGCCTACGTACTGGGAGCTTTCCCACTGGTTTCCTAAATCATTCTTAGCCTACGTACTGGGAGCTTTCCCTCTGGTTTTCCTATAACCATTCTTAGCCTACGTACTGGGAGCTTTCCCTCTGGTTTTCCTAAAATCATTCTTAGCCTACGTACTGGGAGCTTTCCCTCTGCTTTTCCTATAATCATTCTTAGCCTATGTACTGGGAGCTTTCCCTCTGGTTTTCTTATAACCATTCTTAGCCTACGTACTGGGAGCTTTCCCACTGGTTTCCTAAATCATTCTTAGCCTACGTACTGGGAGCTTTCCCTCTGGTTTTCCTATAACCATTCTTAGCCTACGTACTGGGAGCTTTCCCTCTGGTTTTCCTATAATCATTCTTAGCCTACGTACTGGGAGCTTTCCCTCTGGTTTTCCTATAATCATTCTTAGCCTACGTACTGGGAGCTTTCCCTCTGGTTTTCCTATAATCATTCTTAGCCTACGTACTGGGAGCTTTCCCTCTGGTTTTCCTATAATCATTCTTAGCCTACGTACTGGGAGCTTTCCCTCTGGTTTTCCTATAATCATTCTTAGCCTACGTACTGGGAGCTTTCCCTCTGGTTTTCCTATAATCATTCTTAGCCTACGTACTGGGAGCTTTCCCTCTGGTTTTCCTATAATCATTCTTAGCCTACGTACTGGGAGCTTTCCCTCTGGTTTTCCTATAATCATTCTTAGCCTACGTACTGGGAGCTTTCCCTCTGGTTTTCCTATAATCATTCTTAGCCTACGTACTGGGAGCTTTCCCTCTGGTTTTCCTATAATCATTCTTAGCCTACGTACTGGGAGCTTTCCCTCTGGTTTTCCTATAATCATTCTTAGCCTACGTACTGGGAGCTTTCCCTCTGGTTTTCCTATAATCATTCTTAGCCTACGTACTGGGAGCTTTCCCTCTGGTTTTCCTATAACCATTCTTAGCCTACGTACTGGGAGCTTTCCCTCTGGTTTTCCTATAACCATTCTTAGCCTACGTACTGGGAGATTTCCCTCTGGTTTTCCTATAATCATTCTTAGCCTACGTACTGGGAGCTTTCCCTCTGGTTTTCCTATAATCATTCTTAGCCTACGTACTGGGAGCTTTCCCTCTGGTTTTCCTATAATCATTCTTAGCCTACGTACTGGGAGCTTTCCCTCTGGTTTTCCTATAACCATTCTTAGCCTACGTACTGGGAGCTTTCCCTCTGGTTTTCCTATAATCATTCTTAGCCTACGTACTGGGAGCTTTCCATCTGGTTTTCTACGTACTGGGAGCTTTCCCTCTGGTTTTCCTATAATCATTCTTAGCCTACGTACTGGGAGCTTTCCCTCTGGTTTTCCTATAATCATTCTTAGCCTACGGACTGGGAGCTTTCCCTCTGGTTTTCCTATAACCATTCTTAGCCTACGTACTGGGAGCTTTCCCTCTGGTTTTCCTATAATCATTCTTAGCCTACGTACTGGGAGCTTTCCATCTGGTTTTCCTATAATCATTCTTAGCCTACGTACTGGGAGCTTTCCCTCTGGTTTTCCTATAATCATTCTTAGCCTACGGACTGGGAGCTTTCCCTCTGGTTTTCCTATAATCATTCTTAGCCTACGGACTGGGAGCTTTCCCTCTGGTTTTCCTATAACCATTCTTAGCCTACGTACTGGGAGCTTTCCCTCTGGTTTTTTCCTATAATCATTCTTAGCCTACGTACTGGGAGCTTTCCATCTGGTTTTCCTATAATCATTCTTAGCCTACGTACTGGGAGCTTTCCCTCTGGTTTTCCTATAATCATTCTTAGCCTACGGACTGGGAGCTTTCCCTCTGGTTTTCCTATAATCATTCTTAGCCTACGGACTGGGAGCTTTCCCTCTGGTTTTCCTATAACCATTCTTAGCCTACGTACTGGGAGCTTTCCCTCTGGTTTTCCTATAATCATTCTTAGCCTACGTACTGGGAGCTTTCCCTCTGGTTTTCCTATAATCATTCTTAGCCTACGGACTGGGAGCTTTCCCTCTGGTTTTCCTATAACCATTCTTAGCCTACGTACTGGGAGCTTTCCCTCTGGTTTTCCTATAATCATTCTTAGCCTACGTACTGGGAGCTTTCCATCTGGTTTTCCTATAATCATTCTTAGCCTACGTACTGGGAGCCTTCCCTCTGGCTTTCCTATAACCATTCTTAGCCTACGTACTGGGAGCTTTCCATCTGGTTTTCCTATAACCATTCTTAGCCTACGTACTGGGAGCTTTCCCTCTGGTTTCCTATATCATTCTTAGCCTACGTACTGGGAGCTTTCCTTCTGGTTTTTCTATAATCATTCTTAGCCTACATACTGGGAGCTTTCCCTCTAATTTTTCCACAAGACGTTTCCATGTTCCTATTTCATTCCCCATTCGTGCCACATGTACCCTGCAGTTTACGAGACTTAATTGTTCTTGTTACATCTGCTTCTCCATAAAGCTCATTTAGCGCACTGTTATGTGATCTTCTCCATTCAACATTAATAAGATTCATGATAAGTTCCGTTGAGGTATTATTCAAAGTTAAAAATATAAAATTATGAAATATTTACCTATAAGGTCCGTCTTCTCAATTGTATTAGTTCTTTATCTGTAGCGCTTTCGAGACTAGTCCCATCATCAGCAGGATAGTACCGAAAGCGCTACAGATAAATAACTAATAAAGTTGAGGAGACGGACCTTTTAGGTATATATTTCATAATTTTATATTTTAACTTCTCCATTCACCTGTATATTCGACTGTTTTTGGTTCAAATATTTTCCTAAGAACTTTATTCTCAAATACTCGTAATCTTTTCTCCCGCCTTAAAGAGAAATACCATGTATACCATCTATTTAACTGGAAGAATAACAGTTTCATATATTTTTAGAGTCGCTATAGTGCATAATAGCATGCTTTTCCAGAGATGAGCCATGTTAAAGTTATTTCTGTATTCATTCCTGTTTGCAACAATTGCTGTTCCTAGATATTTTAATTCTACCACTTCTTTAAAATTTCCCCGTTTGATGATAGGTGACTTCATATTTTAATAATGTATTTCTACGCGAGGCAATATATTTAGTTTTATTGATATTTATTTCCAGCTCCAGTTTCTTGTTATTATGTACTAAAATGCGTGTGTTGGCTTTCAGTATTTCTTCACTATCGACTAATATAATAATATATCAGCGTATACCAATAGTTGAATAATAACACTGAACTGTACGCCCTCTTTATACGCTAAAGATTTTACTGCATGTTATAGCACAAATTTGAATAGCAGAGGAGATACAGTTACTCCTAGGTTTAACCCATTATGGATTTCAAAAGTATCTGAAAACTGTTTGCCTATCCGCACTCTACTCATGCTATTTGGACACATTTGTGCAATTATATTTTTTTTAGAAATTCAAATTCTATCAGGATAGTATACCATACAACTTCCCCTCTTAATTGAATCGTACGTATTTTGGAGCTACATACAGTTGATGTACAGTAATGTCATCATACTTCCATTTCATTTCTAGAATCTGTCATAATAAATCTGGTATATTGCAGCCGAGTGGATTAAGGCAATATGCCTTGGTTGTTCGAGTCCCCACGTGGAAACATATTTTATCATGTAATAGCAGTTGGTATGAGTCAGGTTCAACGACTGGGGGGCCCCGAATAGTGACCAAATGTCATCCCTGTACTTGCTGGACGATCGTCCACCCCTGTGATTAATACATGTAGATGTGAGGCCAACGGCCACGCTGGTAGGACAAGGGCCTACTAGACATATCGTGCCATGGAGTTTTATACCCTTTTTGTATGCTTTTATTGAATCAAAACATTTATATATGGTTTGATTCAATAAAAGCACACACACACACACACACACATATATATATATATATATATAAAGATCAATGGATGGACAGAGTGGAATGGCGTTTGGTTTACGGAAGACGGCGGCAGCTGTCATGATACCGGATGGTGATATATATTATATGCCCTGCATATATCGTCTAATTACTTCATACGCAACGCCATCGATAACTGTAAGATTTAGGCTAATTGGCCTGTTCAGTTTTCAGAAGCAACCTTTTTAATTGGTTCTTCTTAACTATTTAGGTATTTTCCCAGTCGGCACCATCCTAGGTAACAGAATAGTTCTATATGAGGTCCTTAAGATACGGTGATAACTGTTCAAATAATGACAAATTATATCAGTGATTGGATTCATCCCCAAACTCTTGACGAATCTCCTTTCGAGTTTTTATGGAACCCATAAAAATTGGTATATGTTCAATGGACACGACTAAGGTTTTCCAATTGTTTCAACCCTCAGCATACGAAATCTAATTCGAAGCTTCGATAGTCACGTACTGTTGACTGATGAAAAGATTGCAAATAAGGTGTGAGAGGTTAGGGGAGGAAGTAGGAGGTTCCCTCCACCATTTTACAGCACAGTCTGTAATGAGTAGTGACCCATATTAGTTACGGATTGCTTGGAGTATGGAGTGTGTTAAGACTTCAAAACTTACACGCCCACTTGGCGACTAATGTAGGGTAAATTAGTACCATACTTGATGTTTCCTTACATCCATATTCCTCCAACTTGCATTCTTTCTGTCGGCCAACAGTAATGCAATTTATCCAAAGTTTTTCCATTTTTTATGGAGTTTCTACTGCCAACCATTGTCCATTTCGATCTCCTAGATTTAATACGCCGGTCTATATTAAAGTTAAAAACATGAACTGTTTAAGTCCTAATTAAGGAGCTTCCATCATTTCCCATTATAAACTAATGTGCGCCCGAATTTTTACCATGTTATCCGATTCCATCGTCACCATGAACTAAATTTGGATTTAACTGTTTTATAAAGTAAAGTAATCCCACTACAGACCTCGGGAGGCCCTTGGGGTAGTAGGAGGTTAGGGCTCCCACTTTTTCTAGACAATCGGCACTTGATGTCAGCCGGGTTGTCAGCCCTGCGTGACGACCGCCTTTACCCTCAGAACAAGAGTCTGGTACTCATTTCAGTTAGAGGCCATAGTGCCGCCAGAAGGTTTTGGTCAGTTTAAAAATCCTGACCGCACCAGGACTTGAACCTTCGACCTTCCGGCTTGTAGCGCAGTGCCTTAATCACTACGCTACGGCGTGTTTTATATTTTCATTTATCCAAAGTTTTGCATTTTTATAGCGTTTCAACTGATAACCATTGCCTATTTCGATCTCCTAGATTTAATAACCAGGACTATATTAAATACATGAACAGTGTAAAGTCCTAATTAATGAGCTTTCTTCATTTCCCAGTGCAAACGAATGGGTCCCGAATTTTCACCATGTTATCCGATTCCATCTTCTTAATGACCTAGATATGTAGTCCTTATACGTGTTCATGTTCTTGGCATGTTTCGTGTTCGTGCCGAATTTCTCGTCTTTAGTTTATATTTAAACATTAATTTTGAATGTGGTTTGATGTCATTTTCTTTGCGTTGGGGACATTTTTCCCGATACAATTTTAAGGTGGATACCCACGTGCAAAGCATGCGTGAACGTCTCTAACCACATTTATACCATCTACTATAGTTTAGTTTTAATTTATCCCTGATAATTTTATTTGGTGGCCCAATCTTATCAAGCATAATAACTAGGGCTCGGGAGTTGAGGACCTATAAAATACCCATCAAAGATATTAAAAACACCTAAATATATCCTAAAAAAGACCTAAAACAGAAAAAAAACGTAAAAAAGCAACCCAAATTAAACAATAATACTTTTAGTTTTAACTGCATTTTTAATGAATACAATAAAATAATGTTTAAAAAGTTCAACATTCTAGCGAAGTGCAACATACATTGCGAAAAAAAAAATACTGAAAATGCTTCTTCTTTCATACCCTAATGTTTTTAATTCAATATAGTTCGAAAAAAACTAATTCTGTGTTCATTTAAAAGAAAGTTCTTGGAGAATTTTTCCCGCATAGAATGAATTCAGCGAACCAGCAATGGATATCCTCCAGAAATAAATTGAAATTGGTATAACTTTTTTAAATATCTTCAACTCGTGGTCCAACTCATGGTCGGGTCGAGGAATGAGATGAGATGAACCCCCAATATGTTTATAAGTCTGTGAACTACAAGGGTGCTGGTCGACCATCCGTGACGCACCGTCACAGGGGCGGATGAACGAAATGAAACGAAATGGATGAGATGAGTATGGAGAAATGGTGGAATGAAATTTGTGGCAGGGGAAAACGATAGAAACCCCGAGAAAAACCTGCCCAAGCTCCGTTTCTACCACTACGAAACCCACATGGAGTGACCGAGACTGATCTCGGGACCCCAGCGGTGAGAGGCGAGCGTCTAACCGCTTGCGCCACGGAGCCGCCTGAAATTGGTATAACTACGAAGCACATTTGTCTTAATTACACTATAATAACAGAACTTACCTCAGTTGGCATTATTATGACCTCACTATGATGGTTGTCCAGCGGCTCGCTTTGTTTCCCTGCAGTTGTTATATACAATCAAATACAAAGATGCCGACTACCCGCCACTATAATAATTCCCCTGTTAATCATTGTCAAGCATTGTCGCGCGGCATCCGCTTTTATATAAACGGACAACCATCATAGTGAGGCGATAATACAGTATATCGCAATAGTCATCTCATTGTCACAAAGTGACAACTTCTCAGAAAATTTGAAGTAGATATATTAGAAATGTTTACTATAGTTTTTAATAATTTTGGGTTATTATGGTAATTAGATCTTTATCCAGACCATCTTGCGTTCATCCATAAACAGCTACATTAAAAATGTTCTACCCTTGGTAATTTTATAATAAAATTCAGTAGTTTTATAACTACGTTTAATCCAACGCCCCAATCATCAACTAATTCCCTAAATGTGGTAATTACAGCTATTTTTGTAGACATGTTGGCGATACTTAGCTATCAACTGCTCTGCTTTCTTACCAATTTTGTTTACAACTTCAAAAATAATTTCAGAAGTTACTTAATAATAATAATAATAATAATAATAATAATAATAATAATAATAATAACGAAAAAAATCAGTTTTATTTAAACTGACAGATCTTCCACTCAACCAAAATGTATTTATACAATGCAATTAAAATAGATACAATTGTCTTAAATGCTATAGTAGTTATTCATGCATATGTAAAAATGTATGATTTACTATTTATCAAGCAACTTATTATATTACAATAAAAAATTACGTTCCTGTAAAACTTTTAGAAATTATGTCAATTTTTGTCTTAAAGTGGCAGTTCTTGATTTCTACAGGCAGCGAATTCAAATAACTGGGAAATTAATAATAATAATAATAATAATAATAATAATAATAATAATAATAATAATAATAATAATAATAATGAGACGTTCTATCACGGAATGTTTAGACTAATATTTCAATGAACTGTGATCTTGTGTTGACTTCATGATTAGAGGATAAAAAAGTAAAAGTGAGGTGGCAGATAACAGTATTAATTGGCATTATATACATTATTATTAGTATATTATTAAGAATGAACATACTAAGTAAATGAAATAGCACTACTGAAACTATGCACGTGATTTTTAAATATTTGCTGCCATCTTAAAAAAAATTAAGGACCAAAAAACAGAGGACTACAGTATAGGGCACTAAATCCCACCAATATAACGAATCTATAATATTAAGTAGATACAAAAAAACCTGCGGGCGCTAAATTAGCACAGAATTTTTGCATTATATTGATAATGATGTTAATTTTTAATTAATTAATGGAATACGAAAGCGAAACAACACAGGTAAACATTAATTTGTCTAGAAGAAAAAACAAGACTTTTTTTTTAAACTAAGGCAAACATATTGAAAAAAAAAAGTTCAGTTTCATAAAACGCATAATGTTACAATGTACTAATTTATTTAAATACATATAAGCGCTCTGTGGGCAGCATAAACATCCCAGCGATATGGATAAGATATCCAAAGAAGCTGTATTAAATCACAATTGTAATTTAAATATTAAGGAATGAAGTTATTTTTTTAAATTTATACAGAACTTTACATGTCATTAACTAACTAACTCACTGGCTCTATCGAACCCATAGGTTCATGGACGCGCGGATGTAAGTTCTGTATACATTGCTATCCTGAGCTAATTTTTCCTATCATCTCCTGAATAATCTACTTTCCTCAAATCATGGATAATGTCATTCTCCCACCTCATTCTTGGTCTACCAACTGGGCATTTCCCCTCTGGTTTTCCTACAAGAAGCTTCCATACAACTCTTTCATCCCCCATACGTGCCACATGTCCTGTCCATCGAAGTCTACGAGACTTAACTGTTCTTATTATATCTGATCTCCTGTACATATAATGCAGCTCACTATGATGTAGTTTTCTCCATTCTCCTGTCTGTTGATCTCTTTTTGACGCACAAATTTTCTTAAGATTCTCAAATTCTCGTAATCTTCTTTTCTCCCTTAAAGTAAGAGTCCATGTTTCGCATCCACATAATATAACTGGGAGAATAACTATTTTATATATTTTCAGTTTAACGTTTTTTTGAAAGCAGTTGGGACGACAAGAGTCCCTGTAATGCATAATAGCATGCATTTCCAGAATTGAGCTTATGTTTAATTTCTTTGTGCATCTAATTCCTATTTGTAATTATTGTTCGTAGATACTTGAAATCAGCAACTTCCTCAAAATCTGTCATTACCTTCTATAATAAGATATCAATACTTTTATCTAATGACGCTCTTTAACGGCTCAGTCAATAGCGTTAATATTAATAGTGTTACTTGCCATTTTGTAAACTATGATGTTTGCGTAACATTTAAAAAATATGTTCACCATTTAAGGAGCGAAAAAAAAGTATCCAATATAATCTAGTCTAACTTCGGTCCTTAGACTTTAAAATTCGAAGAAAATTTAATACAAAGTATATAAATTATCCTCTTGGCGTGAATTGATGAACAACGAATTGAGGCAGGTAGTATATTTAACGTCGTTATTTTATAATTTATCGTCGGATTTATAATTTTTTTAAATTCCTCTGATTTCAGATTTTTTATGTTCCGTAAATCTACGACACGAGACCTAAGGTTTTACTTCCCTTCTGAAGGAAGCCGGTACTCATAAATTGCATCTTGAAAAAATTCAATCGATCTAGGGGTGATTTGAACGCACGTGAACGCACGAACTCGTAACCAAAGACGATCGTGGAAACCAATAGTCCACCGAGGCCGACGAAGAACTAAGACACTGAATGAAGAGCTCAGAACTGGTGATATATATATATATATATATATATATATATATATATATATATATATATCAAACATAGGAAATGGGAATACATAGGGATTGTTTTAAGAAGAGAAGACGATAATACGCAGTTAAAACGGCTATAGAATAACATTCTCCAGAAATTCCCATGGGGAGATCCAGTATTACTTTGTGGAATACTGTGAGAACGGAAGCAGTAGTAGAATTAAGAAAACTCTGGAAGTAATATCACGGCGCTGCCAAATAATAGTTCGTTGACGATATTTCGTTGAGGCTTTATGCTCCTTCGAGGAATGATGGGAACTATTACTATAACTCGGACCAACGGATCTGTGCCCCATCGTTCAATACTCTCACCATTTCACGGCACTCCCCTCCCACTACGTCAAACAGCAGCCACAGTAAATTATCGAGTAGGGATGTTGCCAAGCTTCACCCAGTGTCATGGCTCTTGAATATTGAATAATACAAGGTTGGAATCGAGTTGTTGACAACACTGGAGAGAGAAAGAGAGAGAGAGAGGGGGGGAGAGGGAGAGAGAGAGAGAGAGAGAGATAGGAATGCAGAGAGGGAAATGATTTTCCGAGGCAAAAAAGGAAGTAGGCTTTAGTTCACATATCATAGGGGGCACAGATCCGTTGTACAGACAATACTATTAGGGGGAGCCCTGGCATAGACGGAACTTTATCGAAAAAAAGTATATAAGTAAAACTTGTTTAATCCGGAACGTGCATAATGCGGAAATCTGTCCAATGTGAACAAATTTATTGGTCCCAGCAAAATAATAGAAATTTTACGTGTATTTATTTTTCATAAAACAATCTATCCAACGCGGAAACGGAAGGACATTTATACACAATTCTAAAAAAAAATATATAATGCAGAAAGACAGAGAAATAAATAAGTTTCCACTTAATTGAATTCCAGTTAGGCCAAAAAACAACAAGGAATGATTCCTGGCGCCGGGTAAATAGAGAAGATTATAACTGTACCTGAAATTTTATTTCGGCCTCGCTACACACCCGTTATGTGTAATACATATGCACGTCTTACAAATAACTATTGCACTGTAAAATCTTAAATTAGTTTAAGTTCTGAGACCAATCTTTCACAGGTAGCGCGTTCTGAATTTAAGGAATAAAGATGGCTAAAACGTATGTTTAATTGTCATTAAACGAAAAAGTGGAAGTGATTGACGATAAATCTCCAAATTTCCGGACCGATGCTCCAAAGTCAAGCTCCAGCTGTTGCTAAATCCCTAGGGAATAACGATTTCAAGGCGTCTTTAGGTTGGCTGGACAATTTTAAAAGACGACACAATGTAGTGTGGAATGAAATTTTCGGGGACTCAAAGGATGTGGACGAAAGTGTAGTTAGTGAGCGGAAATCGAAACTGGATACTTTAATTTCAGGATACGGGCCTAAGAGACATTTTTAACGCTGACGAAACGGGACTTTTTTCGCGCATTACCGTCGAAGTCGCTCATTACATACTATACTTCACTTTTCAAAGGCAGCGGAACTACAATTAATCCAAGGTACATAAAAATACATATATGGTACTCTATAACATAAGATTATTAATAAGTTTTAGTTTTTTATAATGCGGATTTTTGTCTAACGTTGAAAAAAAAATGGTCCCATGTGATTCCGCATTGAGCAAGTTTTACTGTATACTTACTACAGGCATTAGGAGGTATTTGGGGTTGAAGACAATCTAGACAAGGTGCGCCCAAAGTAAGGTCCGCTGGCCGGATACGGCCCTTTATCACTTTCTATCCGGCCCCTCTAGCATTCTAATAAATTAAAATATGCTAAAGATATGCCTATAATATTTGTTTGTCAGTAATGGAACAAGAACTTCTGAAATATGTTACAACGACATAACAACAAAGCAGCAATTAAACACGCGCTTGTAATAATAAATATAATAATAATAATAATAATAATAATAATAATAATAATAATAATAATAATAATAACAATAATAATACTGCAATATCAATTCGTTTATTTTAGCAGGTTTCATAATATTTCACATTTTCCTGCGCCAATGCCATTCCCCTCCACATCTCTGTCATTCCAATCTCCATCGTTCGATTCATTTTCTACTCATGCTGCTCAAAACACAACTAATCCACGTTATTTTTTTGGCATTTCTCTTCTTCTTCTTCCACTAAATGACACCCATTCTAGTATTCTTCATAGGGCAAACTGCCTTTCCTCATTTCCCTTTTACAACAATGACCATGCCATTTTTATTGTTGTTTTTTTATGAAATCCATCCTTGAAGTGTTGTTAAATTAGCTCTGTTTCCTAATCCTCGTCTAATAATAATAATAATAATAATAATAATAATAATAATAATAATAATAATAATAATAATAATAATAATAATAATAATAATAAAAATAATAATAATAACAATAATAATCCACAACTGCTATAATAGAGCACAGGGCCCGCAACACCTTGATGTTTGTTCCATTTGGCCCGCGATACAAATACGTTTGGGCGGCTCTGATCTAGACAATCGGTACGAGATATCAGCCGTGTTGTCACCCCTGCTTGACAGCTGCCTTTACCCCCAAAACATTTCACTTTTCACTTGTGATCCCATAGCACATTATTCCACTAGAAGGTGTTGTGTAACCAGACTGTTCCTAACCAACTACGTTGCGGCATGCGTCATAATATAAATACTGGGTAAATGTGGGCAACACATAACACTCATTTGATTCTGATACCTCCAGCCCCCTAAATAGAAGAAAAATCAGCCTTACTGTGGTAATTTTCTGGGTAGATAAAACATGGGGTTGGGAAAGCAAAAGGAAATCAAGAAGCCCACGCCCAAGTAATTGAAGACAAAGGAGGAAAGGTGTAACGTCAACAAAGCTCATAACACGGGTTAGAAGCCGAGACGAACGTTCTTGGAATTCTTTTCCATTGAGAAAACTGAAGAAAGCTAGCATCTGCCTGTATCCATTCAACGCAGTTCCCCTTCTAATCACAAGAGAGTCCTGCTGGCTTGTTTGCACACAGCATCAAAAATTTATTTCTTCAATGAACGAGATAATAATACGTGCTCTTGAGTTCTAGCATTAGACATTCGTAGTTACTGTAACAGTGCTATACAGGATCGAAACGAACTCTTTATCTACAAACTCTCGCAGGTCGCTCGGATATACAGGGTATTTTCACATATGGAATCCATTACCCCAGATCTATTTTGCTCTATAAATGATTACTTTTATAAATCAAAGATTTTTCGTTTTATTTATGTATAATCGATGTATATTTAAATTGGATGTTTGAGGGACTTAGGGCAATAACATGATAAGCCACATATTATTCTTTCTGAGATATAAAGCTTTTTAATGTTTCAAAAAAATATAAATACTAATTGGGCAGTGTTGTTGTTAATGCATTGTGTTTCTATATGTTTTAACTCATAACTGGCGCACTTACAAATTATTTTATGGATATTTCAATACATTTATTTGCTACGTATAATTCTAATAAATGGCATTCTTAACAGAATGTGGCTTATCACGTTACTGCCCTAAGCCCTTAACTTGTAATGTTGTTTTAATGAAGTTAATATATGTATGACTATGATGGTCAATGCTATTCGGAGACTATTTAGGGCTTATAGTTGCCTAATATTAATTTGTCTTGTAGGTGAAAAAAAAAAAAACCTCGTCCAGGAAATTTGTCCCGACCAGAGAATTAACTCGGCCTGCTGCGTCTGAATCAACGACGTTACATCTTGACAGTACCGGTGGGTAATGCTAAGTATATAACTAACTAACTCACTGGCACTATCGAACTCGTAGCTTCATGGCCGCGCGGACATAAGCTCTCCATACATCCCTATCCAGAGCTAATGTCTTCCAATCATAATCTGTATAATCTACTTCCCTCAAATCATAGTTAATGTAATTTTCTCACTTCATTCTTAATCTACCAACTGGACGTTTTCCCTCAGGTAAAGCACATCGAACTGTTCATATTAATTAATTTCTGACGTCCTATGATGTAAATATGTCAATTATAATTTTCTGCAACGTTAATTCCTGGGAAATAATACGTTTAAGAAAGTGCAAACAGTTGTTTCTTTTTTTTTATGGTATAATCAATTGCTATGAATGGTTCTTCAATTTTATCTCGTAAGCAGAATCTGGTTACATTCGTGCACTATATATACAATCTGCCAGCCACTTCTTCATATGAAGGTGATAACATCGAGGTGAAAACGACTGTGATTGGTCATTGACTGTCATTTGGGGCATTAGTTAAATAGCCAATAAATAATTCTTATAACACAACATAAACACGTAAATACGAAAAAATTAAAATCTAATAATAATAATAATAATACAATATATTTATTTTACCTGCAGTTAAGACCTTAAGGCCTTGTCTACCACACAGAAAAAATTACTGGGACGACTAGTTTACTCACGTATGTAGAATTTAATGTTAAGATATCAACCTGCAGGAAGAAGAAGACCAGGACGTCCACTCAAAAGACTTCTGGATGGTGTTTCTCTTGAGGCCGAAACGGGTCAACGAATGGCCTGAATTCGTGAATGTACTATGATGATGATGTAGAATTTAACGAGTACCGTAAACGGGACAATTTTAAACCATTATCTCTGCATTTTTACATGTAAGTCTTCTCTATGAAGTTACCATCTACTCAGCTGTCCTCACGAGGTTTAAGTAGGCCCTGATTCAGAACTTATACCGACAGAAAATATCTAGTCCCAGATCTACGAGATGCTAATCATGCATGATAATTTATAACCGATACGCCAAAGAGGCCGTCAAAGATAAAATTACAAACATAATTAACGGATTACTCTTCTGACATACCATATATATAGGTCCACCGCTGTGGTCTCGAGGTAGCGTGCTGCCTTGTCACGAAGCGGACCCGGGTTCGATCCCCGGTCAGGGCAATTTCTGGGTGAGGATTTTCCTCACCTGTAAGACAAATGTCAGGAAAACTTTAAGGCCCAAACGGTCCCCGAAATCATATGGCCATCATCATCATCATCATCACCACCAGGAAAGCAACGGGAAGCTACCACACCTACAATTCTCTAGTAAAGCTGCAAGCATAGCATGAAAATGTTATGATTGCAGTGAAGGACCTGCTTTCGGGCAGAAAATTATATATATATATATATATATATATATATATATATTGTGGTCTCGAGACAGCTTTGTCGATTCCCCGTCGGGACAGGTTCCTGGGTGAGGTTTTTTTCGGGGGTTTTCCTCACCGTGTCAGTAAGCTTAGTGCCCAACGGTCCCCGAAGATCATCCCCGGCCATCATCGTCATCATCATCCTTCACCGGCAACGGGAAGCTACCATACCTATAATTCCCTAGTAAAGCTGCAAAGCATAGCATGAAAATGCTATGATTGCAGTGAAAGACCTGCCCTCGGGCAGATTTACTATGGATGGATATATCAATTGCAGTGCGTTAGTCTCGCAACTCCTCCAGAACGACAGGACAGATTTTGATGATTTTTTTTGTCTGATTAGCACCTCGATGGTTTAGATTCACAATTGGACCCTCTAAACTCATTAGCTATAGGATTGGACCTGAAGTGAAAGTTTAAAATCGCTCTAGGGGTCAGATTTTTCGATGTTTCACAGCGAAACTCAGCATACCCTATTAAAATAAACCGAGGTAGGTATTATCAAAAAATGAGTGAAATGCAACAATTAGAAGTGGAGGTTTACTTGAAGTCCGAAATTAAAACATGACTATACGTATGGACCGATTTTGATGAAATTTTTTGTGCGTGTTTGAGTGGGTCCCTGGATGGCTTAGAATCACAATTGAACCCTCTAAAACCATTAGGTGTAGGGTTTCACTTGAAGTGAAAGTTTAAAAATCGCTCTAGCGGTCACATTTTTCGACGTTTAACAACGAAACACAGTATATCCTCTTAAAATAAACCAAGGTAGGCATTGCCAAAAAACGAGCGATATCCGACAATTAGAAACTGGAGGTTTACTTGAAGTCCTAAATTTAAAACTGCTTAAACGATTGCAGCGATTTTGATTAATTTTTATGTGTGTGAGTAGGCTCAATTCTGAAAATTCTTGCTATTATGCATTGTAGAGACTCTTGACGTCCCAACTCCTTAAAAAAAAAAAAACGTTAAACTGAAAATATATAAAACTGTTATTCTACCAGTTATATTACATGGACACGAAACATGGATTCTTACTTTATGGGAGGAAAGGAGATTACGAATATTTGAGAATAAAGTTCTTAGGAATTTTTTGGACTAAAGAGAGATGAACAGACAGGTGAATGGAGAAGACTGCATAACAATGACTACATGGTCTTTATAGGAAGCCAGATATAATAAGAACAGTTAAGTCTCGTAGATTGCGATGCGCAGGACATGTAGCACGAATGAGGAATGAAAAACGTGCATGGAAGCTTCTTGTAGGAAAACCAGAGGGAAAACGATCAGTTGGTAGATCAAGAATGAGGTGGGAGAATAACATTAATTATCATTTGAGGGAAGTAGATTATACAGGGAATGACTGGAAAACATTAACTCAGGATAGGGATGTATGGAGGACTTATGTCCGTGCGGCCATGAACCTACGGGTTCGATAGTGCCAGTGAGTTAGTTAGGTAAGTAGTATTTTATTTAACGATATTACTTAATATCTCTAGTCATTAGCACTATAGCAAGGAGAAATTAGTCAGGAATCAGGTAGCTTTGCATTGAGGGAAGGGGATGATAGGAAAACATTAGCTCAGGATAGGGATGTGTGGAGAGTTTATGTCCGCGCCGCCATGAACATGAACCCGCAGGTTGATGTGAGTTAGTTTTAGTCATTAGCTAAATTCATATTTGGGCAAGCAATTGCTGATAAATTTTGACCAGCGAGGTCTCGAGGTAGCGTGCTGCCTTGTCACGCAGTGGACCCGAGTTCGATCCCCAGTCGGGACAGTTTTCTGGGTGAGGTTTTTATCGGGGTTATCATTACCTGTAAGACAAAGTCAGGAAACTTTAAGGCCCAAACGGCCCCGAACATCATATGGCCATCGCAAACATCATCATGATATTCATTTTAGATTAAGCTTAGGATTAAGGACTCTCCTGGCGCACGACTACCATCATCACCCATCATATCATCGGGGCAACGTATCCGCGCCTTCAAGGCGCCCCAACCTCAGAAGTGGGTTACAATTACGCCAATGCCAGGAGAGAACACAGAAATGTCCAAAAAGGACAAAACCTGGGGCATTATATATATATATATATATATATATATAATTTCGAGGTTACTTTACGTGCAGTAAATCTAGGACACGGAACTCACGACTTTACTTGCCTTCCGAAGTAAGCTATACTTAGATTTTTTTTTACGTCCTGAAAAATCCATCGTCTCTGGCCGGGTTTGAATCTGAGAACCTCGGACCACAGGCCAGAATGGTAACCGATGATCCAACGGAACTAATTAATTACTGAATATGCATCGAGATATTTCCACAGAAAGTAAAGTACAGACAGGGAACCATATATTCCAGAACTCAACGTGGTAAAAGTAGAATCATGCAACCGAATCTGCGGCTAGTTACGAATGGCAGCTAGATCCTCACTCTGACCACAAACGTCAAACATTGCTATTGATATCAATGGGCTGAAGAGGACACTAAAGTTCCTAAAGCAGCCGGAAAAGACAGGCCTCGGGTCCAACTCGTTGATTCCACCTAGCAATCTCGACAGGCCAGCGGACAATTGGTTAGGGTACATGGGGGGGGGGCTGCTCTTCCAAAATTTTGTTTTGTCTTGGTAGAAGTAGAAATTGGTAATAAGCTTAGGAATTACTGTATTAAATCTATAGATCCGACAAGTCATTTTGTGTCACTATCTAGTTAGTAATTTATAGCAACAAGAATGGAGACACTTTTAAAATTTTATAAAACAATTGTGGTTCCAACCAACACTGTTATATGGATCGGAACACTGGGTCTTAACCAAAAACCAGGAACGAAGAACAGAAACGTCAGAAATAAGGTTCCTGAGGAGTGTGGCTGGCTATACAATAACAGATCGAAAACGAAATGAAAATATACGAAGTGAACTAAATATATTCAAACTATTAGATAGAATTACACAATACAGAGATGAATGGACGGACCACATCAATAGAATGGATAACAATAGAATTCCAAAACAGATTCTTCTTTACAAATTACTAGGACGAAATGTTGGAAAGACCCAGTAAAAGATGGACAGATCAATTCTAGCATGAGATCGGAACAGACCTTAAAGTCTAATCCTTGATGCTGCTGATGATCTAGAAATTTCAAATCCCATCGGTGTCATTTTTTACACAAAAAAATCCAATTAGGGCTTCAATTGGAAAGGAAACAAAGCCGGGTGTCCTATGTCCCAAAAGAACCTCAAGCCTGAAATAAGATTCCTTCAAACCAAATTTTGCGACCTTTTTAATGCTCAGTTTTAAACAGAACCCCTAATGACCAGGGTTTCGTTAAAAAAACTGTCCACCTGCCCGAGCAATTTAATTTTTTTTTAGACACACTGATAGAAGATACTCTGTAACTCCCAAAAATGTTTAATCCAATTCTGATTATATAACAACAGTTGCCAACTGTTCCACAATTAATATTTTCACGGTCAGGATAGCGAGTGTTCTTTCCTGTTAGTTACTCAAGGTTTTGTCCCATCGTTGATGAAACATATGCGAAGGAAATGTTAGATCAAAATAAAATGTGGAGACGGTCGCGGGCGATAGGTTGGTATCCGTACGAGAAACCGGTTGAGAGAGTAGTAGCAGCATCATCAAAGGCGCCCGCGGTGCAAAACGTCTCTTTGTCTGTGGCGGGCGTGTTTTTGTGGGCAGGGTCTCTCTCTCTCTCTTTCTCTCTCTCTCTCCAAGTCAAGCTCCGAACGAACCGCGGCTTACCTGCTCTCCTCACTAACATCAAGTTTCTCATCAGTTCGGGACTCTTACATTACGTTTGTCCACTTCCTATAATACATCCCCTCATCCTAATTGTTACGATTGCAGAAAAATTTACTTTTAAAACACATTTAAGGGAAGAGGTGATTTTAAAAGTTCATATTTGTATATTTTGACTTAAATATAGGTAAATAGGTATATATACACTTAAAAGGTTTTTAAATGGCATTAATGAATTTTCATTTATATGAATGTGTATGTGTGTATGTATGTATGTATATATATATATATATATATATGAAACAGACAAGATTGTTCTAACTATAGAGGAATAAGTATATTGAATATGTGCTATAAAATGTATGCCAATATTCTAAAAAACCGCTTAAACATAATTATAGAAAATATCATATTGGATGTTAAAATGGATTCAGAAAGGAAAGATCCTGTTCCGACTGTATATTCACAATGACTCAATTATTTGAAAAGCATATATAATTTAACATCCTAACATATATAGGATTTATAGAGTATGAAAAAAGCTTTTGATATGGTAAATAGAAATAAACTATGGGATATAATGACAAATAAAGGTATTCCACATCAATTGATTATGGCTATACAAAGTTTATATGTAAATAATAAAATTGTAATAGACATGGGTTTTATATCTAAACAACAAAAAATGGTAATAATAAATCGTGGTGTCAGACAAGGGTGTCCTTTATCGCCTTCTCTTTTTAATTTATATATAAACGAGGTTGTTAAAGTGGCAGATTAATTTAAATAAACATTTTAAAATAAATAATAAACTGTTAGATACAATATTATTTGCCGATGATCAAATAGTGATTTCCAGTTCAAAAGATCATCTACAAAGAGCTATTTTTAATTTGGAAAAAGTGGCAATTACAATTTTAAAATTTCAAAGAATAAAACTAAAATTTTAGCATTTAAAGGACATGATACCTTAAGAGCAAAAATAGTAATTGATAATAAAATTTTAGAGCAAGTGAATATTTTTAAATATCTAGGTTTCAATTTATCATATGTTAAAACTGAAGGTATTAACGGCAAAATAAATAAGTTTAATCTAATATATGGTACTAATAAAAGAACCCTTAAAAACACAAAAAAAAAAATTAAATTGTATAAAGTAATGACTGTTCGTGTATTGACGTTTGGATCTGAATGTTGGACGATCACTAAAAGACAAGAACAAAGATTGGAAGCAATTGCGATGAGATTTTTAAGAAATGAAGCAGGATCTACTCTGCTGGATAAGAAAAGGAATGAAGATATAAGAAAGGAACTTAATATTTTCAAACTTTACAGATAGAGTAATTAAATATAGGAACGAGTGGAAAGAATATATTGATAGAATGCCAGAAGAAAGATTTCCAAAATTATTGCTAAATTATAAACCGTACCGAAGGAGAAATGTTGGACGCCCACACAGAAGATGGTCTGAACAATTTTAACAATTCTACCTTTCATGAAACCGGAACGAGCCAACAGGCTTAATCCCTGGATGATGATGATTCCATAATTTTATACTTTAATTTTTAATAATACCTCAACGGAACATATCACGAATCTTATAAAAGTTGACATGTTTATTAGAATATTAATTTTTTTACATAAAATGGTCTTCAAATGTAAGTAAAGTAATCCCACTACAGGCCTCAGGAGGCCCTTCGGGTAGTAGGAGGTTAAGGCTCCCACTTTTTCTGGACAATCGGCACTTGATGTCAGCCGGGTTGTCAGCCCTGCGTGACGGCCGCCTTTACCCCCAGAACAAGCGTCTGGTACTCATTTCCGTTAGAGGCTGAGTCGACCCCAGGGCCATAGTGCCGCCAGAAGGTTTGTAAGTTCTCAAAATTATTGTACAGTGCTAGTAAATAGATAACATTTCTGTATGATTTGTTCTTAACTCTGCAGCTTCATATGATTGACAGTTCACAGGCATACCACCGCTTCATTATACTAGTTAATCCTGCTGACAAAGTCTACCTCACATTGAAACACAATATAAACCCTTTAGCTTTAGAGTGTTCTACGAAAAAATGACAGGGAATATCCCAAAATTAAACAAAATGCAAACCTTCATTATGGTTTATAGTTTTCTTGGAAAACGGCCTGGGTTATTTTTCGTATCTTTCAAAATGGATTCAAATGTTAAAAAAAAAAAAAGTTAACCTCCTCCTCCTCCCCCATCCCAATGAGGTGTGAGGGTGAGTGAGAGGTTGAATAGTTCTCTAACTATTATACCAGGATAATCCAAACAGGATGCTCCGTTACACCCTGTTGTTGAAGACCAACGTTTTCGAAAACTGAATATAAAACTATTTTCTACTGTTTTGATATTCTGGAATGGAGAGATGAAAATGGTGTACGAAATTAAATGTGGAATATTCTGATTTCGTCTGACCTTTTTTTCAGTTTTATTTTAAGTTTTGACTTAGTAGGCCTATATTGCTGTGACTGAATTTTACCGAACGCAGGTGAAAATGGTTTCGATTGTCATATAGTTATTAAATGAAAATAAAAAATGAATTATCTTCATGATGGTAAAAAGTGTGTAACATGATCTCTCACTACAGACCTAAGGAGGGTCTTGTGGTGATAGGAGGTTAAGGCTTCCATCTCTCTATGATTGTCTCATCGTTATCCGCAAAAAAATAAATAAATAAAATAAAATAAAAATAAAATAAAAAAATTAAAATCGATCGTGGATACCACAAACGGCAAAATAATTATGTAGGCAAATAGACTTTGTAGTACACTACGCAACAAATGTTGAAGTACAAGAAAACTGTAAGTACTGTATTTTCAGAGTTGTACATATATAATTTAAACATCCAAAAATAAGCAAATTTACGTGAAAAATTATTGTGCGTTACTTTCCGATCCGCCCTCGTAATTAATAGTACCAGTGATCACCCAGCGGTCGAAATTAGACCACAATTCATTAAATTTTTAAGTTTCTCACAAATATATCATTATGCATTAATGTTCGACTTACTTTAAAATACGAACATTAGGAAATATGTGATTTAGCTTGGCTAAGCCATATTTCAAAAAACAATAACGCGTCATTTGACATTAGTGTAATATTTACACCATTTAAATTTGCATTTGGCCTATTATGTGTACGGGAATATACAGAGTGTTCCATTCAAACCTTCCACATTTTAATTACTCATAACTAACAAAATAATCGGAATTATGAAATGAGACCGGTATTAAACGAAACAGAAACTCAAAGAATTTTCATTACCACACACTAAAACACCTCTGTATTCGATTTCGTGCCACGTTCTTTCCAACATGTCCATTGAACTGCCGGGAATCTTGGCGAATTGATTTTTTGTGGACTTCTCCTGCTATAATTTCTTCAATCTTTTCTTCTGAAATACGTGTATGAGCACCTCCTGATTCTTTTTTAACGCTTCGAGTCGCCGAAACTTCTCAAGCCATGCCTTAATGGTCTTCCCATCAGGTGCATTTCCTTCATATTCTCTCCGGTAATTTCTTTGCACTGTAATTATTGACTTCGTCTCTGCATACCAGAAAACAGTTTGTGCTCGTTGCTGATGAGTCGCCATTTTGTTTATGTTATTATTGTCCAACATGCGACAATTAATTAACTGCAACAATGAAAACAAAAATTCTTTGAGTTTTTCTTTCTTTTAATACCAATCTCATTTCATAATTCCGCATACTTTGAGAGTTATAATTAGAATATGGGAGGTTTGAATGGGACACGGTATATATCCCTTCCTCTTTTTCTCTCACTCCGACCCGTCAATGTTCTATGGCGAGGCATAATGGAAGTAGGTGCGAATATGTAAATATAAAAAATGTAATGAAATTACAAAGAGTAGACAGGGTTTAATTTTAATTTAAATGATAGCATGGACTCACATTTTTTTTAATCACTAATAATAAATACGCGAGAATAAGTCAATTCACTTTGCTGCTGCACGATTTTCTTTTTACAACAATGCACTTTCAATATGAGTAACGAATATGTAAATATAAAAAATATATATAATGAAATTACTGAAACAAAGATTAGACAGGGTTTAATTTAAATGATAGAATGTACTAACATTTTTTTAAATCACTAATAATAAACCACCAATAATAAATACGCGAGAGTAAGTCAATTCACATTGCTGCTGCAAGATTTTCTTTCTACATCAATGCACTTTCAATATGAACGTAAACAATGGAATGAGTACACAAATGAACGGTAATACACATGATTTCCTTTTAGAGACCATCCATCCATAGTAATGCTGCCCGAGGGCAGGTCTTTCACTGCAATCATAGCATTTTCATGCTATCTTTGCAGTTTTACTAGGGAATCATAGGTGTGGTAGCTTCCCGTTGCTTTCCACATCGGTGAAGGATGATGATGATGAGGATGATGATGGCCGGATGATTTTCGGGAACCTTTGGGCCCTAAGCTTCCTGGCATTTGTCTTACAGGTGAGGAAACCCCCGAAAAAAATCTCATCCAGGAGCCTGTCCCGACCGGGAATCGAACCCGGGCCCGCTGCGTGACAAGGCAGCACGCTACCTCGAGACCACAGCGGTGGACGTTTACAGACAATATATTTAATTAAATTAAATTCAATTTATTTGTTACGCATATTATACATACATTTAATTTGTCTGCACTCCTCTATATGAACTTTAATTATGCGAAATATCAAACTCCTCCGTGCAGGCAATGTGCTTAAAGAAGGGTACAACGTTTTTGTTTCCACGTATTAATATACAGATTTCTGTCATCTACGGTAAAAAAAAAAGTACAAACATCGCATTGGCTCAGATTGTAATTTTCGAGACTCTTATTCGGAAAGTCCCGAATTCAAATACAATTATTAATTAATTTACACGAACGTAAATATACATCAATAGACAAAGCTTACATATGAATAGGCCTGCACGTAATAAGACCTAGCCTACATGGTCTACTGATATAGCCTAATTAAACAAATCAGTCTCTATATGACCAACGATGTTGGAAGTATCTGAAATAAAATAAAATATACCACATATATCAACTTCGGCCTCGGTGATCTAGGGATTTAGTTCCTTTCTTTTGGTCTCGAGGATCGTGGGTTCAAACTTGTCAGGGGTAATGAATTTTTTAGATTGAAAACCCCAAGTAATAAGTCATTTAGGCGGGATTTTAAGACGTCAGCCCCTTTCCTAAAGATTTTCGGGCTCGTAAATCAACTCAAGTCTAAATTAAAGCTTTCGTGCAATATTTAATTAGCCTTTCCCGTCCATGCAATATCTTGATTCCCTACTAGGTATTCCTTTGAAGCGATGACCTAACTACATTTACTCACTGGCATCTGTTGGGAAATAGCATGATAAATTAGCTTGGTTAAATAATCCCGCAAAAGAACACCCTTTCCTTAAGTGGGAATATTTGTGTATAAACGAACATAATCAATATCTAATTAATCTGACACAGGGTACTGCAGGCCATAGTTTCAGTATAAGAAAATACTCAGTCAACATCCCTGAACTATTTGAATAACAATATTGTTTTATCATAAGTAATGCCACGAGTGATTTTCAAATTATCGATAAATTCAGGACTCACGAAGTGAGAAGAGAATTTATCTAGAGAATTTGGAAATCAAGAGTGGCATTTGTTAGGGCTATTTAACGAATAAAATTAAGCTGTTACTCTTCGTGAGGAGTGAATTTATCTGGAGAATTTGGAAATCAAGAATGGCATTTGTTAGGACTATTTAACGAATAAAATTAAGCTGTTTACTCACATATCATTATTTAAATATAGTTATTTTAAAACATTTATATATTTAATGTACGCGGCGATGTTTGAAAACAAATGAGAAACGTTATGTTTCATTTGTTCATCACTGCAACCAGATCGCATTTATTGCCAAATAGAATCGCAATATTGTAAGAATTCACCCTAGTGGAGATCAAATAAAACACGTTACAGGTTATTAATTAATTTCTCATGTCCTATGATGTAAATATGTCAATTATATTTTTCTGAAATGTTAATTGCTGGGAAATAATACGTTTAAGAAAGTGCAAACAGTGCTTTCTTTTGTTTTACGGTATAATCAATTGATACGAATGTTTTTCTATTATATCTCGTAAGCAGAATCTGGTTACATTCATGCACTATACATATAATCTGGGAACCACTTTCTGTGATGAAAGCGATAAAATGAATGTGATAAAATCGGGGTGAAAAACTACTATGATTGGTTGTAAATCAAAATTCATTAAATGTGAATGGTCATTGACTGGCATTCGGGGCATGAGTTATAAATAGTCTTCAAAAATTAAAATATATTCTTAAATAAATCAAGTTAAAACAGAAGTTATATTATTTTACACGCTATTGTATCGTAGGACTTAAGATACTACGTTACAAGTCGAGGGTTCGAGTCCCGGTGGGGTTAGGATTTTTAAACTGAGCCAAACCTTCTGGCGGCACTATGGCCTTGGGGTCGACTCACCCTCTAACGGAACTGAGTACCAGACATGGGGCTGACAACCTGGCTGACATTAAGTGCCGATTGTCTAGAAAAAGTGGGATCCTTAACCTCCTACTACCACAAGGGCCTCCTAAGGCCTGTAGTGGGATCACTTTACCTTTTTTACAATCCGAACTAATGACGTTCATTCAAGAAACTACGATTCCAGCATTTTATCGGTTTTCGGTGAGTGTACTTACTCACTCACTCGCACTATCGAACCAGTAGGTTCATGGCCGCGTGGACATAAGCTATCCATACATCCCTATCCTGAGCTAATGTTTTCCAATCATTCCTGTATAATCTACTTCCCTCGAATCACAGTTAATGTTGTTCTCCCACCTCATTCTTGGTCTACCAACTGGGCGTTTTCCCTCTGGTTTTCCTGCAAGAAGCTTCCATGCATGTCTTTCATTCCCATACGTGCCATATGGCTTGCCCATCGCAGTATACGAGACTTAACTATTCTTATTATATCTGGCTCCCTATAAAGACCATGTAGTTCATTGTTGAGTAGTCTTCTCCATTCACCTGTCTGTTTATCTCTCTTTGATCCAAAAATTTTCCTAAGAACTTTATTCTCAAATACTCATAATCTTATTTTGTCCCTTAAAGTAAGAGTCCATGTTTCGCATCCATATAATATAAATGGTAGAATAAAGATTGTAACTGGTAAAATTTTGTCCCTGTTTATCAAAGCTAGGCCGATTATTCTGTAAATATTCCGTCCATAAAATATACGAGTATTCGGAGTTTGAATTAGATTTAAGTACCCCACTGGGCAGGTGTTTTGCTCAGTTACTATAATGTCTAGGTTCAAAGGAAACATGCCGGGCTGTCGGATCGTTTCAAAATCAACTCAGCAATAAGATGAGCAGGTAGAAAATATTTTGCTCTGCTATGCGACTTCCAACTGGCTCCTTTGATGATAACTAGGGCTCCGAAGTTGACCTATAAAATATCTTACTAACTCATTGGCATTATCTAACCCGTAGGTTCATGGTCGCGCGGACATAAGCTCTCCATACATCCCTATCCTGAGCTAATGTTTTCCAATCATTATATATATATATATATATATATATAGTCCACCGCTGTGGTCTTGAGGTAGCGTGCTGCCTTGTCACGCAGCGGGCCCGGGTTCGATCCCCGGTCGGGGCAGTTTTTCTGGGTGAGGTTTTTCCCCACCTGTAAGACAAATGTCAGGAAAACTTTAAGGCCCAAACGGTCCCCTAAATCATATGGCCATCATCAACATCCTTCTCATTATCATCATCATCCTTCACCGGTGTGGAAAGGAACGGGAAGCTACCACACCTACAATTCCCTAGTAAAGCTGCAATAGTATGAGAATGCTATGATTGCAGTGAAGGACCTGCCTTCGGGCAGAATTACTATGGATGGATATATATATACACACACACACATAATCTACTTCCCTCAAATCACAGTTCATGTTATTCTCCCACCTCATTCTTGATCTACGAGCTGGGCGTTTTCCCTCTGGTTTTCCTACAAGAAGCTTCCATGCACGTCTTTCATTCCCCATTACCCAAATATATCCTAAAAAAAGATCTAAAAACCGAAAAAAAAAATGTAAAAAGTAAATTCAAATTAGACTGTAATTTTAGTTTGAATTTCATTTTAATGAATACAATACAAATGTTATACAAAATTCTAGTGAAATGCAACATAGGTCCACATAGAAAAAAAAATTGAAAATGCTTTTCTTTCACACTTTATCTTTTTTAATTTAACATAGTTTGAAAAAAAACTCTTTTCATTAAAAAGAAAGTTCTTGAATAATTTAGAATGAATGGGTTTTGAATGAATTCAGCGAACCTGTCAAATACCAGGCGTCAGTAGGCTGGTTAAAAATAACGGGATATTTTGTGAAGGTTCAATAGTTTTTTCCGAAACAAAAATGTTTGCAATGTGAGAAGTCTTCATTCACAGGCATTTCTCAGAGTTTCTCTTGTTTTCACCTGATTCTCTCAAAAACGTTCAACTAATTTTTTATTGCCCCAGATTGTCCTTTTGGACATTTCTGGTGTTCTCTCCTGGCATTGGCGTAATTGTAACCCACTTCGGAGGTTGGGGCGCCTGGAAGGCGGGGTTACGTTGCCTCGATATGATGGGTAATGATGATAGTGGTGCGCAAGGAGAGTTCTTAATCCTAAGCTTAATCCAAGACAAATATGAATGGTGATGACTGTGATGGCCATATGATGTTCGAGGATCGTTTGGGCCTTAAAGTTTGTCTTACAAGTGAGGAAAAACCTCACCCAGGAAACTGTCCCGACCTGGGATCGAACCCGGGCCCGTTGCGTGATAAGGCAACACGCTCTTTCGAGACCACAGCGATTGACTTCCAACTATATATATATATATATATATATATATATATACAGTAGTGTAAGACGATAATTAGGAAAATAGTATTTTAAGGGCCTCTCTGTGTAATAAATTTGAATGGGTGGTTTATTCTGGACACTTCAAGCCTATGATAAGTGAAATAATAATAATAATAATAATAATAATAACAAAAATGATAATATTAATAATAATAACCAGTATCATGGCCTAGTGGTCAGCGTTTCTGACTACTATTCATGAGGTCCCGGGCTCGATTCCCGGGTCAAATCTTAGGAATTTTTCCTTAAAGGGAATTATTCCTGTGGTTTCTCATGGTCTGGAATTTAGGTTAAGAACTCTCCTGGCGCTTCATTATCATGTAACACCCATCATAGCATCGAACGTAACTCCGCCTTTTAGGCGCCTCAACTTCAGAAGTGGGTTACTATTACGTCAATGCCAGGAGAGAAACCAGAAATGTCTAAATGACAACCTGGGGCACTGAATAACAAAAATAATAACTCACTGGCACCATCAAACCGGAGATTTAGGCCTCACGGACATAAGCTCTCCATACATTCCTATCCTAAGCTGTTTTCCAATCACTCCCCATATAATTAACCTTTCTCAAATCATGGTTAATGTTATTCTCCCATCTCATTCTGATAGCTGCTGAGTGGACTTTCCTATGGAATAAAAACCCCATTTCAAACTCTGGTCTCACCACCAAACGTAACGTAAACCCTGAACTGAATTTGTAGGCCTACAATTACAACAATTTTACTACTGATCAATATGACTTACACCATTGAGTTTGCACGTGTTGTAGCGCTTGAGACTCGTATTTAGGAGGTCCCGGGTTCAAATCCCGGTACCGACCAACCTGACAAAATTTTTTCCCCCTTGTTTCCCGCAATCGTCAAAGTAAATTCTAGGTTGGAATTTCATTACCAGGACTCTTTTCATCACAATCACTATTTCTTATCATTAGAATATAAATCAAAATACAAATAAAGTAAATGAACACATGGCCTAGATGTTAAAGGTGTCTCATAAAAAAAACTTTAGCTTGTCTTTTATGACATTTTCTTCCTTAAATTACTGCACAAAACAGTTAAATATATAATTAACAAATTATTATTATTATATAATATATCAAATGTGAAATACAACAAAATTACTGAACTAAACAGCTTTTAGCTACATATTTGGAACCTTAATAAAATAACTTTTAATTAAATACAACAATGCAATAAATTTACAAAATACACTGCTATATTTTATTTGCAATTTAAATATAAGGTATATATGGCATGGAAAGAAAAGTAAATGCCTGAATCGGGATATGAACCCAAGACCTCTAACTTTGTACATTAGTGTTATACCAACTTATCCACTTAGGCTTCTATTGCAAACATTCATTTTCCTTGTCTTATATACAATTTTCTACTATAAGAGATAGTGAGAGGGGACATCCCTCGCAATGTCATCTTATCGCTTCTATAACAAGAAAGCATTTTAAAGAGAATATTTTACTTAAATCAATAACATGTTTTTTTTTAAATTTATTTCAATGTTATAATTAAATTTTGACATTTAATAATTAAAGCCAAATATGACATGAAAAGAAAATTTAATGCCTGAATACACTCACATTTTTAGTCAGTATAAACACACACCTTAGTAAACTAAACACTAAAAATCCTAGAGGCGATGGCATATATAGGCCTATTAAAGCATCTAAAAATAATTATAACTTTCGTAAAAATAGACCTTTTGTAATCTTCAGTTTATAGATCATACCTTAATTTTAAGATTAAATACCACCTATACAAAATAAAAATAATAGACATATGAAAAAGTAGAAATGGCAAAGTTATTGGTTTTTCTTTTCCAATGTAAAATTTGTTCAAGTATTTTTTTTTATGATGATAAGTAACTAACTTATTAACGCCATCAAAAATGAAGGTTCATGAACGTGGCAACACAAGCTCTCCAAACATCCCTAATGAGCTAATGTTTTCTAATAATTCCTTGTAGATAAATCATCTCCCTCAAATCATGGTTAATATTAATAACTCGACTATTATCTAATGAACCAAAAAGTCTGAAATTAGCAATATTTTCTTATAAATATCAGTAACACAACACAACACAACAAAAATACAAAATTCTGGTAAGGTGTAAAAAGTGGACCTCTGAATTTCTTGGTGTTTTTGGGTTTAAAATAAACATTAGGTATGTCCAATAACAAAATAGGGGGAAAAAATGCAGATCACACAGAAACAAACCAGAAAAATAGATACTAAAGCAAATTTGTATTCACCCTGACGAATGTGGTAGTTTATTATGCTTGTCCCATCACGATGGTTTTTCAAATGTTAGTCCAGGGTTAAAACATGGTGAGAAATATAACTTAATTATTAAAAATAATTGGTATATGACCATAATTATAAAAAATAACTGATATATGACCATAATTATAAAAAATAATTGATATATCACCATAAATCTAAAAAAATGTCTTCATTAAAAATTGTGTAAATTTAAATTTATTTGATGTCATCAGTAATTTTATTTTCATTTTTCCTATCTTGTACATTTTATATTTCATTTGTTGAATCTAGAATAAATCAACATATATTGTAGTTAAAATTGTATTGTAGGTACACTGGTACCATATAATTATTTGTGTTTATTGTAATTTAGATATAAGACTAATTACTGTAAATTTTATCTGATTGAGTGGTAGACAAGTCTTTAAGGTCTTAAACTCTGGATCAAGTAAAATAAAGCTAAGATAAAACTTCAGAATAGGTTACTCACTTACTCCATGAATTTGT
The DNA here is from genome assembly GCA_030220185.1 of Diploptera punctata. Taxonomy (NCBI): domain Eukaryota; kingdom Metazoa; phylum Arthropoda; class Insecta; order Blattodea; family Blaberidae; genus Diploptera; species Diploptera punctata. The sequence goes on along the minus strand of JASPKZ010001586.1, from coordinate 3,546,623 downwards.
ACAGAATCGTAATGCGCTTGCACAAACACTTAAGGGGGGTGATGGGTGAAATTTCTATTTTCTACATTTTTTAAGCTACATACTTGATTGTTTGTACATACATTCATGTCATAATAGGTAATATACTGAAGTTTCATCCTTCTAGGCTTAAAAGTTATTGAGTTATTGAAGAAAATCCATTTAAAAATTTGCATATTAAAATTTTTAATTAGTCCCATAGTTTTTAGTAAAATTTTTTAATTTTTTCTACACGACCACTGACTTATTTAGAACTACACTATACATTAACTTTTCTATATCATCATAATAGAGGAAGAAAAAAAATATACATCCTCTGCATATGAATTTTTTTTTTAAATTACTACACATATTTTATTTTTTATTTAAAAAACTATCAACGTTGTTTCAAAATCCATGCATAGAATTATTAGCCATAGTGTGTGGGACATGCAGTTAAAATTTCGTGCTTCTATCATTAAATTTGTCAATGCTATTTTGATTTGAATGTATTAAGTAAAGTGATCCCACTACAGGCCTCAGGAGGCCCTTGGGGTAGTAGGAGGTTAAGGCTCCCACTTTTTCTTGACAATCGGCACTTGATGTCAGCCGGGTTGTCAGCCCTGCATGACGGCCGCCTTTACCCCAGAACAAGCGTCTGGTGCTCATTTAAGTTAGAGGTTGAGTCGACCCCAGGGCCATAGTGCCGCCAGAAGGTTTGGGTCAGTTTAAAAATCCTGACCCCACCGGGACTTGAACCCTCGACCTTCCGGCTTGTAGCGCAGTGCCTTAACCACTACGCTACGGGGATTTGAATGTATTGAAATGAGCAATGAAAATAAAAGCGTGGAAAAGCCAATTTGAAAGTTTGCATGCAGTTAAATTAGAATGTAGCATACATGCCCTCCTACAGTCATTAGGGAGACTTACAAGCACCATAGGACACTGAAACTTCACCAACTTATACTTTAAGGTATATAGTATTTCTTAATACAAAAAAAAACAAAAAATGCTAAATTTGACTGAAAATGTCGAAAATTTCACCATCACCTCCCTTAATGTAACATCCAGAAGATGGCAGGACACATCTGTGAAATCAGTATGACCAAGCTTCACAATAAATTCCCAAACACTTTTATAAGAAATGGATGTACACCAACTTTCTCCTTCCTAATCTAACTAAATAAATTATATGTATATTATTTAATTAACTAGAAACTAATCTGGTGTATACTAACTTGTCCCATTGGAACCTAATAAAATTAAGTGAATTTCTTAAAATATGTTTTGGAATTAATTGCAAATGTTGGTAACACCATTTCACAGATATGTCCTGCCATTGGAGTTACAGTAAGCAATAGCGCATGTGCACTATGATTTTGTAGAATTTAAAAAAATCACTGATATATAAATACCATAATTTGTATACAGAGATAAATATTTAATAATGGTAAAATATATTTTAAGAATTGTCAAATGCATTCTATGAATAAATGGATGACAAACACTTCAACAACTGTACATCTGTCAAACAGGAAACTTTCAAAACTACAAAGTAATGGAGAGCAAGACTGCTAATGGCTTCAAGCACATCATATCTGTTTGTAATTAATGTTCCAAGGTACCTTCGAATTTGGAACTTTTTCAAAATTTCTCTTATTTGTCATTAACTGTTCATTTCCATTACCTAGTGTATTTCTAAGTGTGACCATATAGACCTATTTAGTTTTACTGATATTTACTTCCAATCTAATTTTCTTAGTGTTACTCAATAGAATACCTATATGTGACCTTTAGTATATCCTCGCTATCACCTAATAATACATCATCAGCATATACTAACAGCTTATCAATATCATTGAGTTTATGGCTTCTTTATCCTCTAAAGATTTGATGACATGCCCTAGTAAAAAAACTGAAAGTAGAGGAGATAGTGCACCTCTTTCCCTAACTAACAAAATAAATTACACATTAGTTGCCACTAGCCTGAAGCCTTCATGATTGACTGACAGCCTATGTCTTATTGTGCACAATGTGTGTATTTTTATTTCTCATGTAGAAAAAATAAAATTGCAGAGCAATGTTAAGAAAAAGAAGAATAATACTGATTGTTGCATTCTTACCTGCCAACTGCTATAATAATGCTACGGGTAGTAACTCAAGGCAGAATAGGAAATAGTAGGCCGGGGGGCATGCCGTAGCATAGTGGTTAAGGTACTGCGCTACAAGCCAGAAGGTCGAGGGTTCAAGTCCCGGTGGGGTCAGGATTTTTAAACTGACCCAAACCTTCTGGCGGCACTATGGCCCTGGGATCGACTCAGCCTCTAACGGAAATGAGTACCAGACACTTGTTCTTGGGGTAAAGGCGGCCGTCACGCAGGGCTGACAACCAAGCTGACATCAAGTGCCGATTGTCTAGAAAAAGTGGGAGCCTTAATCTCCTACTACCCCAAGGGCCTCCTGAGACGTGTTGTGGGATTACTTTACTTTACTTTTTTCTTTACTATTTGTTATTTTTCTGGTTTGTTTATGCATGATCCACATACATATGTTATTAGTTGGACATGTCTAATGTTCATTTTAAACCAAAAACATCAAGAAATTCAGGGGTTCACTTTTTACATTCAAATAAAAAATTTGCTACTAGATTACAAGGTCGTGGAATGCAGGCTTTCACGGTTAGTAATCATAATGTTAAAAGATTCCGGGCTATGTGGCCGTGTTCTGTAACTGGTGTTTCTTCCAGACGTTTCTCCCTCAACTGCGGAGGGCATCTTCAGTGGTGAGTGCTTCTAGATGATGTCAAGTCTACAACAAGGGAACACCACCTAGAAGCACTCGCCATTGAAGATGCCCTCTCAGACCAAGGCCACATAGCCTAAAATCTTTTAACATTAAGATTACAAGGTCGTTAACCACAATATTACCAAAATGTCATTAAAGCCACATCTTTACAGCGATGTTTTCCATATACCAGTAGAACAAGGCATTTCAGTAACTATCTTTAGTGAGAAATGGTTTCAAATCTTATAAATGGATTACTGAAACTAATTAATCTAATATTGAGTCTTAATGAAAAATTGTGGTATGTGAGAAAAAAATTGGAGTAGGCCTTCTGAATTACCAAATTATGTAAACAAATCTATAAATCAACTTGGCCAAGAAACCCGTATTTCGAAGAGCACAGCACGGCGAGGTACAAAACTGTTAGATATTAAACCATACAAATAATAATACAGAATTATAGGACCATTTTTTTTTAAAATGACACAATCAATGGACAAAGATAGAAAGATGACATATTGACACCATTTTTCGAAGAGCTGACTGATATTGACTGTTGAAATGGATATTTCCAGCAACACTCTGCAACTGTGTACACAGCTAGTGACACATTAGAGTTAATTAGGGAAATTTTTGAAGATCGGGTTATGAGTGTAGGCTTATGGCCATCACGATCCCCAGATTTAACTGTTTCTGATTTTCATTTGTGGAGGTACTTAAAATATAAAATGTAAGCAAGAAAGCCCCACATGTTAAGACAAACTGAAAGTTTATATCAGGACAGAAAAAACTTAGTAACAGAACAACTAATGTGTGTCAATCAGTGTTCCTAACAAGGTGCCGAAAATGTGTGGATTATGGATTGAATGCAGATACCCTAACCATGAATTTGCAATATTTTGTTTACATAAGAGCATAACAACCATAAAAAATCTGAAAATCCATGGCAATAGTTACAAAAACCAAGGATCAAGTTCACATCTTGTTTTTGTAATTCACAACTCAGATTTTCACGTTTCTTGATAAACAAGTCTGGCCTTGATATTTGGTTTAAACATACTTCAATTGAACTATAGATTAGGTTTCACTATGATACACCATGCAATATTCATATGACACTGTTGCACTATCTACTTTTTCCATTTCTATTAACATTTCCTACTATTTTAACTTTTTCTAACGATTCTTAAAATATTTTACTGTTATTTATTTATGTGGATGAAATTTCTCAATACTTTCTTACTTGTTCTACATAACCGTAGTGCATGTCCTCATCAACAGATGACAGTCCAGTATGACCAACCTTCAAATAAGAATTTGCATTATTACTTTTTTTATTTTGTTAGGTTAAGAACATGTGAGTGTAGATTGAATTAGTTTATAGTTTATTGAAATAATATTTAAATGATTTACTTTTTTAGATTATAAATTGTGTGTAAGTGTATATCCATGTTTAAAAGAACATTTGTAACTTATTGCAAAGGTTGGTAATACCAAATGCACACATAGTCCTGCCATCTATGGAGTAAGTTCATAACCATTGCAGATGTAATACTTATCTGCAGGACTTAGAAAAATTCATGGTGAAAAACTTAAATTGTGGTTTCTCTCACACATATGGTACTTCCTAAGAAATAGTGTTCCTAACCTGTAATTTCAATAATTTGGTACTGCAAAATAATGGAAGCTAACCAAAGGACCTAAACTAATTTAAGGTAACAGTCAGCAATTAACATTTTGACTACTGGTACCACACTGTCAGTATGATTGTTACCTTAAGTTAGTTTAGGTCCTTAGGTAAGCATCTATTATATTTACATTACAGAATTATAGGTTAGGGGTGATTAAGTTTGGGATTACTCACATGTACATCAAGGTTTAAATAGGTATCAATTCAAAAATTAACACTCGATTGATGTGATATATATCTATTGAACATTTGGCCCCAACTATACAATTTCTATATAATTATGAATTTTCTTCAAAAGAGAACTTAAATGTTTACATATCAGAAAAATGAGAATAAAAAATACCTTATCTTTAGCATAAACAGCATATTGATATGTACAAACATAATAGGCCTATTTAGTAACTGAAAAAATAGCTTATAAAATACAATATAAATTATGTTTATGATTATAAATACGCTTTAAAAACCACCATTTAAATAGTTACTTTAATAAGTGTGTTCAGTTGAACCCATGTTTATATCCTCCAGGCAATCTTTGATATATCTTTATGCAATAATAGCAAAATAATAGTAAACTTATAGAGTGAACCAGAACAAAATACAGATTATATCACTAAAAATAACATATTCTATATAAAATATTGAACTGGTCAAACGACACTCGAAATCATTATCACATAACCAAACCTCATGCAAATTAACTAACAACCATAACCATGATTTCAAGAATTTGCCATAAATAGCTGTTTTCTTTGATTCTTTACATATTTAATGTGTAACAAATATTATCGACAGTTTTCATATAGGCATAATCTAAACCACACTCAGAATAACTATTGTTCCTACAAAATTCTGCCCAGGAACTTACCTTACAAATATCTGTGCCGTCCAACAGTACCAAGCTGCATGAAATATAATCCTTCCTTGTGTAAATCCAACTTATGCACATTTTAACACCACCACACCATTATGTGAACAAGTATTAACAACAAAATAAATTAATATTGAACGTTCTTTCACAACAAAACAACATTGTCAACACTAACAAAAAGAAACTATACTTGACGTATTTTTCTTGATGGACATGTTGCAAGTCTCTCTGGTGATAGTTTCTTGAAACTCATTTTAAAGCTGGACCAATAGAAATTTGGTAAATGTCAAATGCACTGTATAATACTATATTTAAAATATTTCTCCGAGACACGGGATTATAGTTTTTAAAAAAATAAATAAATTTACATTATGCATAAGCTGTACTACAGTATCGCATTAAAACAGAACGATAACAACCAATAAATGCTTCAGTAGAGTAGTGCTCTCTGGTAGTGCGTGACACTGCTGCCATCTTTAAAATTAGTTTGAGAAAGTTAACTGTAGATGGCAATACCGCACAACTGATAAATTGTCGATAATAAACAATATCGATATAACCAACCTTGGTAACTATATCGAAAAAAAAGGTAAAAGACTTTTTAAGTCCACGGCGCGACAGGCCTCACAGCATACTGCCATTTACAGAGATGGATGATCATATAACCAGTAAAGGGGTGACATGTGGTCAGCTTGTCGAATCCTCCAGCCATTATAGCCGGTTTTCTCAACCTTGAAGCCGCGACTTATTATAGCTACTCAAATTCCTCACAATACTGGAAGGGCACCGGTTCTATAACTAATTAACTCACTGGCACTATCGAACCTGTACATACATATCCTGAGCTACTGTTTTCCAATCTACTTCCTTCAAATCATGGTTAATATTATTCTCCCACCTCATTCGAGGTAACTTTTTCATGTAATTTGATTATGCTTAGGAATAATTTTCACAATTTCTTAAGAAATTATTATTTTTTTTTAAAATTAAGAATACTCCACACTAAAGTGGTTCTCTTTCAACCAAAAGTGATTTTTCGCCAGAGGTTTCTGTCTAAAGCATTTTCTTCCCTCAAATATCTAGCTTCCATACTTTTCCTCCCTCCAACATTCTCTAGGTCTGCCTCTTCTACTTCTTCCATTAGCTTTCCATTCAAGGATCTTCTTTGGTATTCTATCTTCTTTCATTCTTATGAGGTGTTTATACCACGTGCAACTTTTTTATTTTATTTTTTTATAACTTGCATAATTTCCCTTATTGTGCTGTTTCTGACTTTATCCCGTCTTCAAATTCTTGTCGAAAGAAATTAATCTAGATTATAAAATATTATGTTGGAAAGCAATATTACATTTTATTGTATTTTTAAAGATGAAATTGGCGAATTTTTTTCATTCTTATGAATGTAAGGATGATAAAATAACCAGTGCTCCAAGAGCAGAATACCGAAATACAGCCCTGTTACGGTGTAATTTGTTTTAATGAAACGTTCAATGGCTTTTTATTTAATTCTTATTTTTAACATCTAAAATATATCGCGTCTATTTGTTTATTTTTTTAAAAAGTAATAATACAGAATGTGATTGTTATGTAATGGATCCTTGTAATGAAATTCCAATAAAGAATATTTGCCTTGGCCACTGATGAAAACCAGGAAAAGAAACTTAGATTGATCGATACCGGGGTGCACATCAGGAACCACCTGAATATGAGTTCAATGTTTTTAAACTATTATTTCGTTTTATAATCAATAAATAATAGTTTTAAAAAACTAAAACAACACGCTTTATTAGAAAACCGAACTAAAAAATGAAAAATAATTTTAATTTCCATCACGTTTGGGATAAAATTAAAATGGCCATCAAAAAAATCATCTCCAACACATCTAGAATAAAACTAGAGTTATCTACAAAAATAATAATTTTACCATCAAAAGCGTGGGTTGCTTTTTATGGTTTTTACGTTTTCTTCTTAGACATTTTACTTTTACCAATATCTGTTTATTATCAAACATATTAATTGATATAGAGCATCACAAGCTTTTGATGGTATTTTTTTTTTTGTAGATAACTAGTTTTATTCTAGATGTGTCAAAGATGATTTTTTTGTTGACCACTTTAATTTTTTCCCAAGCGTGTTGGAAATTAAAATTATTTTTCATTTTTTAGTTCGGTTTTCTAATAAAGCGTGTTGTTTTAGTTTTTTAAACTATTATTTACTTTTTATCTTTTAGTTTGATTTTCTAAAAATGTAAATATCTTTAAATTCGATACTATTGCAGTATGATATAAAAGTAATACTCTTCTAAAAGAAATCCTCCTGGCCGGATATGAACCACCGACCTACAGATTTCTGAAATAATACACCACCACAGTCCACCACTCTACCAACTGAGCTACCACAATTGTAGACTAAAAAGTCGATACGTCCGCAACCTATTATACCGGTCTTTATTTTTTTGATGTCCTGATGATCCTGGCCAGGATCTTAGAAAAAAATTACGAAATTATTGTATTGTCATTGGTCCTTTACAAGTATACAAAGTTTCAAGTCGATCCAATGTTTTAAGTGGGTGAAATCGTGTTGAAAGATTCCGTTACATAGATAGATACAGGTCAAGCTAATATAAAGCGAGTACAAATTTTATTTTTCTTTCTAAAAAAAAAAGAACATTAAATTAAATCATGTGTGTCCCAAGTTAACTATAGTACTGGTCTACAACGTTGCTAGGCGATGTATCAGCGATAAATTCCTGTGAAAATACCACTATGACTTTCAAGAAGACATGAGATGCTGGATGGGGAGGAAACGGAAATGAAATTGAAAGGTATCGATAATGTGAGAAGGGTATATTGGATTCGTCAACTGAATGTTGCAGTCAGTTCAGGTAGCCTACCAACTTCTCCAGTTTCTCCATTGCTAAATAAGATCCTAGAAATTAAATTATTCCATAAAATATATGTCCAAAATTAACTTTAAGTCTCAAGCTCAAGCTTACTGGTATTTAACCGACAGTATCTTCTCAGCCTAACTTTGCTCCATAGATTTTACAAATGGTTAAAATTGAAGCTATCGAACTCTTTTGTTTCATATCTATCATTCTACATAAGAAGCTACCACACCTACAATTCACTAGTACAGCTGCAAGCACAGCATCAAAATGCTATGTTTACAGTGAAAGACCTGCCTTCGGGCAGAATTACTATGGATAGATTCTACATAACACAATAAATAGAAAACGTGCTAAAATATACTGTGTTTCTATTCTCCCACTTAATAATTAGGTCAAATTTTGAGCCTTTACATCTGGTGTTTGTCTGGGAAAGGCTTTTCATGTCCGAGGGTCCATTAACTTGCCATTTGTTATGGTACATAATATTCGCGAAGCAAGCGGCGTCTTTGTTAATTCCCTCCCTAAAATTTCATCAAAAATTCCATCGATTTTAATCAAATCGAAATCGTGATCCGAGGTAGATATGTTACCAAAGGACCATCAGTGCCAACATACATTTTTTTAGAAAAAAGTTAAAGTGAATTTGAATAAAGTATCGTTCATGATTTATGTGCTGTTATGATTCATAACACCCTTGTTTATAAAGCTAACATTGTCACTGTTATACATTTATCATCAACATGAAGAGGTTTACAATGTATTATCATGGTAGTAAAAGATTCCGGGCTATGTGGCCGTGGTCTATAACTGGCGTTTCTTCCAGACGTTTCTCCCTCAACTGCGGAGGGCATCTTCAGTGGCGAGCGCTAGAAGCTGTCGTTTCCCTGTCGTAGACTCGACTGCGAAATGCAGTCTGGAAGAAACGCCAGTTATAGACCACGGCCACATAGCCCGGAATCTTTTACTACCATGATTACCGGCCGTGAAAGCCTGCATTCCACTATTAATGTATTATCATATCTTCCTGTGACCAATGTTACACTCTTATTCTTTTCCCTAGATTGTAAAATTTATATTGATTTGATATTTAAGATTTATTTGTTTGATATTTTCAAGAATTAGTCTGTTATTTTAGTATCTATTTTATTCATCATCATCATCATTATCCAGGTATTAAGCCTATTGGCTCGTTCCGGTTTCATGAAAGCTAGAATTGTTAAAATTGTTCAGACCATCTTCTATGTGGGCGTCCATCATTTCTCCTTCCGTGCGGTTTATAATTTAACATTAATTTTGGAAATATTCCTTCTAGCATTCTATCAATATGTTTTTTCCAGTCGTTCCTATATTTAATTATTCGGTCTGTAAATTTGAAAATATTTAGTTCCTTTCTTGTATCTTCATTTCTTTTGTTATACAGCAGAGTATATCCTGTTATATTTCTGTCTATTTTATTATGAATGAATTGATTTATTTTATTGAGTGGGACCAAAATGACTATCTTCCCAGTTCCGGTCTTGCAATTCATTTTCTTTCATCGCTCTCTTTATGTCCGGCAACCAATTCTTTTTTTTTTTTTTTTTTTTTTTTTTAACATATCGATACCATTGCAACTGTCTGTATTTTACACAATTTTAAATTTAATTATCTTTAAATAATAGGAGTTAGAATATTCACGACTCACCTGATACATGTTAACTACAAATATGAGAAGAGCCGTGTATATTATGATTCCTATTATTTAAAATAAACCTCATAGCGTCACTTCCATTAAATATTAAATTAATTACCTTTATTCATATGTCCACCGCTGTGGTCTCGAGGTAGCGTGCTGCCTTGTCACGCAGCGGGTCCGGGTACGATCCCCGCTCGGGAAAGTTTCCTGGGTGACGTATTTTTTCGGGGTTTTTCCTCACCTGTAAGACAAATGTCAGGATACTTTAAGGCCCAAACGGTTCCTGAATATTATCTGGCCATCATTATCATCAATATCATATCCACCTCATTAGATTAAGTTTAGGTTTATGGTATCTCCTGGCGAATCATTTCCCATCGTCATCATCCATCATATCATTGGGGCAGCGAAACCTCCCTCCAAACTCAAGTGGGTTACAATACGCAATGCCAGAAGAGAATACCTGAAATGTCGAATGACAAACAGGTGGCATTGAACAAAAAACATATTTATTCCTATGTTGGCTAGTCATTTCATTTCTTATTCTATCCAGTTTAGTATGTTTGGCTGAACAGCATCGTTAAATATCCCTACATTTCTAGTGATAACAATTTTGACGCAAATTTTAATTTGATTTCCAGGTTTTCGCTTCATATGCAGACAGGCTTTTGTCAGGGGGACTTAACACGCTGATAATATGTCACTCCTGTGCTGGCTGCATGATAGTTCACTTATAAGTGACATGCAGATATGAGGCCAGCAGCCGGATGGGGTCTTCCAGGCCTATCGCCCACATAGTTTATACTAAAGAATGTTAATAAAATTATATTTTTATTTATCTATAATGGTGTAGCCCTTTGCTGAGCCATAGCCCCTCCTTTATAAGGAGTTACTAGACCAAGTTAATTTTTAGTTACCTTATTTGCTCAGATATGCCATGGATGGCATGCGGTGTACACATCGACCCAATGAGATATCTAAGAGGCAACTAAGGAATTACTGGGACGTTGCGGTCGGTAAATTTTGCTTAAGGATTTTTACGAGCCTGAAAATTTTCTGACTCGGGACTTACGGCTTGAAGTCCCTCCCGGAGGACTTGCTCCTTGGATTTTTCCGTCCTAAAAAAATCCATCGACCCCGGCCGAGTTTGAAACCGTGACCCTCGGGACCAGAGACAAGGAGCATAACCACTAGTCCACCGAGGCCGACAAAAATTATATTTAATAGTTCAAAATTGTGATAAATGGTAAAATTATAAGATTGAACAGTTATTTGTTTCATAACAAATATTTGTTTCAGAACCACATTCTCCCGTCAAATTATTCTGCCGACACACGGATTTTTACGAGCCTGAAAATCTCCTGACTCGGGACCTACGGCTTGAAGTCCCTCCCGGAGGACTTGCTCCTTGGATTTTTCCGTCCTAAAAAATCCATCGACCTCGGCCGAGTCTGAAACCGTGACCCTCGGGACCAGAGACAAGGAGCATAACCACTAGTCCACCGAGGCCGACAAAAATTATATTTAACAGTTCAAAATTGTGATAAATGGTAAACTTATAAGATTGAAAAGTTATTTGTTTCATAACAAATATTTGTTTCAGAACCACAATCTCCCGTCAAATTATTCTGCCGACACAAGTTCAGACAGAGTTTCTAGAAGTCCACAAAGGAACATATCACGAAATGTTACGGAACTTCCCACTTCATCACACGATCACTTACCAGACAAAGAGGAGGAGGTTGTAGTACCCGACACTCCGAAAGGGTAAGATCTGATGAATGTGATGTTGGAGGTACTTCTATTATGGTACGTAGAGGAGATACTACAACTTTCCCTGTCTATCGACTCGATGTATCGAACATTTCGCCATCCGTTGATAATTCATCGTCCATTATGCCAAGAAAACATGTAAAAGAATCTTCAAGTTATATCACTGTAACACCAAATTCAAAAACAAGTCGAAGGACTATCGTTATTCCTAGGCAAACGCCCTTAAAAGCTCAAAGCACTGAATTAACGATAGCAGAAGGAGAATTGAAAACTGTTACTATGACGCCTAGACGATCATCCATTGATTTTGCTAATGCGAATATGATAACACGTATTCAACAAGGAGACACTAAAGGTTCTTCTTTCAAAAGAGAAACGCAAAACGAAGAGGCCTTTTTAATTTACCCTTCAAAACATCTCGACCGTGAAAATACAAGCAATATCAGTACTGTTACTAAACAACACCAATATAACTTCAGCAATGCAAGCCGTATTGAGCATCACAATTATAATTGCGTGCCACCCCTAGGGATACTTTTCGAAAAATATTCTTCTAGAAATGAAAGTTCTGAGCACCTTCCAATGTTAGACTGTTCAACATCTTTAACGCCACGTAAGTCTGCTACACAATTAGAAAATGACGAAACTGCATATCTGCAAAGACAAATAGCATTAAAATCTGTAGGAAATCAACCTTGTTCGTACCCTAGTAGTCCCTCTAAAATTGAAGGCCCGAAAGTTGTGGAAACACAAAGCATATCGACATATGTTACAGTTCAGCAACATACCCAATCTTCAATTTCTCCCAACAATAATCCATATAGCCCATTGAAATCCGAAGATGTATTAGAACAACCAACTATATCAAGGCGATCTCCTGATGAAGCAAATATAAGGTATACACAACTTCAACAGGTATCAAATATAGGTGGAGATAAAGTTCAAAATCAATCTAGAAAACCTTCCAGTAGAACTTCCAAACAAACAGCTGGTAGAGATTTTAAAATGCAGAGTTCATTAAATCCTAAAATTAAGAGTAATATACATCCACGTTCTAACAGACGTTTTTACAAAGAAACAAGTCCTACGAGGACTGAAATACAACGCTCTTCAATTTCTAAAAGCAATAATAACGTTGGGCCTCCAACACATAGACAATATTCAAGTGGATCAAAGAAAATTGTACATGTCAGTGACGTATCCACTTCGTCTGAACGCAAATCGACTAATTCTCCAACAAACACAAATTATAAAATGGCAAAAATATATTCTAAATCTTTTGCAAACAAACCTGTTGGAAACACTAAAAGTCCCAATACAACTTCAAAAGAATATAAAGAAAAACGTTTAGAAATATTGAATATAAAAAAGCACAGTGGATTAAGAAGAATTCTACCTATACCCGAAGAAATTACAGATAAACAACATATTCATCCTCATATTGAGGAAATTATAAGAATGGAAACTAGAGTTCAACCTCAAACTGAAGAATTAAGGTTAACCGAAAGATCAATGAAAACAGATTCTATAGAAATTCCATCCAATCAAAATTGTTACTGCTATTCAAATGAACATTTTGGAGAAGATAGAAAAGGGTATAAAGTAAAGCAGAAACCATTTTTGAAGGAACGCGGATGTGATGGAGAATCGTTATGTTTGCCTATGACTTCTAAACAAAACGACGATCACGAGAAAACAAAATATACTTTTAAGAGGATTGATCAAGATTGTTTAAATATCGAGTATGATCGAATGAAAGAAAGATACGATGTACGTCCGAACTACAGACAGATTCCTACAAGATTCAAATATTATAAATTCATACCAAGGGCAACTTTATCATCTCCTTGTTTCGTTATGACGGGTTTTCCAAGACCTAGGAAATATTTCTTAGAGGACCTAGAATCCTACAATTGGACAGAAGATCAACTAACAGAACCGCCATCACAGCCGCCAAGTCCGTCTCCATCGCCAAACTCACCACCAGCACAGAATATGGCAGAACCTGAGTTAAATGTTGAACCATTTGTAGCCAGAACTCAAGGATGCGGGCTTCCTGGAATACATTCACCAAGTGAGTTTGCTAATGATAAAATTAATTATTATTATTATATTACTAATAATTTTATAATAGGGTTTTCTACAATGCAGAAGTTTTCTTCAAACTAACTGTACACGATTTTAATTTCATCCTCTTTCTCCATTGTTATTTATTCTAGACGTTTATATTCCATAGTGTTCTGCCCGAGGGCAGGTCTTTCACTACAATCATAGCATTTGCATGCTACGCTTTGCAGAATTACAGGTGTGGTAGTTTCTTGTTGCTTTCCACACCTGTGAAGGATGCTGATGATAATGATAAGGATGATAATGATGACCGGATGTTTTTCGGAGACCGTTGGGCCCTAAGCTTACTGAAATTTGTCTTACAGGTGAGGAAAAACTCCGAAAAAAAACCTCACCCAGGAGCCAGTCCCGACCGGAAATCGAACCTGAGCCTGCTGCGTGACAAGGCACCACACTATCCCGAGACCACAGCGGTGGACTGCATTTATATATTCTACTGAATAATAATAAAACTAACTCAACTGACACTATTGCATCCAGAGGTCATGGCCACGCGGACATAAGCTCTTCGTACAACCATATCCGTAGCTAATTGTTTCCAATCATCCCCTGTATAATTTACCTTCCTCGATTAATGGTTAATGTTATTATCCCACCTCATCCTTGGCTTACCTACTGGGCGCTTTCTGTCTAGTTTTCCTATAAGAAGCTTCCATGCTCCCATCCGTACCCTATGTCCTGCCCGTCACAGTCCACGAGACTTGCCTATTTTTATTAATACCCGGTTTCCCATAAATATCATGAATTAATCAACAATAATACAAATTAATCAATTATTATAAAGTAAAGTGCCTCAGGCCTCAGGAGACCCTTGGGGTAGTAAGAGGTTAAGGCTCCCACTTTTCTGGACAATCGGTATTTGATGTCAGCCGGGTTGTCAGCCCTGCGTGACGGCCGCCTTTACCCCCAGAACAAGCGTCTGGTACTTATTTCCGTTAGAGGCTGAGTCGACCCCAGGGCCATAGTGCCGCCAGAAGGTTTGGGCCAGTTTAAAAATCCTGACCCCATCGGGACTCTAACCCTCGACCTTCCGGCTTGTAGCGCAATGCCTTAACCAATACGCTACAGCGTGCCTTATTAATTATTATATTGATATTATTTTATTATATATTACTGTAGTATAATAATATATCATTATAACATTTTATTTGATATATTATTATTATTATTGTTATTATTGTTATTGTTGTTGTTATTGATAAAATTTATTATTACTTAAGGTAGTTGTTATTAAATATGTTTTTTTTTTTTCATATTGAAGGAGAGCTATTGAACAAAGAATCGTCCTTGGATGGTATGGATGCAGAAGGACGTGCAATATCTCATATTACGAAAAGAAAAAATCTCGATGGAGAAAATAAAAATGTTACAACATTCATTAATCAAAAAAGAAGAAAAGAAATAACATTTTATACCCCAAACAAATATAGAAATAAGAGTACGTTTGAAAACGCAGCATTATGTCATGACCATGAGATACAACAGTCTCACGGTTCTTCTCAAGAAACACAGAGCGATCTAATATCCTCAAATCAAATCCAACAGAATAAAAAAAGTCAATTATTTCTTAAGAATGAAGATACTATTATTAATTATATTGATATCTCAGATGCATCAAATAACCCAACTTCTATAAAAGAAGGAAGCCGAACGATCATTTCATCATATTTTACTCGAACTCAATTAAATCCACAGGAAGACAATGAGTTACAAGCTGAGAGTCCCGTTAATATTAAAGAGGATGTAGAAGTTGAAAATGTTCGGAATATATCCAATCTTGGAGATGATCAACTAAAAATTGGACAAAGTCAGTTATTTCCACAAAATCGACAAAATATTCAGACTCTTGAATCCCAGAAAAATCCTAGTGAATATCAGCGGATCTCAAATAGCCAATTTTCAGGAAGAGAAATAAGTTCTAAAGAAAATGCAGCTACACTAGAATCACCACAAGATACGAACTTAAATACTGATATAATAATCAGAGTTGCAGTGAGAGGAGATACGAATACATTAGGATGTAAAGTTAACTCTCAAAGTGACGAAGAAACAGAAATAAAACAAGAATATTTTGCATCAGAAGCTCTTAAACGGCAAAAGTCTTGGCTAGATTCAGATGGTATTAATACCATTAAAAATGGAGGCTACGACCAATTTAAGATATATCACGGATCTCCAGGTATAGACTTGGCACCTGACACTCCAAAGACAATAAATAATCGATATAAACATCAATATGAGGGTAATGGAAGTTATGATGAAGAAGAAACTTCTGTATTTAGCCGTTCAAAAAATATATATCCAGCCAGGGGTGTGATTTCAAAAGCAACACAAACCGATTTATCAAACGGCAATTATGATAATTTCAGTACTCGAGTGACAAGAAGGAATGTGCTATTTTATAAATGCAAAAGCACACAAACTGGACTTCAGTATTATCCAAATGAAGATATCGTAAATTCAGATAAAGAATGGAACATCACTTGGCCAAGAAGTAGACGTGGCATATTAAAAACAACTCAATATATTGAAGGTAGCCCAATTACAACACCAATTTCGTGTTCGATCAATAGGCCATATAAAAGAAGTTGTTTTGTAAATTACACAGTCCAGTCCTTTTGCAGATCAGAATTAGATAGAAGAAGAACGTTGAGAGAATCCGGAAGGAGATTAGCTGAATTGGGAAGAAGATTGACACACACTACAATGCAATGAATGACACAAATGCTTTAGAGATACAAGAAAATAGTCTAGCCGACAATGAATATTATAACCTCGAGGAATGCTTGAAGAATATTAAGAGCTGAAGAAAATATGTCCAAGGTATGTTACGTCAATTGTCATTGGGCCAAGAAAAATATATTTAAACGAATGTAATAACTGAATATATAATTGGTTAAGAACCAGCAAGTAAAGTACACTATTGTTTTACGATGAATAGTGTTTCAAACTATGTACAAACGAACGGAAGACAATTAAAATTGTTGATTAATGTTTAATTAAAAAATTATTTATTATTTTTAAGCATGCTCCTAAATTTGTAATTTCTGTTTTCTTCCTCTCATCTACGATACTTAATAATGTGTATATTCTATTGTGGTAGGTACATATTAAGTTCTGTAACTGAACTGCACACTAGTTCGAGAATTTACTCATTCGGCTGTCAATAACACTGGTCAACATGATTTTTGTCTCATGAGTACCAATAGTTGTACTTAATGCAGTTTTTTTATCGTGTTTTCAAATATGTATTCGGAATTTCTCCATCGCCCACAGTTTTTTTTATTTCAATTTCAATTAATGGGTTTAAATAATTATTTTTTTAAATAAACGTTTTTTCGTCCAATTGTCCATTGTAAAATAAAACCAAATGAGCTAACTCGGGAGATTTTAGCTATGGAAAAGAGATATCAAGGCAAATGGAATCCTAATATGCTGGCCGATTATTGTTGGACCATCAAGAGGGATGCTCCACAGGCAAAATGTAGCAGAAAATCGCCATTTGTTACTTTCTAGGTGAGTCCGAATGTTCGAATATTGTGTAGTTACGAATGTACAAAATATTAAAGTGTTTGAAATTATAAATTCCTGTCTCTCGGAAACATTGCGTGATGGAGAAAAACCGATATCATATCTGAATTCAGGAGAAAAAATACTATCAGAATCACTTTTTTTTTCTGAGACAAAAAAAAGTTTATTTTTTGTTGCTCAGTGTAATGTTTATAAATGTTTATTCTGAATAAAATATATTCTAATTATTATAATATAACTATGACAATTAATAATAATAATAATAATAATAATAATAATAATAATAATAATAATAATAATACAATTTTATGGCCATATTAAACGAATGAACTCAAATAGGCTTACAAAACAGATAATGGAATTCTACGAAAACAGTAGTAAAGCTCCAGTGGATACTATGAAGTGGATTGATGAAGTCAAAAAGGACTTAAAATTGGCAGGAATTACTAAAGAAGATATCCCAAACAGAGATATGTTTAGAATTAAGGTGAATAAGTGGCAAGTTGACCAAGAGGACAGACCGAAGAAAAAAAACTGAAACAACTTGGACACATGGTAGAAAATAAGCTCATAGCAAAAGAATGAAAGAAATTTGGGCTCAAAGGAAACGCCTCTAAGTACTTTGCGTAGTCCTACATGGGTTCATCCGCAATAAAAAAAAATATTATTTTAATAATAATAATAATAATAATAATAATAATAATTATTATTATTATTATTTAATATAATATTGATGACAATGACACTGCCTCCAAAAAATCAATATGTGCATTCTTATTCTTCTTGGCTTCACAACAGCCTTCTATTGTCCTCCATCATTACCTTTTTTTAATCAAAAAATTGCATTATCAAAGTCGTCCTACCATCATTTTCACTCTGTTCCTCTCCGTTTTCCTCCCTCCATTCATACATTTAATATAAATTTTGGAAGTTGCAATTTTACTGTGTAATCCAGCAACTTTAGTATTATCGACTACAGAAAACTCGAAATATTATTTTTCTAGTAACTCGTCATTTCCCTGATTTGATATTATTCTTCAGTTACTACATATGCAGGATCGTATATCAACCTGGCATTTTCTTTACAACGCGGCATTATTATCCGTAAATCCATATATAACTTATAAACACAAGAATTGATTATTACGACAAATAACACAGACGAAGTTGATATTCAAAATAAAAAAAAAGATGTACTGTTACTAGGCAACTTGAATTTTGGGTGGAAAAATAAATTCTAGTAAAGTTAAAAATGGCAGAAGCTGATTTGGACGCAGAAATAAAGACTGATGAAAATCCAGAAGAAACAACTCCTGCAGAAAGAAGAACTAGTGCAACTGAAGAAAGGCAGAGTATCGGAGAAGAAAGACCGGCTAGTAAAAAATCTAGTCAAGCTAGTCGAATTAGTCAGCGACGGTCCAGTGCAGGCAGTGCAGGTCGTGCGTCTGGTGCCTTACCACCTTCAAAACATGCAAGCAGAGAGAGTAAGCTAGAGTCATCATCTCAAGCGGAGAAGGAAACTGGAACATCAAAAGAGCCGGTTAATAACGAGGAAAAAGATGAAGAGTTTTGTTTTTTCTTGAAGCCTGTCAAATCCCTAGTTTTCTACATTCGTGATGTTCAAGGTAACTCTACACTAATATTTATAGTATATCTTCATTTCTTGTAAATCCCATCGGTGGGGTCAGGATTTTTAAACTGACCCAAACGTTCTGGTGGCACCATGACCCTGGGGTCGACTCAGCCTCTAACATAAATGAGTACCAGCTGCTTGTTCTGGGGGTAAAGGCGGCCGTCACGCAGGGCTGACAACCCGGCTGACATCAAGTGCCGATTTTCTAGAAAAAGTGGGAGCCTTAACATCCTACTATCCCAAGGGCCTCCCGAGGCCTGTAGTGGGATCACTTTACTTTACTTTACTTGTAAGCCCATGTTTCCCTTAACAGAGATTTAGGCGCTCTCCCCCTACAGGGAAGAATTTAAACCATACTAATTTAGTTACACTTGTTTTCGAATAGATATCATTTGAGTGGTCCGTGGTCAGCGTTCCGTCTCCTACTGACATCTAGGAGGTAGTACTAGGACGGGAAATTTCGGTAAATTTTGCTTAGAAGCCTTTTCATTCAGGCTTAAGGATCTTTTGCGAGCCTGAAAATCTTCAGACTCGGGACCCACGGCTTAAAGTCCCTCCCGGAGGACTTGCTCCTTAGATTTTTCCATCCTAAAAAATCCATCGACCCCGGCCGGGTTTGAACCCGCGACCCTCGGGACCAGAGGCAAGGAGCATAACTACTAGTCCACCGCGGCTGATTGAAGAATTTAATATGTCAAAACATCTACAAAAAAGTCCGGGCAGCATATGCCTATATTTTACGGATAACTCACAATAACCAATGTTGTATTTCAGTTCATTGATGTCAAGAAGAACGGGATAAGTAGATTCCCGGACAACGCCTGGTAATCAACATGGGATATCTAAAAATAATTACGTTATAAATTTACACTTATTTTTATTTTTACTTATTCAAGTATACATAAAAAACATATTGGATTTAGTTAGGCGGGTAATAGTTAGTAAATTATAATTTTATTGCATATTGTATTGCACCTGCCTGCAGCGCATGTTGGAACGGGCCACAGGCTGACAGATTATTGCGATTCTTCTCGATTATTTTCGAAATTACAACTCGTGCTGTCAGCTTAATGCACTTACATCATAAATACATAAAATAGTCATTAATTCACCGGCACTATCGAACCGCAGGTGCATGGCCGCATCGATACAAGCTCTCCATACATCCTTAACCTGAGCCAATGCTCTCCAATCATACCATGTATAATCTACTTCCTCAAATCATGGTTAATGTAATTCTCCACCTCATTCTTGATCTACCAACTGGGCGTTTTTCCTACAAGAAGTTACAAGTTCCCGAAAATCATCCGGCCATCGTCACCATCCTTCACCGGTGTGGAAAGCAACGGGAAGCTACCACTCCTACAATTCCCTAGTAAAGCTGCAAAGCATAGCATGAAAATGCTGTGATTGCAGTGAAAGTCCTGATCTCTGGCTGAATTACTATGGATGGATGTAAAGCTACATTTACCGGTGACCTAGTATTCCCTTACTTACTTACTTACTCACTGGCACTATCGAACCCGTAGGTTAATTGCCGCGCGGACATAAGCTCTCCATACATCCCTATCCTGAGCTAATGCTTTCCAATCATTCCCTGTATAATCTACTTCCCTCAAATCATAGTTAATGTTGTTCTCCCACCTCATTCTTGGTCTACCAACTGGGCGTTTTCCCTAAGTTCACAATTCTTTTCCGCTCATGATTTATTCTGTCCGCAATGCTGTAATTTTAATATCGCGTCATTAATGTCATTTCTAATTCATCCTTAACTTGTACTTACTTCTGACAAAAAAAACTTAGATACACAAGCACACATATCATTACCTCAGGTCTATAATCACCTTTCAAAATAAAAAATTCATAATTTTTTTCCTTGTTTTTAGTTACAGTAAATCCGGTGTCTGTAATATAATCTCGTTTTAACTTTGCATGTTTATTAGTTCCTAGATATATGCTAGGGTGGGCCGAAAAAACTTATTTGTTTATTTCGAAGTTGTAATAGCGCGGAAAAGTTGCGAATTATATAGCTAAAAAAATATTAAAAAATATCAAAATAGGTTGACATCATCCGGTCGCGCAAAGGCTCTGAAGTTTGGTAAAATATTTTAAAAAAACTTCATTTTTGCAATTATTTATTTTTTTAATATCAAGTAGTTATTGCTGATCTTTGCTAAGCACGTTTATGTCTATCTATGGTATCTGACAATCAATACTCTGGAAGTTATTTATCAAATACGAAAAATGCGTAAAAATATAACTTGTTTATTATTCTGGCAAATTTTGGAGCTCATGCGCGACCGGAAGATATCAACTGATCTAAACCAAATTAAACCAATGTTTTTAGGCTCTGTTTGAAGACGTTACAAAGTATTACTTACGAAAACATCTAATTAAAAAATTGAAGAAATAATCTCAAAAATGAAGTTTTTTCATATTTTGTCAAACTTTAGAGTCTTTGCGCGACCGGAAGATGTCAACCGATTTTGATTTTTTGTCTATATAATTCGCAACGTTCCCGCGTTATTACAACTTCAAGATAAAAAAACTATATACGCAGACAAAACTAAGTGTTGTACACCATAAGAAATGGAAAGACACTTGAATCGAGATTTTGCTAAGCCGGCCAAACCTTTATCAATGCGTATATTACTCATTTATATTCCCCACAGATATCAATGGGAAGTATAAAGCGCACTAGTGTGAATACAGCTGGGTGCGAGCGCTCCTCATAGTCTGTCGAACAATTGACCTAAGGAATACATCTCCTTTTTTGCCTTAAGATGTACTTAGAGGAACTTCCTGGACTATCGTTTTTATATTGGGAAACTCTTGGGGAAAACAATGTTAGGAAAGTCAAGACTTATGTGGGATGATAATATTCGTAATGAAATGAACAGTAGCCTATATTAAGAATTTTAAAGTGATTTTTTAAACTATTAATATTGTATAATTCCCAAATACGTCTTCTTAATAAAAGGAGCCACCATTTGCAAGATAGAAGCATGGCTTCATAGCATTTGGTGGACGGGAATTACAATGTATATAGAGAAAGATTTGCATTTAGATCGGTACTTGCTCAGGTAGCTCAGTTGGTAGAGCACTTGGTCTAGAGAACAAGGGTCTCGGGTTCAAGTCCCGGTCTGAGCGTATAATTTTTCTCTTCAAATATGATTTATCCATCATTGAGATGTACGAAATCAATAATAATTAATATTGTATTTGTGTTACAGATCGCGCAGCAGTGTGCAGCTGGATACTCAAATTGCAGCAAGCGAATTCACAGCCTGAACTCCGTGTAGAATACGTCAAATTGTTGCTCTTCTCCTTGCAGAGACGTTGTCTTCCGTCTATGTTTTCTGAGAAACCTGACAGCTCTGCTGATCTGCCGCCATTCCCCGACGGATTGGAGGTCCTAAAATCAAATTTTTACATATCTAAAAATGTTGAAATTCAAAACACTCTCAGTGAAGAAAATGCCATTCCCCAAATTTTGTTTAATATAACTTTGGAAATAGTTATAAGAAAACCAGGGATTCAAATGTAAGGTACATTATTAAATACATTCAGCCAGATTCTCACATAAGCAGATAATTTGGTGATCTCGGGAAGCAGAATTCCTGATATTACTGAAACTATGTTAGCGCTGTAACTCAAACATCTAAACTTGGACTGAAGTTAAATGAAAATAAGACAATATTTATGACTGTTTCTAGGGAAATTTAACACCCGGGTCAGAAAATTGCTATCGAGAGTTATAATTTCTACAATATAACGAATTTGTGATTCTAGGAACTCTTTTAACCAACAAAACGATTAAGATTTAAAATAAATAGAAGAATTTGGATTGCAAATTAAGCATATTTTGCTCTTCTACCTATATTAAAGAGACACTATATTCTTCTTCTTCTTAAATGGAACTACAGCCCAATAAGGACCTTCGCCTCCTTAATGAGCCTCTTCAAGAATTAATCCAATCCTTTCAAGGCTTCATATTTGGGTGCCTAAGAAGACAGTTTTACAGGATGGGTCGTCGGCCGCATGCCTAACCCCCAACCTTCGAGGGCAGGTAGTCTTCTGTTGGGGTTCCATACCCTAGCTGAGATGGCCTCGTTTGAGGGCGCCAGGCTTCATCTGAATCAATTCTTGGCTTGCTGGTCAGGTGGCTGTTGTAATGCCATCTGTCTTATATCTAGGTATTTATTAGTACATCTACTCAGCATTGATGCACATCCTAGTTCACTGACCAGCAGTAGGTATTTGTATAAGATGGATAATTTAGGAAAGGTAACTGGAGATTATGAGCTACTCATTTCACCCAGAACCCCCACCAGGGGTACAGGAAGGTTATGAAATGAAAATATATTTGGTTAAAGACAGTGGTTTGCTGCTGCTATTAGTCGCATTTTACGACAGGGGGAGGCCATGGTGCTATTCTACAACCTGGCACCACACGGAGCCAATCTATTTTTAGATACTAAAATCAAAGTATACATAAAACATTTATTAGATCAATTGTTACTTACGGTTTTGAAACTTGGGTACTTGCTTCTTATATATGCAATTGTTAAAATATTTTCTAAAGGTATTGAGAGGAATATCAGGAACAGTCTGTATAGGTAATATCTGAAGAAGAAGAAAAAGAAGAAGATATAATAAAGAATTAATACAAATATTAGGGTACCTCAAAATTATTTCAATTATTAGGCTTGGTCGTTTGAGATGAAATGGACATATTAATAGGTTGCCAAATAATATAAAGGTGAAATAAATTTTCTGTTTTCAACCTCAAGGAACCAGATTAAGAAGTAGATCTAAGAATATATGGTGGGATTGTGTGTGCCAATACCTTAAAAATGTAAAATAAACAATTGGGAAGTTATCTATGGAGAGGGATGTCTTGAGGAGACTCATCGAATAGTCGAAGGACCTTATTGGGCTGAGGAGCCATTGAAGATGAAGAAGAAGAATAAATCAAACTGTTAATAGTATACAGTTATAAACCAAAAGGTTGGTGATGTATAAGTGTAATTAACAGATAATGCAACAAAATAAGAAAATCGTTTCTATAACCATGGTTTCTAATTTTAATCTCTTTCCAGTTAAAGTTTTGTTTTGTAACAGTTACATTACTACTTCCGAATAATTTAGCAGGAAACAAATGAGAAAAACATCTTATTTTTATTTATATCAATTAATAACTAAGCACAAGAGTAATCTGTCCCAAAATTACATAATTATGCTTATGTGTTATAATAATTGATAGTAATGGCAAAAAATTAAAAATCCAAAATATGTAAATTTAAGCCAAAATGTATAAAAACATTTGGCTTGTATTGTTGCATATTATCCCCCTCTATAAATATTGGAGTATTTTGTATTTTTTAACGTATAAACTGTTGAATATATAAGTCAAGATGGATGCAATATGTTCATCGATTGGAAAATCACAGAATACCCAAACAAATGTTAAGATATCAACCTGCAGGAAGAAGAAGAAGACCAGGACGTCCACTCAAAAGACTTTTGGATGGTATTTCTCTTGAGACCGAAACAGGTCAACAAATGGCATAAATTCGTGAATGTACTATGGTGATGAGTTGAATAATTATCTTCCTTCCTTTTTTGTAGCGTTTCATTAGAAGAGCCCACAAGGTGACCTGAGACCAAATTAAAAAAATAAGTGGGATTATTTTAAAATTAACATACATTTGACTTGGCATTTTTTTATTATAGCTAAAAGGTATGATGAAAAAAATCATAGCTGAGGACAGAGCAAAGGAGCAAGCCGCGGGAGACAAAGACTATATAACTGAAGTATCCTCTGACATGAAGGAGTACGTAGCTTTACAGACAATCCCCGGTTATGGTGTTCACTGTTACATGGCCGTGTCTGATGAACCTATGAACAAGTGGGACAGAACTACTACAAAAAGTTCCAAGACCCAAGGTAGGCTGTTATAAGTTATTCATATTCTTTGGCAAATATCATTTGCAAAAAAGTCCGTCACGCAGAAACTGCGTAAACTGAACGAATTCCTCAGCAAGTCGAATTTATGGCCCAATTTTGCTGGTTTACGGAATCTGAACCACTGCTATTTAATCCGAAATACGATTTCAACCACATTTTTGGAAAGCTAGTTTACCAATTGGTATACACTGATATAATTATTTAGAAAAGTATACGCTGTTGAAACGGATTTATTTGCACTAAAAGATAAAATTGCAATGTATCCATCCATAGTAATTCTGCCCGAGGGTAGGTCTTTGACTGCAATCATAGCATTTTCATGCTATGCTTTGCAGCTTTACTAGGGAATTATAGATGTGGTAGCTTTCCCATTGCTTTCCATACCGGTGAAGGGTGCTGATGACAATGATAAGGATGATGACGATGGTCAGATGATTTTCAGGGACAGTTGGGCCCTAAGCTTCCTGACATTTGTCAGGAAAACTTTAAGGCCCAAACGGTCCCCGAAATCATATGGCTATCGCAATCATAATCATTCATATTCATCTTAGATTAAGCTTAGGATTATGGACTCTCCTAGCTCACCACTATCATCACCATCACTCATCATATCATCGGGGTAACGTAACCCCGCCTTCCAGGCGCCCCAACCTCAAAAGTGGGTTACAAGTACTCCATGCCAGGAGAGAACACCAGGAATGTCAAAAGACAACCTGGGGAATTTGCAAAAAAAAAAAAAAAGAAGATTCCTTCGACCTACACATTTGATAATTGTGTGCACAATAATTGTGTTTTTAAATACTAATTTTACTGAGTTGTTTCCAAAAAAATGAATTAATAACCCATAATGTTGGTTATAATATACAATTTGATGAGTTCCATTTTTTCTCCACTAGGGTGCATTCTTAAGATATTGTGATCCTATTTTGCAATAAATAGTATGATCAAGTTGCAGTGATGAACAAATGAAACATTTGTCATTTGTTTTCAAAACATCGCCATTTACATTAAATATATAAATATTTTAAAAATAACTATATTTAAATAATGATTTGTGAGTAAGTAGCTTGATTTTATTCGTTAAATAGTCCTAACAAATGTCACTCTTGATTTCCAAATCCTCTAGATAAATTGGAAATCACTCATGGCATTACTTATGATAAAGTGCTATGTATTTCAGGGATTTCTGACAATAAAACGAAAATACTTCCTCAGTCTGTTTCGGGTCAGGAAACTAAAAATAAGAATAAGTCAGATAATAACCCGTCAAATTACGACAAGTCGATGAGGCGTAAGAGCGGCGACCCTGCGGAGATCGAGGAATCAATGAATGATGAGATGAGTATTTCTGGTGGAGGAAGAAGAGTATTGGAATTCCGAAACGAGTATGTCCTGGAGCTGCTGCCAACTTCGTATTTCCAGAGATGGAAAGGTAATTCTAAGATCAAATAGGGTGAAAATGTCTTGAAAAGGACACTAATCCAATTGAATTATGGACGCAAAAGGCGCACATACTGTATGGTTTGAGATATTTCCTTGCAGTTAAGTTGTTTCATTATGACCTCACGATGCTTTTGCATACTGTTCGATTTTCCACAAAATGTTATGTTCATCATTTGCCAGACGTTTCATCCATACATATTTCAATGTTATTTATTTTGTCCAATGCCATACTTGTTTTATTCATTTCCGACATTCTCTCCTGACACTGAAGGAGTGATAAATTTAATATTAAATATCGAATATTAGCTATACTTACTTACTCACTGGCACTATCGAACCCGAAGGTTCATGGCCGCGCGGACATAAGCTCTCCATACATCCCTATCCTGAGCTAATGCTTTCCAATCATTCCCTGTATAATCTACTTCCCTCAAATCATACTTAATGTTGTTCTCCCACCTCATTCTTGGCCTACCAACTGGGCGTTTTCCCTCTGGCTTTCCTACAAGAAGCTTCCATGCACGTCTTTCATTCCCCATACGTGCAACATGTCCTGCCCATCGCAGTCTACGAGACTTAACTGTTCTTATTATATCTGGCTTCCTATAAAGACCATGTAGCTCATTGTTATGTAGTCTTCTCCATTCACCTGTCTGTTCATCTCTCTTTGGTCCAAAAATCCTCCTAAGAACCCTATTCTCAAATACTCGTAATCTCCTTTCCTCCCTTAAAGTAAGAGTCCATGTTTCGCACCCATATAATATAACTGGTAGAATAATAGTTTTATATATTTTCAGCTTAACGTTCTTTGAAAGGAGTTGGGACATCAAAAGTCTCTGCAATGCATAATAGCAAGCATTTCCAGAATTGAGCCTATGTTTAATTTCTTTGTGCATCTCATTCCTATTTGTGATTATTGTTCCTAGGTATTTGAATTCAGCCAATTCCTCAAAATTTCCCTCATTTGTCATTAGCTGTCCATTTCCATTATATACTGAATTTCTACGTGTGACCATATATTTAGTTTTACTGATATTTACTTCCAGTCCCAATTTCTTAGTGTTACTCAATAGTGTGTGCGTGTTGGCCTTTAGTATCTCCTCGCTATCGGCCAGTAGTACTACATCATCAGCATAAACTAACAGCTTATTAATACCATTGAGTTGTAAGCCTTCCTCATTCTCTAAAGATTTAATGGCATGCTCTAGTACAAAATTAAATAGTAGAGGAGATAGTGCATCTCCTTGCTTCAACCCATTCTGGATTTCAAAAGTGTCTGAAAACTGTTTGCCTACACGCACCCTACTCTTTGAGCCATTTAGACACATTCGTATAAGTCTAACCAACTTTTTAGGAATTCCGAACTCCAGCAGGATACTATATAACTTCTCCCTCTTAATTGAATCATATGCTTTTTTGAAGTCTACATATAGTTGATGTACAGTACCATTATATTCCCATTTCTTCTCTAAAATCTGTCTTATACTGAAAATCTGATCTGTTGTAGACCTGTTTCTTCTAAATGCACATTGATGATCTCCTAGAATGTCATCAATATAGGGAGTAAGTCTGCTTACTAATATATTTGTTAGAATTTTGTACGAAGTTGAAAGTAATGAGATGCCCCTGTAGTTGTTGCAATCAGTTTTATCTCCTTTCTTATAAATTGGTACGATAATTGATTCCTTCCATTCATCTGGAAGAGCTTCTTTTTCCCAAATCATACTAAGCAACCAGCGTATCTTGTCCATCAATTTTTCTCCCCTGATTTTATCAGTTCTGCTGGGATCTCATCTGAACCTGATGCTTTATACATCTTCAATTTTTCAATCGCCATTTCAACCTCTAATGCACTTGGCTCTGCGACTAGCATTTCTGCTGTCTGTAACTTATCCTCCTCAATGTCCTGTTCTGTATGTACATTTAATAGCTGATTAAAGTAACCTTTCCATCTATTTAATATACTCCTAGAATCTGCAATCATATCCCATTTTCATTCCGAATTATGTTTGTTCTAGCCTGAAACCCCTTCTTCTCTATCCTAATTCCCTGATATAATTCTCTAATGTTCCTATTTTTTGCATTCATTTCAAGATCATTAATCTTCTCTCTCAAATATTCCCTCTTTTTACTCTTTAGTAACTTGGTGGTTTCCCTTCTAACACTACCCAATTGCTCTAAATTTACCTCATTTGGCTCGTGTAACCATTTCATTTTTGCTAGCTTTCTTTTCTTTACAATGTCGGCACATTCCTCATCAAACCATTTCTTGTTTTGCCTCTTTTTTAAACAACCAATGCTTTCTGATGCTGACAATTTAATAGTATCTCTTATAGCCTCCCATTCTTTATTTATATCAGTTTCTTCTTCGTTTGCCACATTGCCATCTGAAGATTCCAGTACTTGAAATCTATTAGCAATTTTGATTTGGTATTCTTGCCGCATTTCATCATTTTCAAGTTTTTTAATTCATATTTTACAGAATCATCTTTAGCGTTCGTTCCTCTCATAAGCGATAGCCGTTGTCTGATTTTCACTCTGACCAGATGATGATCCGAATTGCAGTCTGTCCCTCTAACTGATATAACATCAATGATGCTACTGTGCCAGCGTTTATCCACTAATACATGATCTATCTGGTTCCGAGTTTCTCCATCTGGGGACGTCCAGGTGTATTTATGAATATCCTTATGCTGAAATGTTGTGCTCTTAACAATGAGATTCTTTGATGTGGCAAATGTGACTAATCTAACCCCGTTGTCGTTACTATCTTCATGAAGACTGAATTTGCCTATTGTTGGTTTGAATATATCTTCCCGCCCCACTTTTGCATTAAAATCTCCTAAGACAATTTTCATATGATATCGTGAAAGGGTATCAAATAAGCATTCTAATTCTTCATAGAACTCATCCTTGATCTTGTCATCTTTATCTTCTGTGGGGGCATGTACATTTACAATTATAAAATCATGTCGTTTACCCTTTAGAATTATGTATGATATCCTATCACTAACAAACTTAATATCTCGGATAGCGGATAGGATCCTCCTTCTGACTAAAAAACCCGTTCCAAATGCAGGTCTTTCTGCACCCCCATAGTATAATGCAAAGCTTCCTGATTCCTGACTACCTTCTCCTGGCCACCTAACTTCCTGTAAAGCGACTATATCCAAGGGCGATTTATCCAATTCCCGCGTTAATATCTCTAGTGCCCCGCTATTGTATAAAGTCCTAACATTCCATGTTCCTAGGAACATGTCCCTGTGTTTGAGCCTTTGGCATGGGTTCCCTGAAGTAGTCCCCGCCCGGAGAACCGAATGGGGGACTATTTGACCTCCGGAAAATTTTACCCCAGATGAACCCATGTCCGCATTTCTTGACGGTTGTATTTTTACGGTGAAAGATCGTCACTCTTTCGCCCAAGGTACTTTTTTCGTCTGGCTTATCACCTTCGACCAGTCCGGCATGGGTAACCCTATCGGCAGCAATGCTACCGCCGGCATAGCTCTCAGGATCATTTAAACACGCAAGCCACTCCACCACGACAAGGTAAAGATACCATGGAGAGCTATACTTGCTAGAAATGTAATGTGTTGATTTCCATTTTAAAGTGCTCTTATTTAAGAGACCGCTAGATGGCGTTAGTGGAACAAAAGTTCAGTGCTACCTGGCGCACGGAAATCATATTAGTATAAGAGAAAAATCTATGTTTAAATCGTGATACGTAATAACTTAAATCGTTAAAGCACTGGTGTATAGAACCAGAGATATTGGATTTAAATCCCGATTTAGGCATATATTTTTCTCTTCAAATTTAACTGAAGGAGTTGCAACCCACTTCTGAGGTTAAGGCGTCTCGAACGCGGAGTTACTTACCCCAGTGATATGATGGATGATAAATGAAAACACAGCACCTGAATAGTTATTGAACTTATATTCCAGACCATGAGCGACCACAAGAATAAGTACACAAAAATAAGTACATTCAAAAGCCTAATAAATAGGATGCTAAAACTCCCTCTAAATAAAGACAATTATAATAAAGAATTAAATTACATCAAACACATGGCAAAAATTAACGGATACAACAAACAAATAATAAATAGAATTATAAACAAACAAAAAAGAAAAAACAACATTACCAACATAACCAAACTTGAAATAGAATCCAATGACAACAACAAGAAATGGATAACTCTCACGTACACTGGTAAATAAACATTAAAATTGGCCAACACACTAAAAAAGCTCGATAAGAATATTAATATATCCTACAGAACTGACAACAAATTAAACAATTTAATAAACAACAACATCGAAGAAATAGACGAATTCGACAATAAAGGCATCTACAAATTAACATGTACAGACTGCAATAAATTCTACATTGGGAAAACTAACAGAAGCTTCAACATTAGATTCAAGGAACATTTCAGAGATTTCATTTACAATGGAGGAAAATCAAGTTACGCAAAACATGTAAATCAAGCTGGACACCATATGCATAACATCGATAACACCCTCACAATAGTACATAGAGAAAACATTCCAACGAGAATAAATATACTAGAGGAAATCGCAATCTTAAGAGAAATCAACAACAACCTGATTCTAAATGAATACACACCTAATCCACACAATCCTCTATACAAAATTCTCACAACCAAGTCAGTGCTTCAACAAGGGTCAACAAGAACGGACCTAATGCATTATGCTGATGATGGGACTAGTCCCGAAAGGCCTACAGAGTTTAAAAGAACTTAAGTTAAGGAGACGGACCTACAAGGTAACT
The DNA here is from genome assembly GCA_030220185.1 of Diploptera punctata. Taxonomy (NCBI): domain Eukaryota; kingdom Metazoa; phylum Arthropoda; class Insecta; order Blattodea; family Blaberidae; genus Diploptera; species Diploptera punctata. The sequence goes on along the minus strand of JASPKZ010001586.1, from coordinate 3,515,446 downwards.
ATATTTATAGTTTTTAATCGTACATTATATTACTGTGAACTAATACCTCAACGGAAAATCACCATGAATTTTACTAGTATCGACCACAAGAGTAATTCATTTTAAAGAAAAGATCCTATGCTCTGACGGGAATCGATACCGGTAGGCCTACCTCAAGAAATGTAGACAGAAGCTCCGTTTTCCACACTTCATCTTCGACGGTTTCTGTTCTTTAATCGTGGAATTCCCTCCCACGTTCGGGGTAGGAGTATCAGAAATCAAAACTAATTTAACAAGATACTTATTACAGAATAACATAATCCTGGATCAACAGATCCGTATGGTCTGTATCTCGTAAATATAAGCCTGTAGTTACTTTTCACATTTTATTTTATTTTTCTATAATATTTTTTTGTGATGTAATTAAAATACTCACTTATGTTTACGTTTCAATATTCGTTAGGCATATGTCATACATTAATTTTATTACGCTCATTTGCTGTGTTAATTTATGTCAATATATAGAATAGATAGTTTATTCTCCCTCAGGGGTCCTCATCTAGGGGATATGTGGATGGCGACCACAAGGTGCCCAAGCTGAGCAAAACATTTCTTCCACTTACTTGTGTTTTGCACTCTTTTAACTTTATTATCTAACCTCTCTTGGTTAACTCTTGTTTTTTTTCGACTCCGATGCTATTAGGGCATCCGAGGGCTAGGAAGTCTTTCCTTTCTTCCATTTCTTCTTTCCTTTATTTTCTTTTCTTCTCCAGAAAAGCCTGACCAGAGGCTATAAGATGGCAGCCCCATCACTGGTCTTGCCTTCCTTTGGCCAGCAACCAATCGAAGAGACTATTATTATGCTTTCAAGTCTTATACGAGAATTTCCCGGAAGGATCAAAACGCTGGAGGGAAAATTTTCTATAGGATCGTAACAGGCCTTGGCCTAATACTTGGAAGGAAGAAGAAGGAGAAGAAGAAGATAGTTTATGCTATATGTAAATTGTAACAATAAATTGTATATTTCAGACAGCTTTTATAACTTGTGAATCCAATAGTTATAAGATTTTTATTTATTTATTCAATGAAGAGGTGTCTGACTGACATCATCAACTTTATATTAACTTTAAATGCCAATATGTGAATGTTAGTTAATGCACATAGATATGAATAGAACGAAGTAAAACTTTTTTTAAGTTATACAAATTAGTATTGTATTGTAAGCCTATGTTTTCCCTTTACAGATATTTAGGCACTCTCCCCCTACAGGAAAGAAATTGAACCATACTAATTTAGTTACACTTGTTTTCGTATAGATGCCATTTTTGAGTGGTACGTGGTCAGCGTTCCGCCTCATACTGACATCTAGGATACCAAGGTAGTACTAGGACGGGAAAATTCGGTAAATTTTGCTTAGAGGCATTTTCATTCAGGCTTAAGGATTTTTTACGAGCCTGAAAATATTCAGACTCGGGACCCACGGCTTAAAGTCCCTCCCGGAGGACTTGCTCCTTGGATTTTTTCGTCCAAAAAAATCCATCGACCCCGGCCGGGTTTGAACCCGCGACCCTCGGGACCAGAGGCAAGGAGCATAACCACTAGTCCACCGCGGCCGAATTAGTTGTAAAATAAATTGTAGCACTTATTATTTCTGCCTGGATAAAGAGATGGTTAAAGGCCGTAACTCGCCATTGAAATAAATAAGTATTTTGCTTTTGCCAATATATAGGCCTATTAGCTCTACCTTCAGTAAAATCTTGGTGATTAATAAACCAATGATGTAGGTAGGCCTTCAAGTTTCACGAAAAGCATCTGGAAGATTATACCTAACTTAGGCATTAGTAACTATATTAGGATTTTGAACTAATTCAGTAGGCCCTACCTATTTTGTATTTTTGAGACTAAAATATCCTTTTTTTCTTTAAATTAAATTTACTTAATTCGTCCCAATTCAACATTGCCCGGTCTTCAGAAATTTCTGGAGATATTTGGAACTTTGTAACTTCCCAGAAAAATATTAAATTAAATTGTAATTTCCGATTTTTAAATGTACTAAATTATAATTATTTAAGAAAAACGATCTCTCACATATATACTTAGTGTGACATTGAACAAGTGTTAAAAAACCTATTGGTATTTAATGCTTTCCTAAATTTAAAATACATAACATTTCTAACACATCTGGCCTGGATGAACTTCTATGATTAATAAAATATATTTAGCCTACTATGTTAATTAACTTTATTGTAGTCCCGCTCCGTATCCGGGCGATTAAATGCATAATGCGTTGGTGCAGAGCTATTGGACCTGCTCTGATTAGAGTTCTCGTGGGAAAGAAATTTCCTCATGGAACTTCGGCCAGTATGGGGTCAGTGCCTATCTATAATCGTGAGGAATTTGGCTGCTGTAATAAGTACCGGCTCCAGATTGAGATAAACCAGCTATATAGATTGGGGAACCCGACATGCTGATCACTAGTTACCCCTTCTAGGACTGTGGCGCCATGGAGATTATTTTTTGGTTTTTTAATTAATATATTTTTAACAATTTCATAATTTTTACATACATTGTGTTGTTAATGACAGTTAGATGTGTATTAAAATAGTACAGGGTGTCCCATTCAAACCTCCCACATTTTAATTAATCATAACTAACAAAGTATGCGGAATTATGAAATGGGGCCGGATTAAACGAAACAGAAACTCAAAGAATTTTCATTGTCATACATTGACACACACTAAAACACCTCTATAAGTGCACCATTTCTTCAATCGTTTCTTTTAAAACATGTGTACGAGTGCCCCCTGATTCTTTTTTAACGCTTCAAGTCGCCAGAAACTTCTTAAGCCATGCCTTAATGGTTTTCCCATCAGGTGCATTTCCTCCATATTCTCTCCGGTAATTTATTTGCACTGTAATTATTGACTTCATCTCTACATACCAGAAGACATATTGTGCTCGTTGCTGAGGAGTCGCCATTTTGTTTTATGTCATTATTGTCCAACATGCGACAGATGAATTAACTGCAACAATGAAAACAAAAATTCTTTGAGTTTTTGTTTCTTTTAATACCAATCTCATTTCATAATTCCGCATACTTTGAGAGTTACGATTAATTAAAATATGGGAGGTTTGATTGGGACACGGTGCATTTTGGAATCTATTTTATAGTTTTTAAAAATCCATTTTAGGTGCATAAATATACATTCTTAGAGCCTAAACATTCGAGGTCTAATGATTAGATTCTAATCTTGATAATGTTTACAGCGAAATTGAAGACGACTATTTAGTTGTGGATGAAAGCGAGGCCAGACCATGTGCTGCACCCACCATCGCTCGTCTTCGGAACACAATGCGACCACGTAAGATTGTTTTTCTATTTTCATACACAATATGCCGAAATCTAACCAGTGATAAATAGTGCTAGATACATGACCACATGTGTCCCTCTCTATAAATGGCCGTCAGAACAATTTTAAACGTGTATACAAATAACATTCATAATCTAATGGGAAACTTTAACTTAGGCCTACAGTACGCATCTACGCTTGGACCAAACAAATTTATTACACAAGAGCTCATGGTACACGTTTCCCCATTTTGTTTTAAAGTTTTTTTAGCTCTTAAACATTAAAATTCATGTATATTATAACAATGAGGTTTCATATGTAACACATAAAACCAATAGGCTAAAGTTATTAGAGAAAAAAAAACGCTCGGCCATGTCAATTTTGAGAGAACTATTTCACAGAAATAAAATAACATTTACAGCCAATTTGTACACATTTGACAATTTCAAGTCAAGTTTATATATTAATTCTTGGGTTAAAAATTGTTATACTTCGAACAATGAAATGTATTCTATGTTATTATTTATAGTAGGCCTAGTTCTATTTTCACTTAAATTATTCTATTATCTACTATTTTATTCATTACACTTAGACTTTATCAACATATATTTTATATACCTAGTAAATATATTGTATGCATACATTGGACAGAAAACTATAAATTGATATACAATTTAAAATGAAAAAATATAGAACATTAAAGCCACAATTATTCTTAGAACCGTATCATATTTAGGGGTCTTAGTTATCTTGCGTTGAAAGGAATGAATGACGTAATCCACCCTTGAGCACCCATAGAACTAATAACATTCCAGCTACCAGATTTATGTTACTATTGGTTCTACAAGAAATCAAGTTTGAACTAAGTCATTCAAGCCTTTCCACGTGACGTAACTCAGACCACTAAACACGATATGTTTCTAAGAATTGTGGCTTTAATGATCTTGTGTATCATGGAACAATAAGGAGATGGATGATTATTAGTTAGTATAATATGTAGAATATTTATATGATCACATGGGGGGGGGAATGAAGTGCTGCGTTGTGGTTGTTTAGTTCCAGCAGCTAAGTTATGTTTACTTGTCCAATGTCACATATTGAACTTGTCGTGATTCGGGTAACGCACCAGACGGATGAATGGTGTTAATGTATTTATTTTCAATTTACTCACCCATTTGGCATACCAGGTAACAAATATTATAATTATATACGTATTGTATACAGAAAGTTGTATAGATTGGGTATATGTTTAAGTGTTCGTGAAGTGGGAGCGCATTATATGAGGATTCGTGATATGAAATGTATCAGAATGTAATATCCTGTTGTCGAAAAGCAACAAGGAAACCGCCAAGCTTTAACGTCCTAGTATGACGGACGAATCACTATCAACGTATTATATGAATTATCAACATACGTACTGAGGAGGTGTTTGGAATTTAATCCAGGCACCTAGTGTACAATGTATCGATTACAATATTGTATACCACCTTTTCTTCTAGCCCCAAGGTTGAAAACTTTACAACATTACAATGCCCGATCCCGCCAATAATCGAATACGGATCCGCTAGTCAGAAACCAACTAATATATTTATTATTAAAAAATAAAGTAAAACTAGTATTGATCGGTTTCGTAATTAATTTTTTGCCATAGTGCGTTTTGTCGTACTTACCAGCAATGACGACTTTTATTGAAAGTTCAACTTTTAAATTTCGGGGTTACCAACCTAAAGAACTACATTGTAATATTACCTTACACCCACGTGCGGAAAGTAAAACCACTGCCCTCTATGTATACTACGTACAATGTACCTATATACAGAACATATCCAAAAGGTAGTGTTTAATATACATTATACGAAACAAATCACTGCATTTTAAATTAACTGAACTTTATTTGAAACAACAATAAATACGTACTTGGGGCCATGTTATCAATAATTGTTCTCAAGGCCTGCTGTTATCTCAACTAATAAACATTGCCCACACTGTTAACGTTAGTCAATTGTTTATAATGAATGCAAATATTTCCAACAAAGATGTTATTATTTTGCTATCATTTATTATTTTGAAAACACCATCATGCAAAAAAATAATGTACAACGCACGTTTGTGAAGTGTTTTACAGAATCTCGGAAATTAAAAACCTCGCTATTGCTCGGTTTATAAACATTTTTCCTCGATTCCGTAAAAACTACTTCCCAACCTCGCATCGTAATATACTATTTTTTCTTCGCATTCAGGGAACTGCATTTTATCTGTGTAACGTTTGTCTCTGCTATGTTTATATTGGCCTAAGATCACTACTTGTTCTATTTATGTTTTTGTAATCACTATGTTCTGTATATTGCATCATTTAATTTAATACTCTGAAATTTGGTAGATCCTCGTCGCAGGTGGTTGGAACACTTGCTCTCCACACCTGGAAACAGAGGTCGAGTCTCGGTTAGTACAAGTGGAGTTCGAATGGACGAATTGGATCAGGATTTTCTCGAGGTTTCTTAAGTTTTCCTTGTCAGAAACTTCATTCCATTACTTCTCCATACTCATCCCATCCATTTCATTCCATTTACTTTCATCTGTCTTTATGATGTTATGATGGGCCTGGGTAGCCAGCATTCAGACCTTCTATGTTGGAGCTTCTTCTCATCCAACCATTCGATCTGGCATTGCACCGGATACAACAAAATGATGTATTTTGAAATCGACATTTATGTCATAAGCAACATTCTAGCTATATTAACGATGAAACATTTTATAAAATAAAATTTAATAGACATAGCCTATTTGACGCGCTTGCTCAGGTAGTATTACCTCTACTTCTTAATTATTTAAAGGTCCCAGGTTCAATATCAGACAAGGTTGAACATTTTAATTAACTTTTCAATCCCAGTGCTTATCCGCTCTTAGAGTGATCCTAAGGTACGTACACATATGCGCGCCGCGAACACGAACGGCGCGCGCGCGGCGCGTGTTATGTTCGTCGAAATGATTAATTTCAACGAACCTCCTGCGATCCATAGGAAACCCACAAACCTTCAGTAGACATTTTGCAGAGCAGGTGTAACCAAACATGTCTATTCCCTTTCCGTTCTCCCGCTTGTCTTGCATTCTTTCCCAAAAATAGGGACTTTTTTTTAAAATGCCGCGGGACGCGGGACAAATTGTTAAAAATCGGGACTGTACCGCCAAAATCGGGACGTCTGGTCACGCTTATTACTTATTACATCTTATAACTTTATTTATACTTTTTCAAATATTATAGCATTAAAGGAATTTAAAAAAATATATGATTTGTATATATATATATATATATGTTTAAAATTATTAAGAATCTATCTCACCATAACATGGTCTTAATTTTTAATAAAGATGTACATGATTATTATACTAGAGGTTGTACTTTATTGCACAAAGATACTAGTTTCTCAAAAAAAAAATGGTATAAAAGGGATTCGTTATGCATTAATCAACCATTACAATAACTTACCTATTGAATATCAACATTTCACGAATGTTAAACATCTAATTGTATTAAACATATTTTTTCTCATTGCTTTCTTAGTTAATTTTGTTAATTTTATTATTAATAATATTATCCTGTTTAAATATTGTATTTATATGTGTATATATATTGTGCATCTATAGTAGTTTGTATTATTTAAACTTATGCCTGAATTTGTTTTCTTGTTTTTATTGTTAATTGTTTTATGGCCATTATTTGTTGTATATTGCCCCTTAATATGAGCAATCTTGCTCTTTGGAGTCTTTGAAGAACTAAATAAATAATTAGTAATAAATGTGTTTATATATTGTATTGTTTCGTGATACTTCATGCATAATATTATGAAATGAACGTCTTAAATAAATAATGTTTTCTAAATAATTCTAATTTATTCATACAATTACAGTACACATGAAAAAAAAACACATAACATTGAAAAAAAAACAGGCATCTCCTTTCAATGATTTTTAAAAATGATCCTTATGTTGAGGATCCCACAATAATTGCTTGCTTCTATAAATATCAATAAGTTTTAACATGTTTTCCTCTGACCACTCCATACTCAAATAATAGGTGCGCACCGAAAACAACGAACCTCTCAGATACCCGTCCAAATCTAAACAGCGAACCATCAAAGTGTTTGTGGAAAAAACCGACAATGAGTGGATCGTGGTGAGAGACGCGCGCGCCGTTCGCGCGCACCTTAAAATCCCGTCCAAATCTGACGAACATGGTGCGCGCGCAAGTGTGTACGTACCTTAACATAAACAAACGCCAATTGTATCCTTCTGCCATTCACGTCACAATTACTGTCACATTGGCAGGAAGCACGTGTGAAGTATATAAATGTGATATATAATTCCTTTTTGAAAAAGAAATCCTGCACTATTACTCGAATTACATTTGCTACAAATTCATCACACTTATCAAAAGCATATTGCACACGTTCCTTTTTTTACCGGGCGTTACAACCTTACCATGTGTTGTTTTTTTCTTTCCTTCTTCTTCTTCTTCCTTCCAAGTATTAGGCCAAGGCCTGTTACAAACCTATAGAAAATGTTCCCTCCAGCGTTTCATAGGACGGCCCAGAGATCTTCGTCCTCTTGGTATATAATTATAAACAGCTTTGGGGATCCGATTTGAACTCATTCTTTCAAGATGGTGTTTCCAATTTAGTTGGTACTGTTTAATATATTCCAAAATTGGCGTAGTCTTCAATTATTTTTTCTTTCCGAGCACTATTAATATTTATACACGACACACCGATAAACTCAGATGTTAAATTCACTATATCTTTCACTGGAAGTTCTGGACACTTTTCACTAAACTTGTGAAATACATTTAAAATAACTTCTTTTTTACCACTAGTAAAAGGTTTTCCAGACTTGTGTTACAAATTTAGATGGCGACACGGCAACATAAGACTCGACACTTACAGACCTGTTGTCACATCAGAATCGACTGAATCATGACTCAAATGCATCATCCATAATTATGTAATAAACTATTTTAAGTTGTAATTATTGATTAGATATATTTTAGAATATTTTCTATGTTTTGAATATTATTATTTTCATTCGAGAAGAATAACAAGTATATTCATATTTTTAATCTAATGAAGGGATCTACTTTTTCGCGTACTTATTGCTTCTACATCGCATGTCGGTGTCCATATAACCATTGAAAAGCAAGGAGGTCACTTGGTTTTTTTTTACGAGAACCACTTTAAGAGCGGATAGCATATAAGAGATGTGAGGTGTGAAATATTTAATCTCGAGATTGAGCACCAGATATCTTGGTTAAATTCCATAGTCCTCTGTAATCCATATGTTGTAAAGTGTGGTTAGTAATTCGTCCGTCGGTTGTAGACGTTTAGCCCAACAGTTCCCTTGGTGATTTTAGGGAGGTGTAAGCTACATACCGGTACTGGATTTGAATTTCTCCCTTCTCTTCATCATCATAATCCCTCATACAAAATAATTCTATTATAAACACTTAACATACGTTCATCCTACACTCTCTCTGTGCATAATAGAAGTAGAAATCATAAACGTAAAACAGTATTTCGAAGTACTGCGTAAATGGAAAATATATCACATTATAGCGATATATCCACCAGCATGGAAATAGAAGACGGTGCCATTGTAACACACACATTTTATAATATAGACTTTATTAAATAAACTTGCAGATGACCAGATTTTAATAGCAAAAACAGAGGACGAACTACAAAGAATGCTATATAAACTAAATGAAATATCAGAAAAATACAACATGGAAATATCATCAGAAAAATAAAAAACAATGGCCTTCAAGGCCGCTCATCCAGTTCGGACAAAGATAATATTAGAAAATAAACCAATAGAACAAGTGGTAAGATATAACTTCCTAGGTTGCGAAATATCATACACAGCGGAAACAGATACAAATAATAAACTAAATAAGTTTAATTATATAACAGGTACACTAAAAAGAACTTTGAAATATAAAGCCAGGAAAGACTCTATAATGAAATTATACAAGACAATGGCAGTGCCTATTATTACTTATGGATCCAAAACATGGATAGTGAAAACACAACATTCTGCCAGAATACAAGCTGCTGAAACGAGATTCCTCAGACCAATAGCAGGATATAAAAAAACAGACCAAAAAACATAACACAGAAATAAGACAACAACTAAAAGTAGAGGAATTAAACACAACAATAGAGAAATACAGAACAAACTGGAAAGAGCACTTAGCAAGGATGAATGAGAATAGAATACCAAAAGCAGCATACAGCAATTCACCACGAGGAAGAAGAAGTTTGGGAAGATCAAAGAAAAGTTGGAAAAAGCAGCAATTTGGAGCCGGGACAGGCTAGTAAATAAGCCTAAATCGTGAAGAAGAAGAAGAAGAAGATCAAATAAACATTTTTAAATAAAACTCAATGCATTGTGATATTTTTATAAAAAATATTTTACAAACAATCTTTCACAGTGACAACTGAAAGTGTAATTCAAGCCTTATTTGATTACAGCACCTGTGCATCTTCCTGGTCCAGAGGCAAGAGCGTGCCAACGAGTAGTTCGTGAAGAAGATATGGTGGATACAAGAGGACGTATGATGAAAGGGATGGTGGTTGGACAAGGAGTCACCGGGACGTACAGAGATCCTAGAGATGGAGTTACCATTAGAATGCGCAAAACAATGGCAGCTCGCGATATTGACACCCCATCATCAGGAAGAAAATGCACGTCTCCCGCCAGAAGTACGTTAATTTACCTTAGTAATAGAATATTTTGAAAATAAATCCTTGTACCTCCACACATGTATTACATATTTTAAGAAAGTTTGACTTATTAATTTAAAAGGAACAAAGCATGTTATTCGAATGTATCTAAATGGCACATATAGTAGAGTGAACGTAAGTAAATAGTCTACAGATTCTTCTTGTAAGCCCATGTTTCCCTTAACAGAGATTTAGGCGCTGTCCCCCTACAGGGAAGAATTTGAACAATACTAATTTAGTTACACTTGTTTTCTTATAGATGTCATTTGAGTGGTCCGTGTTCAGCGTTCCGCCTCATACTGACATCTAGGAAACCAAGGTAGTACTAGGATGGGAAAATTCGGTAAATTTTGCTTAGAGGCCTTTCATTCAGGCTTAAGAATCTTTTACGAGCCTGAAAATCTTCAGACTCGGGACCCACGGCTTAAAGTCCCTCTCGGAGGACTTGCTCCTTGGATTTTCCATCCTAAAAATCCATCGACTCCGGCCGGGGTTGAACCCGCGACCCTCGGGACCAGAAGCAAGGGGCATAACCACTTGTCCGCCGCGGCCGATTTAGATACTTTATAATTTACAATGGATTTCTGTTCTATTCTATAGTGTTCTGCCCAAAGGTAGGTCTTTCACTGCTATAATACAATTTTCATGCTATGCTTTGCAGATTTACTAGGGAATTATAGGCGTGGTACCTTCCCGTTGCTTGCCATACCGGTTAATGATGATGATAATGATAAGGATGATGCTGATAATGATGACCGGATGATTTTCGGGGACAGTTGGGCACTAGGTTTTCTGACATTTGTCTTACAGTTGAGGAAAAACCCCGAAAGAAAACCTCATCCAGGAGCCTGTCCCGACCGATAATCGAACCCGGGCCCGCTGAGTGACAAGGGAGCACGATACCTCGAGGCAACAGCGGATAGGTTAACGAAATTAAATTAAAATTGAATAGTTAACCCGGAAACAGATCTAACCCATAAACTGCTACTCATGACTAACTTCTACCGCCATTTTTTTACACATAGATCACTATTCGCTTGAATGCTAACTTTTAAAAATAAATAAAACAGGTCTGGAAGAGAGCGGGGATAGTTAACGCACCGTGCCGTGAAATTCTTCGGACATACAGGGTTCTTCATTTATAACCTAACGGGCACACGGTGTTTTGCCTGTGCGCGGTTGGGTGTGCCACATCCGGCTTTGCTCCTACATAAACTCCGCGCGTTTATCATGTATAAAAATCGTGGTACTTTGATTGTCCGTGATATATAGAAGACTATGAGTCGCCAAGGTAATATTTATATTTTAATTCTCGTTTCTTTAACTATGTTTGTTATTTAAATACATTGTTTATTACTCATGTTATTTTTTGTGAAGTTATTTAACTTATTGTTGACATAATTTATAATTATTTTTATCATTATTGTTACGATTATTATTATGATTTTTATTGTTATGAATATGTTATAATAATAATAATAATAATAATAATAATAATAATAATAATAATAATAATAATAATAATTATTATTATTATTATTATTATTATTATTATTATTATTATTATTATTATTATTATTATTATTATTATCATCATTTGTTCGACTACTGAAGAAATGATCATTTCATGAGGATGACGGAGAAACGTAAATTTAACACAGGAAAAGTTAGACGAAATAGGCGCAAGTTTTGAACGTACACCAACAAAATTGATATCAAAATTAGCACAACAGGTGGGGATTTCAGAGTCTTCTGCACATATAGCAACTAAATTATTAAAACTGAAGCCTTATAAGTGTACACGTGTCCATTGTTTAAACGATGTGTGAGCCAGTATCTCTACGGTAAGATTTTTATACATGCTTTACGCGCAGAGTTTATGTAGGAGCAAAGCCGGCTGCGGCACACCGAACCGCGCCCAGGAAAAACGCCGTGTGCCCGTTAGGTTATAAATGAAGAACCTCATATCACTAGTCCACTGAAAACTCAACTTCCGAATTTTTGCGGGTTACATCTCTCTTCGATGCAACTATTCAATCGAGGAGGAGTAGATGTAGACGATATTTATTTTATCAGCAATGTATTAATTTTCTTTTATGTTCATCATTCCAGACAGACGTGTTGATCGTGATCTACTATCGCAGTACGAGCCGGAACAACTAGAGTATCAAGTTTGTCCGGGTCGAGAATCAAGAGCTTGGAGCCCTAGACAGAACCGCCGCCAGGACGTTCCTTGTTACCCTTGTAATGACGATTACACCGAAGATGATTATGGATACGATTATGACGATGATAATGTGATGTGCAGCAACCAAAGATGGCAGATGTAATCCTCTAGTTATCGATTCTACATTTTTACCCAAAGTCATCTTCCATTACAATTACATTTGGAATCACACAACGTTTTGTATTTGGTTGAATAATTTTTTAGATTTATTAAATATTTCACTCATATGTAATTGTTTCAATTGTGACAAAGTAAAGGTACTTCTGTAACAGATTTTGAGGATCCATCGGAGATATGGATGCAACGGACCATTTTTATCCAAACTCATCTTCCATTACAATTACATTTGGAATCACACAACGTTTTGTATTTGGTTGAATAATTTTTTAGATTTATTAAATATTTCACTCATATGAAATTGTTTCAATTGTGACAAAGTAAAGGTGCTTCTGTAACAGATTTTGAGGATCCATCGGAGATATGGATGCAACGAACCATCATCTTGGCCCTCGACTGAAGAGAAATAGTCTTCAACCTTACTCTTCAACCATCTTTATCGATATTTTTTGTAAGGAGGCTGAGTGGATCTCAAAGTAGTAATAGTAGTAAGTTGCAGTAGCAGTGACGTGCATTCAACCCCAGCTTCCCCAGCCCCACTGAGATATAATTAAAGGCTATCTGCTCTTAAAATGATCCTCATCGAAACAAAACCATGTGACCTGCTCGCTTTTCATAGGTTAAGGACACCGACGAATTGTATTGTAAGCACATATTTTCCCTTTACAGAGATTTAGGCGCTCTTCCCCTACAGTTAAGAATTTGAACCATACTAATTTAGTTACACTTGTTTTTGTATAGATGTCATTTTGAGTGGTCCGAGGTCAGCGTTCCGCCTCATACTGACATCTAGGAAACGAAGGTAGTACTAGGACGGGAAAATTCGGTAAATTTTGCTTAGAGGCCTTTTCATTCAGGCTTAAAGATTTTTTACGAGCCTGAAAATCTTCAGACTCGGGACCCACGGCTTAAAGTCCCTCCCGGAGGACTTGCTCCTTGGATTTTTCCGTCCTAAAAAATCCATCGACCCCGGCCGGGTTTGAACCCGCGACCCTCGGGACTAGAGGCAAGGAGCATAAGCACTAGTCCACCGGACACCGACGTACGGTGTAGAAACAATAAGTACACGAAAAAGTAGTTCCCTTCATTAAATTAAAAATATATCTTCTGAATATACTTTTTATTCTTCGTAAACGAAAATAATAATATACAAAACATAGAAAATACTACATTCATATGAAAAATACTACATTCATTATTGTTTGCAGATGATCAAATAATTTTTGCAGGGATGAAGATAATATGAAATATATGATAAATAAACTAATGGAAGAATATAAAAAATGGGGACTGAATATAAATTTACAGAAAACAGAATGTATGTGTTTGGGAAAGGATGTGGATGACCTCATACTCGAAACAGGGAAAATAAAAAAAAAAGTGAATTTTTTAAATATCTTGGGTCAATAATTACAAGTTTAGGTACCTGTGAAAGCGATGTACAAACTAAAATTGCAATGGCAAAAAATGCAACTAAGACATTACATGGAATAATTTGGAAGAAAAACATTACAAAGGAAACTAAAATGAAAAATTATAAGAGCATCCTACCATGGTAATTCTGCCCGAAAGCAGGTCCTTCGCTGCAATCATAGCATTTTCATGCTATGCTTGCAGCTTTACTAGGGAATTGTAGGTGTGGTAGCTTCCCGTTGCTTTCCACACCGGCGAGAAAAACAATTATTGGAAACATTTTCTATTTTAAGTTTTCTTTTTAATTTTTATCTCTTGAATTTTTTTAATAAAATCTTTTTTTGAAAAACATTTTTGTAAAATATATTTAAAAAAAAATTGGACTTTTTAAATTTTTCTAAAAATAAATTTTAATGATCAGGTAAGATGACGGCAGACTCAACTTATTTATTGTTGTGTTCTATACGAACATGTTTCAATATTCCATGCACACCATCATCAGCTTTTCTACTCTGTAGATAAATCTGCAGTAGCTGCTCACATTTGGTAGGAAAAACATAAAATCCATGTAAACACAAACTTATTAAAACAGCTGAAAATTTCAAAAGAACTCACTGTTTGAGAGATCTACATCCAGAACAAAAATAGGATTACAAATTTTGAAATTCCCAGGTAAAAAGATTTGATGTACAAGTTGTTCTGTCAGCCAAAAGATGGAGTGGGAGTGGACATCTAGGGCTGAGAACATAAAATTCAATAGTCTGAAAAGCTGATGATGGTATGCATTGCATATCGAAACGTTCAATTAGAACTACAGTTATGAGACAAGATGACTCTGAATTCACCTTATTTATTAAGGCATAATGTCTTGAACTGCTCGGCTATGACATGGGAAAAAGTCTTATTATTGAGATGATTAAAAATAAAATGCAATCAGAATATTTTGTCATATGGTAGTGAAACTTGGCCTTTGACGGAATTACAAAAGAGTAAAATTAGAACACATGAATTTGATTATTTTAGAAGAAGGCTCCAACAAACAAGGCAGGATAAAATAAGAAATGAATTCCTTTGGAGAGAAATGAATGTCACCACATATGTTGTTAAGAGGATTGAAAATCAAACGCTTAAATGGTATGGCCACGTACAAAGAATGGTAAATGAAAGATTGGTCACCCCCTGGAAGAAATAAACGTGGCAGACCAAGATGGAAATGGAAAACCTACGTCAGAACTATAATGGATGTTAGAAATTTGGAAGAGGGAGATTGGAATGATAGAAATAAATGGAAACTGAAGACGGCAAACCTATAAGTGGAAGAAAACCGAAGAAGAAGAAGAAGAAGAAGAAGAAAATATTCTAAAATATATCTAATCAATAATTAAAACTTAAAATAGTTTATTACATATGGATGATGTATTGAGTCATGCATCGGTCGATTCTGATTTAACGAAATGGCGGAAGATGTTGAGTCTTCTGTTGCTATGTCGCCACTAAATTTTTAAAACAGAAGTCTGGCAAACCTTTGACTATTGGCCAAAAAGCAGTTATTTTAATTGTTTTTCACAAGTTCAGTGAAAAAACTCACCAGCCTTCTTGCAATCTACCCTATTCAACAATCACATGTGTTATTAACTTTACACGTGATCTCTGTTAATGTGACAGTAATTGAGGTGAGAATTGCGGAAGGATACAATTGGCGTTTGTTTTTGTTATGTTCACTCTAAGAGCGGATAAGGTATAGCATATTCATAATACTACATTTGCCAAATTTCATTATCATCATCATGTTCGGTGCTACAGCCTTGACTATGCGTTTCCATCCATTTCTGCCTTCCGCCTTCCTTCTCCATCCCTGGTATCCCATAACTTTCAGATCGTGTTCCATACTGTCAAGCCATCTGGTAGGTGGTCTTCCAACTTTTTTCCCCCTCTATTTTAGAGGATGTGACTCTACGGGCAATGTCTGTTTCACCAGTCAATACGGATGGTCCAGCCATCTCAGCCTTGAAGATTTTATTATTCTGACTATATCACTATCACATATAAGTAGTACAATTCATGATTATATCTACTGCGCCATTTTCCATTTACATTTATCGGTCCACAGATTTTCATTGAATCATCCTTTCAAAGACTTTTAATTTATTTTCATAATTTTTAGTTAATAGCCAAGTTTCACTTACATACAGAATGACAGGCATCAGGAAGTTTTGCCAAATTTCATTCAAATAAATTACGTATGAACATTAAAATTCAAATTTCCCGCCGCGCCTAGAGACATCTATCGCATTCAGCTAGAATGGAATCACACTATCCCTACTAACACCAGCTACTATGTTAGAGATGAATTCACGCAAGCGCATATATTACACACAGTACATACAATATATTTTGATGTGTGGCTACTAGACCAGCGATAGCCTACAATATGCGAAACTAGTGTTTAAAGGCATGGATTGTTTCATTTGAAATGTCCCCACACCAATTATCATAAGTAATGCCACGAGTGATTTCTAATTTATCCAGATAATTTGGAAATCAAGAGTGGCATTTGTTAGGACTATTTAATGAATAGAATTAAGCTGTTTACTCACAAATCATTATTTAAATATATTTATTTTAAAATATGTATATATTTAATGTAAACGGCGATGTTTGAAAACAAATGAGAAACGATTGCTACGCTTCATTTGCTTGTTTTGTTCATCACTGCAACCAGACATAATATTATTTATTGCCAAAAGATCGCAATGTTATAAGAATGCACCCTAGTGGAGAAATTTATAACCAACGTTATAGGTATTAATTAATTTCTGATGTCCTATGATGTAAATATGTCAATTATATTTTTCTGCGTCATTTCCTGGAAAACAATTCGTTTAAGAAAGTGCAAACAGTGGTTTTTTTTGTGGTACAATCAATTGTTACAAATGTTTTTATATTATCTCTCGAATGCACTTTCTGTTGACATTCATGCACTATATAATATACAATCTGGTAGCCGTATTTCTTAGAGAGTCAGTCACTGCAAAATAATGCTATGACCTATTCAGAATGTTAAAAAGAGGTGCTTTCTTTATTATGATAAACTTCAGTTGGTAAATTTTAGGCGAAACACGACTGTGATTGGTTGTAAATAAAAAATCATTGAAATGTGATTGGTCATTGACTCCCATTTGGGGCATGAGTTAAATAGTCATGGTAATCTTTCAAGCTGTGATGACTGTGATGTTTAATTCTTCTCGGATGTCAACATTCAGTTCATGATTAAAAAGAGTGTAGTCTGCCTAGGAGCCTTCGCAGTCTCATAAAGCTGCTTCTATCCTACGGAGGTGATTTGGTGTTAGGGCCCATGTTTTCATGGGTTGGGACTGCCACTGTTTCATAGAATTTCAAAATTGTCTCTGGTCTGACTTTTCTTTTTGTGCCTAAATGGTGTTGTAATGTGGCTAATTTTATGTCAACATTCCTAGATTTTATGTAGGACAGATTACAATCGAGGTGATTGAATTAACTTGTTTGTTCTACATCTAATGATTTTTCCTTCAAATGTCATTTGGTAGAGGTATTCAGATTGCAGTTGTTTAGTATTTGGTATAAGTATATACTGTTTTTTGTAAATCGTTTTCAGAAATAACTTAATAAAATTTAAATAAGCTACGTATTTATATCTTCTTCTTCTTCTTAAACTTAATTTGTAGGATTTTCATCCTGTTTATTTCCAAAATCACTCCTCGGAGGAAGACGTATTGGATGTGCATTCACTGTCTATCCATCTCTTGGCTGGTCTTCCTCTTGTTCTTCTCCCGTCCATTGGTCTATCTTCTTTAGCTCATTTTGCAAGCCGGTTTTCTTCCATTCTTTCTATATGACCCTTCCAATATTTTCGTCTATCTATAATAAATTTGGTTATGTCTTGAATATGATATTTGTCCCTAATTTCTGTGTTGTGTATTTTATCAAATAATGTTTTCCCCTGAATAGTTCTTAAGATTTTCATTTCACATGAGCTTATTATTTGTTTAGTTTTTGTTGTATCTGCCCTGATTTCTGCTCCATATACGACAACTGGTCGAACTATCGTTTTGAATATGTGGGTTTTGCTTTCTGTTGCCTTGTAGATTGATAAACGGGCGGATGGGGTTCGTTAGTCCTGCAAGACAACCCATCTAGGAGAGACAACTCCGAAATAAAACGGGGCAGGCTGAGCTCTGGAGCTGGATGAAGGCAATCGGCCTAGGGAGGAAACCCCGAATAATAAACCCGCCATGAAAACGGGCTAGCAACCCACTTCAAGGTTTATCTTATACATTGCTCGCAGTCTCAAGGATCAAGCCTCGGATGAAAGACGAAAATGTATTTATATAATATTATTTAATCAAAGTCCACCGCTATGATCTCGAGGTAGCGTACTGCCTTGTCAAGCAGCGGGCCCGGGTTCGATCCCCGGTCGGGGCTGTTTTTCTGGGTGAGGCTTTCATCGGGGTTTTTCCTCACCTGTAAGACAAATGTCAGGAAAACTTTAATGCCCAAACGGTCCCCGAAATCATATGGCCATCATCATCATCATCATCATCATCATCATCCTTCACCGGTGTGGAAAGCAACGGGAAGCTATCACACCTACAATTCCCTAATAAAGCTGCAATCATAGCATAAAAATGCTATGATTGCAGTGAATGACCTGCATTCGGGCAGAATTACTATGGGTGGATTTAATCTAATTTATTGGGTAACAATGTTCTGGGAGTATGACGTTGTAAAGATTACAAAAGCAAAAACAAAAACATTTGAGTCAGGTACAATTTCCTATCATTTACGCATCTGGTCTGGCAATTTAATTTCGATAATATTTCAGTGATAGTCGACGTGATGGTTCAAACTGACATGGGTTGTAAACTGGATTGGTCAATATCTGATGTTTAGCTTATGAGAACGAAGTCATATTAACTACTTGGTTATAATATTTTTTATGTTTGTTTTTGATTCGACTTTTGTCCTATTGTATAATTTCTTTATACCAAATAGAGACGAACAGGCAGGTTGGATGAAGGAAAACATATAACAGTGAACTTGATGAAAAACTAAGACTTTTTGACTGCGATGGGCAGCACAATGGGACACAAATGGGGGAAAATAAAAAATAAAAATAAAAGGAAAAAATATATAGGAAAACCAGAGGGAGAACACCCAATAGCTATTCTAAGAATGAGGTGAAAAAATATAATCGACAATGATTTGAGGAAGTGATTTATACAAGAAATTATTGGAAAATATTATCTCAGGATAGGTATGTATGGATAGTTTGTCATTTTTATTGTGTTTAATATACTAAAGTAGGATTAAAAATACTCAAATTTACATTTTTTTAGAATAACACCGCCAAATTCCCAATAACATCGAAATCTTGAAATTTAAAAACGAATATTCCCTAAAATGAAACCACTTTCACGGATCTCTAGTAATAGATATCTGCGTTGCAGATAATCTAATAAAGTGCAGTGGAGCAAAACATTTTATTGTAAGGCGGGTATGGCAATGCTCATGCACAGGGACAACATCGCTGTTCAGAAGGTAGTTAAAATAGCAATGTCTAATTCTTAATCCGGCAGGACTAATAATTACTTCATTCTTTTTGCTCTTTCGTAAAGACGTATTTCAAGTCAGAGGGACATTTTAAATTACGCGTAGCTTTGTTTGACTGAAATGTCATATTCTATGCCAAATTTTGACAACTTCGGTTAGAAATTATTCAACATCAAACGTGATACATTTTGTAACATTTATTCCGCGAATGTGTTCTTGAGCATACTTTAATAATAATAATAATAATAATAATAATAATAATAATAATAATAATTTTTATTTCAGGATTGTTTCTGTTATGTACACAGGTACCCTCAATCAAAATATGCAATTATTTTCTTCCACACTTCACGGGCTTGCGTAACTGCTTCTGTCATATTTCTCTTCATGTTGTCTTGAATTCCCTTTATCCATGTTGACTTTGGTCTACCACGTTTCCCTTTTCCAGGAGGTATCCATTTCAATACTTCTTTGTTTGTTTCTATGTTCCTTCTTCTCATCATATGACCATACCATCTTAGTTGGATTTCTTCAATCTCTTTTACAATATCATTTTCTACATTTATTATTTCTCTTATTGTATTATTTATTACTTTATCCAATTTTGATACTCTTGCCGATCTTTTTAAAAAGTCCATTTCTGTGACTAGTAATTTAGATAGATAGATAATCGGTTGATTAAATGTGTTTTGAGCATACTTTAACAATAATAATAATAATAATAATAATAATAATAATAATAATAATAATTTTTATTTCAGGATTGTTTCTGTTATGTACACAGGTACCCTCAATCAAAATATGCAATTATTTTCTTCCACACTTCACGGTCTTGCGTAACTGCTTCTGTCATATTTCTCTTCATGTTGTCTTGAATTCCCTTTATCCATGTTGACTTTGGTCCATTTTCGTTGCCAAAAGGTACTTATTTGTTTTTGTTGTTAATGGCCAGAGTTATTTATTACTTTATCCAATTTTGATACTCTTGCCGATCTTTTTAAAAAGTCCATCTCTGTGACTAGTAATTTAGATAGATAGATAATGGTTGATTAATGTCTTTGACATCGTCCGGTTCCTAATAGCCAATTTTGTCGGTCCATCCAATCTCCTGGTTGTAGATGTTTCTCCTTCATATATAAACATATTCCCTGCCTCCAGGAGGTTTTAGGTCTTCCTCTGGTTCGTCTTCCCTCAGGTTTCCATTCCAAAACAGATTTTGGTAGTCGATCCTCTTCCATTCGCTGGACATGTTCATACCATCTTAATTGCTGAGTTTTAATATAATCTAAAATAGTGTTTTCAATCTTCATCTTCTCCCTTATAACTGAGTTTCTAATTTTTTCTCTTCTTGAAATTCTTGCGGCCCTTCGTATAAAACCCATTTCCGTTGCCAAAAGGTACTTATTTGTTTTTGTTGTTAATGGCCAGAGTTCTGCTCCATAAGTAATGATGATTTTAACAATTGTATGATATATATTCATTTTATTTTTATTACTTATATTTTTATTCCTGTAATTTATGGATTTTAAAATAATGGGACTAGTAATTTATTTCTGTTTTTGCTTCAACGTCCATGTTTCCGCGCCTTATAATAAAATACTCTTCACAATTGTGTTATAAGTTATATTAATAATTTAGTCCTCTTGGTTATATGCTTACTCCATAAAATAGAATTTAATATGCCAATAACTTTCTTTGTCTCTATTATTCTTTTTTAGATTTCTAATCCAGATAATTCATCTTTTTGAATTATTGATCCCAAATACTTAAAATATTCTACTGTTTTAATCTTTGTTCCATTTATTTCTAATTCCTCGGAAAGATCTGTGTTCATTTATTCTGTTTTATTATAACTAATTGTTAAATCCCATCTTGAGTATTCTTCCTCTAGTTTCCTACCCACATAGTTTGCATCTTCACATCCTGAAGTGACTACCACTTGATCATCTGCGAATAATAAGTTATGCATGTATTTATTCTCTTTTAATTTTAATCCCATTGGTTTATATTTGTTTGACTATTCCTGTAATACAATATCTATATATATTTTAAATAATGTCGGTGACATTGTGAACCCTTGCAATAACCCTTTTGTAGTTACCAACTCTCCTGTTAGTTCTGAGCCCATTTTAATTCTACATTTGTTATTAAAGTATATATTTTTTATTATATGTATAATTTGTTCATTAATCTTTGCTTTATCCAATGCTTGCCATAATAATGTTCTTGTATACTATCATAAGTTGTTCCTAAATCGTAAAAAAATCAGTCCCACATCCTGTTGTTTGTCGTTACATTTTGTAAAATTGCTCTAATTGTAAATATATGGTCTATTGTAGAAATCCATAATAATAATAATAATAATAATAATAATAATAATAATAATAATAATAATAATAATATGACTGAAATGTCACATTCTATGCTAAATTTCGACAACTTCGATTAGAAATTATTCAACATCAAATATAATGCATTTTGTAACATATTTTTTCTGCGAATTTGTTCTTAAGCATACTTAAATAATGATAATAATAAAAAAAAATAATAATAATAACGTTCAATACGTAGTGGAACAATAATTACAAACTGGTATGAGATGCCAAAAGAAATTAAACATAGACTCAACTCTGGAAACACTATTGTACACTAAAGGGACTTTCGTCACTCCAACTCTAAAAAAATATATTAAAACGTTATTCTTCCTGTTTTATTGTGGTATATCGATGAGAAACATGACATGTTTTTTTAAGAGAGGGGAAAAAGTTAAGAGTATTTAAGAATAAAGTGTCCAGGAAAATATGTTTGGGCCGAAGAGAGATGAACAGACAAGTGAATAGAGAAAACTAAATAAGGGCGAGCTGCGCGATCTTTATGAGAAATCAGACACAATAAAACAGTTAAGCCTCATAAACCGATGGGGGAAGACATATGGTAAGAAATGAGAATAAAAAATATACATGGAAACTTCCTGTGCGAAATCCAGAGTAAAATGTCCTAATGGGTAGGCCAAGAAGAGATGGGAGAATAATATTAACCATGATTTGAGAGAGGTAAATTATAGGCCCTACAGTGAATGACTGGAAAGCAACAGTTAAAGTTATGATGTCCGCGTGGCCATGAACCTCCTAGTTTGATAGTGCAAGTGAGTTAGTTGAATTGAGAATCCTTAAAGCACTATGAACGAATTTGATCAATATTACTATCGTTTACGTCAGATATTAATATCCCGGATATAATCCCATGACCGAACAAAATATTGTGTTTTTGTGGTTTTCCTCCGTCGACTAGGGAAATACAAGGATGGAATTTTGTAATTCCGATATAATGCATTATTCTATAAGTAATTATATAATTTCATAGTAACACACAATTCAATTATTGGACATAAAAAAAAGACAACCGAAACAATAAAAAAATGAAATACTCTAAATAAGAAATAAATGAGAGGGTATTTGCAATATAGATCTTCCATTATCATGGAAACAATTTCCCAATTTAACAAAATAATAAGACACAATAATGAAACGAATTACCTAGGAACCAGGGAACTTCCAAAATAATGGAATTTGGCCGCTTCACAAAATCTCAAGTACAATTACTGTAAAACAGTAAGTAGAACTAATTATATTCAATTAAACATATGATTAAAATATAGTAGCAAGTTTACTGAAAATTCGTAGAATATTTTTTTAAATCGCGATTCAATTGAATGTGTGAGATTAGGAAGAAAGACATTCCACGTTTTAGCCATTTTTAAGTAAGAATTTTTAATGAATGTATTCTCAAAATTAATTAAACATAATATTTTATGATCATTCGCAGAGGTTGTAGCATAAATTCTGAATAGTATTATTTTTTTATAAAAATAATTAGCTTATGCTTCACATAGTCGATCTACTTTTTTTTCTCTCTCGAAAGTGTAATGTATGGAATATTTTTCTACTTTTTCTCAATCTCTCATCCATTCATTCATTAGACAATTAATTCAAGTGATACATTTAAAAAGTTTAGAATGTATAATAAGCTATTACTTGCCAAATATTAAAAAAAAAATCAGTAATTCAATAAAACCAGTTTATCGCTGTGGTGTGGTGGTACCGTCGTTTCCTTGTAGGAAACGGGCCCCGGCTTCGATCCCCGGTTAAGACAAGTTTCCTGGATGAGGATGACATCCAAGGTCTACTTACAGGCAAGATCAATTAAGTGGTAAATGGTTCTTCGTATTAAGAGTATACCAACTACTATTTTGAGTAATTTAAGGAATATTACATTCATAACACCAAATTTTAAATTTATTTTTACACCTTAAAATCGCCATCGTATGAAGTGATGTTTAAATTTGTGGAATGCAGGCTTTCACGGCCGGTGTTAAAAGATTCCGGGCTATGTGGTCGTGGTCGATAACTGGTATTCCTTCCAGACGTTTCTCCCTTAACTGCGGAGGGCATCTTCAGTGGCGAGTGCTTCTAGGTGATGTTACCTTGTCGTAGACTCGGCTTAGCGTTGAGGGAGAAACGTCTGGAAGAAATACCAGTTATAGACCACGACCACATAGCCCGGAATCTTTTAACACTATGATGTTTAAGTTATTTTTCGAGGAAGCTTTTCATTTGTTTATTTAGTGTGTTTAATGTGGCCTATTTTTTATACCTAACAAATCAAGTGAGCAGGGAATTAATCTTTAAATTTTACTTAGAAGCTTTCTTATTCAGGCTTAAGGGGACCCGGAAGACCAGACGTGATGAAAAAATGCATTTTCATTTTTTATCAATTGAAATACTAGAAACATTCCTCTTCAATATGGTATTATTATCTTGCCTGTATCTTGTTTCTAAGTGTGCGTATTATTTGTTTTAAATATTCCCCGTCCCTTTAAAATGTGGGCGTGAGCCGTCAACTCTCTCCCATAGTTAGCATTCATTTTTTCAATATATAAAGAACATTTTCTTCTAAACTATTAAAGCTAGAGACCTGAAATTTTCAGGGTTTAGTATAGTGCTCATATACAATTTTTACCATATTGATGTTGTGATAGCTCAGTAATTAAATATTTTAGGTTGCAAAATACAGTGTAAAAAACTGAAAGAAGATATTTGTAAAGAAAAAAAAATATATAAATGCATATCTAAATAAGTCCTTATGGTAGAAGACTCTAAATATATGAACCTTTCCACTGTAAAAATTTCAACTTGATAGGATTAATAGTTCAGGAGAAAACGTTCCTTACATTTAACATTATAAGTATAGGATGTTCCGGGTCCACTTAAGGTTTTTTTATGAGCCTGAAAATCTTCAGACTCGGGACTCACAATTTAAAATCCCATCCCAGAGGACTTGCTCCTTGGATTTTTCCACCCTAAAAAAACCTTCGACCCCGGCCGCATTTAAACCCACGACCCTCGGGACCAGAGGCAAGCCTTGAATAATCTTCTTCTTCAACTTTTATAAGATTCATGATGTGTTCCGTTGAGGTTTATTCAAAATTAATAAAATTATAGAATATTCACCTGAAAGGTCCGTCTCCTCAACTTAATTAGCATTTAACTGTAGCGCTTTCGGTACTTGTCCCATCATCGGCAGGATTCAAAACTGGTGTTTCACTGAAGATCTGGTAGAGGGGGTTACATGTATTGGGTTCGTTTTCGTTTATCAGGCTGTCGTTGTGAGCTGCTTTCATGATTTCCATCTCTTCGAGTACGTTTATCTTCGCTGGATTATTTTCTCTGTGCATTACTGTTAGGGTGTTTTCAATATTTAACATGCGATGTCCTTCAAGCTATGCAAAACACGTTATCCATGAAGGACATCGCATGTTAAATATTGAAAACACTCTAACATTAATGCACAGAGAAAATAATCCAGCGAAGATAAACGTACTCGAAGAGATGGAAATCATGAAAGCAACTCACAACGACAGCCTGATAAACGAAAACGAACCCAATACATGTAACCCCCTCTACCAGATCTTCAGTGAAACACCAGTTTTGAATCTTGCCGATGATGGGACAAGTCCCGAAAGCGCTACAGTTAAATGCTAATTAAGTTGAGGAGACGGACCTTTCAGGTGAATATTCTATAATTTTATTAATCTTCTTCTTGTAATTCCAGATATACCCAACATCACAATGAGTGACTACGAGTACGAGTGCCAGTGCGATGACGAAGATCTCGTCGAACTGATGCCTCCTCAGAGTCCCAGACCATTCAGGACAACAAGAGTAACAACTACAGAGAGCACCGTCATCGAGCCCGTGGAGTCAGAGGAAGATATCCAATGCGAATGTGATGAAGAAGAAGGGGCTTACGGGTACTCAACGCCTCCTGATCAGCGAATACATACTCCCTCAGTAACACCACAAAAACAGCGAGTGGTGAGGAGGACAGTTACTCGTACTGTCACCAACAATGAACAAGAAGAATCCGATGGATGCGAATGTGATGAAGACGCTGGCGCTGGTTACTCGACGCCACCCGCACAGATGATACCATGTCCAGCAACACCAGCAACACCACGCTATGTCAGAAATGAGTAAGTACAAACATACTTACTTACTCACCTTCCAATCATTCCCTGTATAATCTACTTCCCTCAAATCATAGCTAATGTTATTCTCCCACCTCATTCTTGGTCTACCAACTGGGCGTTTTCCCTCTGGCTTTCCTACAAGGAGCTTCCATCCAAGTCTTTCATTCCTCATATGTGCAACATATCCTGCCCATCGCAGTCGACGAGACTTAACTGTTCTTATTATATCTGGCTTCCTATTAAAGACCATGTAGTTCATTGTTATGTAGCCTTCTCCATTCACCTGTCTGTTCATCTCTCTTTGGTCCAAAAATGTTGCTAAGTACTTTATTCTCAAATACTTGTAATTTCCTTTCCTCCCTTAAAGTAAGAGTCCATGTTTCGCACCCATATAATATAACTGGTAGAATAATAGTTTTATATATTTTCAGTTTAACGTTTTTTGAAAGGAGTTGGGACGTCAAGAGTCTCTGCAATGCATAATAGCACGCATTTCCTGAATTGAGCCTATATTTAATTTCTTTGTGCATCTCATTCCTATTTGTGATTATTGTTCCCAGGTATTTGAATTCAGCCACTTCCTCAAAGTTTCCCTCATTTGTCATTAGCTGCCCATTTCCATTATATAATGAATTTCTACGTGTGACCATATATTTTAGTTTTATTGACAAACATACTGTCCATTCATTAGTTCGCTGAAGGTTTTATTGAATTGTAAATCAATTGCTCCCTCATGGTTTATAATTCAGAGAACAATTTAAAATACGTCACATTTCTAATATATCTCATCTGGATGAACCTTTATTACAGTCCCGCGCCGTAGGCGAGCGGTTGAAAGCATATTGCCTTAGTGTAGAACTATGGGATTTGCGCTGGTCGGAGTACTCATGTGAAAGATATTTTCTCATGGAATTTCGGTCAGTATGGGATCGATGTCTATCCAGGTTCGTGAGTGATTTGGGTAGCTATAATAAGTATCGGCTCCAGATTGAGAAAACCAGCTATATCGGCTGTGGGACCCAACAAGTGACCACATGTCACTCTAATACTGGCTAGATGATCGTACATCTCTATGATTAACAGCAGCCGGATGGTAGGCCGAGGTATTTATAGGCCTGTTTCTCCATGCAAACAAAAAATGGTCTCAAATCTGACATTAACGGTATCATGGACACAATTTTAACGCCCTTTTAATCCAGATTAGAATTTCTAATAACTAGAATAGTTAAAATATCTTCTTCTTCTTCTTCACGGTTTAGGCTTATTTAGTAGCCTGTTCCGGCTCCATATTGCTGCTGTTTCCATCTTTTCTTTGGTCTTCCCAAACTTCTTTTTCCTCGTGGTGAATAGCTGTATGTTGCTTTTGGTATTCTATTCTCAGTCATTCTTGCCAAGTGTTCTTTCCAGTCTGCTCCGTATTTTTCTATTGTTGTGTTTAATTCCTCTACTTTCAGTTGTTGTCTTATTTCTGTGTTATGTTTTTTGTCTGTTCTTTGATATCCTGCTATTGGTCTGAGGAATCTCATTTCAGCAGCTTGTATTCTGGCTGATTGTTGTGTTGTCACTGTCCATGTTTCGGATCCATAAGTAATAATAGGCACTGCATTGTCTTGTATAATTTCATTATAGAGTCTTTCCTGGCTTTATTTAGTTAAAATATAAAATCATAATACAACATTTGAGTAGCAAAGCAACCTTTTGACAAGGTTGAAACGGGCTCCAAAAGGCCTAAACAGTGTTTTAAAAGTTTAATTAGTTAATGAAACTGAACCTTATTGGCAAATAAATTAAGCAAGAGGGTGTAAGTGCAAATTTTGCAGTACTGTGAAAAATATGTTTAAAGTTGGATTTGTATAAGAAAATAATTGGTAAATGAAAACTGTACAACCATTCTTTATCTACTCCTAATGCATACACTAATATCCATTTGCCACTAAATAAAATTATTTTTCAAGAATGTAATTATGCACTAAACTCATTTTTCGCGAAAAAAAATTATACCCCTTTGCTTCTAACTGCTTCAATTGTATAATGTTACATTCTGATTAATACCTGAACAGGATTTTATCATTAATTGTATTCATAATTACAAAGAAATAAACTTCTCGGTCAAAGCATAAATTTATGAAGTCGACGTTTCAATCTCCTTATGTGAGATAATATAAATAAATTTATAAACAACCATGTCTTGAAAATGATCTCACATAAGGAGATTGAAACGTGGACTTAATAAATGTACGGGGTGAATCATAAATATAGCTATATGTTTGATCGCGTTGTGCGATGAAAATATTACCATTACAGGAAATATGAAATTACCGTTGGAAAGGCAATCATTCAAATTACAACAATGGAATAAAACAAAACAGTGTAGAACTTACGTCAAAATGGCGTTGAATATGCAGCAGCAAATTATAATTACTGCATGGGCAATAACGTATGCTAATGATTGTGAGGCCGCATGACGGGCAAGACGTAGCATTGCAGCCGTCGACTGTGGGGAAGTGGAGAAAACGACTGCTGGAAACGGGAAATTAGAGCTGTTCCTCTAAACATGTATCATAACGAAATGAATGACTTCCCAAAGCGTTGTCAATTATGCTTGGATGTAAACGGCGAACAGTTTGAAGCAATAAAGTGACTTGCTTAGTGTTGTTGTAAGTGATTTGTTTCGTTCTATTGTTGTAATTTGAAGGATTCCCTTTCCAATGATATCATATTTCCTTTAATAATAATATTTTCGTCACAAAATGCGATCAAATGTATAGCCATATTTCTGAATCACACTGTATGCTTTGACTGAGATAACGTTTATTTCTTTGTAATTATGAATATTAATTACTCTCAGTGAAAAATAATTTAAAAAATGTATAATATATATTAATTTTATTATTATAAGTAATCGGCCGCGGTGGACTATGGTTATGCTCCTTGCCTCTGGTCCATAAGGTCGCGGGTTCAAACCCGGCCAGGGTCGTTGGATTTTTTAGGACGGAAAAATCCAAGGAGCAAGTCCTCCGGGAGGGACTTTAAGCCTTGGGTCCCGAGTCTGAAGATTTTCACGCTCGTAAAATATCCTTAAGCCTGAATGAAAGGCCTCTAAGCAAAATTTATCGAATTTCCCCGTCCTAGTAGCGTACTACCTTGGTTTACTAGATGTCAGTATGAGGCGGAACGCTGATCACGGACCACTCAAAGGACATCTATACGAAAACAAGTGTAACTAAATTAGTATGGTTCAAATTCTTTCCTATAGGGGGAGAGCGCCTAAATCTCTGTTAAGGGAAACATGTGCTTACAAAAATTATTATTATCATTATTATTATTATTATTAGTAGTAGTAGTAGTAGTAGTAGTAGTAGTAGTAATAGTAGTATTGAATAGTTGAATAATTCGTTAGTCAACACTATTACTACGGTACTACAAAATATGAAACATATATTTAAAATAAAGCACAATTCTGTCCCACAGAGAATATGAATTGCCCGATGTGTCGCCACCGTCGCCTCCAGTATTAAAGCGAGTGACAAAACGCACAGTAAGGAGCAAAACTAAGATCCCTACAAATAAGGAAGAACGACCTCGTCGGCAAAGAAGATCGAGATCAATTGTTAGCAGGGAAGAAGCAGGTTTAGAAGACCCGTGTCCAGGAAGGAAGAAACAGCCAATACATTATAAGCCTTGGTATCCAAAACCTGAGCCTCTGCCACCTAGACCCAGACGTGCGCCATGCCCTGCCTATCAACCTGGTTCACAATATGCGCAACCTGCACCTCCTCCTAGGGGCGGCTTCACCGTCAGACCTGATACCCCATCACCACCACGAAGAGCATCCAGAACGCCACCACAATTTGATTTTTCTATGTTCGAGAGTTCTCCTCCAAGAGGCGGTAAGTACGACCTAGTTTCACAACTGATTTGATATTAATCTTCATATATATATATATATATATGGACGATATCCTAAAAGAATGGAAGAAGGTTTTAACTAATGAAGGAATATTAATTGATAATAAAGATAAAATAAATGCTTTATTATTCGCTGACGATGTTGTACTTTTAGCAGAATCTGAAAAATGAGCTCCAAATGTTAGCATATAAATTTAAATTAATAGCCAATAGATATAATTGTAAAATATCAATAAATAAGTCAAAAGTAATGGTATTTATTGGAAAATATGGAATTAAATCAAACATTGTACTGGATAACAAAATAATAGAACAAGCATCACATTTCCAATATTTAGGATGTGATATAACTTATAGAGAAAATAAAGGTATAGAAAATAAAGTAAATACATTTCAGGCTATTTGTGGAACCATAAAAAGAACCTTAGGTCGGAAAACAAGGAAAGATACGAAACTTAAATTATATAAAACAATGGCTGTTCCTTTGTTGTTGTATGGAAGTGAAAATTGGAGAATGAAATCAAGGGATAAAAGCAGGATACAGACTGCGGAAATGCTGTTTTTACGTAATGTGAAAGGATGCACAAGAACAGATAGAATAAGGAATGAAACTATACGAGAAGAATTAAATATATATAAAATTGAAGATAAAAACAGCGAAAATAATAAGAAATGGACAGAACACTTAATGAGAATGAACAACGAAAGAATACCAAAAAAGAACCTTCCTGTATAATCCCAGAGGAACAAGAGATGTTGTCCGACCACGCAGAAGATGGACTCCACTTTTAACTTCGCCGGAACAGGCTGCATAGCCTAAACCTTGTAGTAGAAGAAGAAGATATATATATCCACGGATGTGGTCTCGAGGTAGCGTGCTGCCTTGTCACGCAGCGGGCCCGGGTTAGGGGCAGTTTTTCTGGGTGAGGTTTTCATCAGGGTTTTTCCTCACCTGTAAGACAAATGTCAGGAAAACTTTAAGGCCCAAACGGTCCCGAAATCATATGGCCATCATCATCATCATCCTTATCATTATCATCATCATCATCATCCTTCACCGGTATGGAAAGCAACGGGAAGCTACCACACCTACCATTCCCTAGTAAAGCTGCAAGCATAGCATGAAAATGTTATAATTGCAGTGAAAGACCTACCATCGGGCAGAATTATTATGGATGGATATATATGGATGGATATATATATATATATATATCCACGGATGTGGTCTCGAGGTAGCGTGCTGCCTTGTCACGCAGCGGGCCCGGGTTAGGGGCAGTTTTTCTGGGTGAGGTTTTTATCAGGGTTTTTCCTCACCTGTAAGAGAAATGTCAGGAAAACTTTAAGGCCCAAACGGTCCCCGAAATCATATGGCCACCATCATCATCATCCTTATCATTATCACCATCATCATCATCATCATCCTTCACCGGTATGGAAAGCAACGGGAAGCTACCACACCTACCATTCCCTAGTAAAGCTGCAAGCATAGCATGAAAATGCTATAATTGCAGTGAAAGACCTACCTTCGGGCAGAATTATTATGGATGGATATATATATATATATATATATATATATATATATATATAATATTCTTCTCTACGTGTGTATGTTACTGAACTCCTTCTAACCGACTGGACCAATTTTGATGAAATTTTTTGTGAGAATTTGTGTGGCTCTCTGAATGGTTTAGATTCACAATTGGACCCTCAAAAACCAAGAGGTGTAGGAGTTCACCTGAAGTAAGCATTTAAAAATCACTCTAGCGGTCACAATTTTCTATGTTTCACAATTAAACTCAGTATATCCCATTAAAATAATTATTGTAAAATATGAACGAAATCTGACAATTAGAAGTGGAGGTTTACCTTAAATCCGAAATTAAAAACTGCCTAAACTACTGGACTGATTTTGATGAAATTTTTTTGTGTGTTTGAGTGGGTCCCTGGATGGTTTCGATTCACAAGTGGACCCTCTAAAACCATTAGGTGCAAAAGTTCACCTGAAGTGAAAATTTAAGTTTGCTCTAGCGGTCACAATTTTCGATGTTTCACAATGAAACTGGAGGCTTACCTGAAATCCGAAATTAAAAACTGACTAGCAACCGCCATGTTTGGTTCGTCTCAGCGTATATCATACAATTTAATTAACCTTTAATATTTAATTTATTTAGGTGTAGCAACGCACGCCGGGCATTAGCTAACAATTGTATAAAACTAGTTTAAATATGACACTGATTCACTAGCACTGTCGAATTTGCAGGTTTTATGATCCAACGAATATAAACTCTACATAATCTGAGTGTAAAATTGATCATACAGTTAAATATTTCTGGTAACAGCCAAGAATATTGCCAATCGATAAACATAATTAGTATAAAATATTAGGGCATTTGATAAGTAATGGCAACACGGCTATAACATTACAAACAAATTACTTAGGTTACTTTTGACATTATGAAATTTATTTATAGTCTCCTACCAATTCAACTATACGTTGTTAAATCCTTGGAATACAGAGCACTCCATCTGCAGCATCATTCCTGGATATCTCTTCATTGGTCGATCTAGAGCTTTCTGGATATCAACTCTTGATTGAAATCGAATGCCTCATATAGGTTATTTGATCTTTGAGAATAAGTTAGTTCCACAAGGGCTGCTGTCTGGTGAATTTGGTGGATGTTCTACTACTTGCAATTCCACTTTTCTAAACAAATTCTATTGAACATCTTTTTTAAGGGCGGTATTACTTACTAAATGCGAGAAATAGTGAAAGTATTAACAAAATATTGCCATTTTTTCAAGAGTTTAAATATTACATATTTATACAACAAATACTGCTCAACAACATACTAAAAGATTACAATGGTCACCACTAGGATCGCTGATTTACAACAGTGTTGCCATTATTCAAGAATTTAAATATATTGGATCTATAATAGATAAATGTGTTACTTGTGAAAAATATATTAACAGAGTAAATTGTGCAAGGAAGGCGATTAGATCCCTGAGTGGTATTTTAAGGAATAGAAATTTGACCAGAAAAAAATAGAGATTATACAGACAATAATAGAAAGTATAATTATATTATTTTTGGTATGGACATCTTACCTCAATATTAATGTTGATTTGTTCTTGGACATGTTTCAAAACAATTCTGTTTTATCATCAGCTTTCCCAGACTCCAGAAAGCTGACGATAAAACAGAATTGTTTTGAAACATGTCCAAGAACAAATCAACATTAATATTGAGGTAAGATGTCCAGACCAAAAATAATATAATTAAAATAACCTCAAAATGTAACTTCCTAAAATTAAATATTAATAGAAAGTATACTTATATATGGATCAGAAAGCTGGACAATAAATGAAACGCTGCAGAAAAGAATCTTGACTACAGAAATGGATGGATTACGGAGATGTATGCGAATATCCAGGCTACAATATATTCGAAATACATATAGGCATATCAGACAAGAAATGGATGCACAAGAAACTGTTATCGAAAAAAATAACAAAGAGAGCTTTACAGTGGTATGGACATGTACAACGTATGTCGTAACACCAGTGGCCTACACAGGTGTTAGATTGGATAGTACCAGGCAGAGGGAAGAGGGAGAGAAGTAGAAGAACATGGTATGAGGGAATATATGATATCACGATGAAGAGGGGTATGGAAGAAGGATAATGGGAAGATAGGAATCTGTGGAAGCAGGAAGAAAGGGCGAACTGCTGTAAAGTGGAAAGCCTGTATTAATGTATTAATGTATGTTGCCATTACTTATCGAATGCCCTAGTATATTTTTCATATGATCCATGGTAAGTTTAAAGTTAATACACACAAACAGTTATATTGGCATGCTATATGAGTCATTAACATAAACAAATGTAAAAGTGTATCTATTATTCTATAGAGGAAAAAAAAGTGTAAAGAGTTGCCTCCCTCTTCGCTTATAAAAACTTCACAACGTACACAGTAACAACTCCAACGTGTAACCAGTACAGTTGTGCAGAATATACAAAATAGTTAAGTGGCTCCGAAAAGAAACAATAGAAGAAGAACCTAAAATCATTTTCGGTTTCATAACAAATGCAAATCAGTGTTAGAAATATCGAAAGTGATTCTCGTTCGTAATTTCCTAAGATAAAATGGTTACCATGGAAAAGTGGCTCAAAGGAAATACTTTGTCATTTAATGAAAAAAAAATCACTCAAAATTACCCCCTTTACGATTAATTTTTACTTTCAGTGCTAATGTTTCCTAATCATTCCCTGTAATTCGTCTTCGTCAAATCTTTGTTAATGTTATCCTTCCTACTCATTCTTGCCCTACCTACTGGGGGCTTTCTCCTCTGACTTTCCTGTATTATTCTCTATTCGTAACATAACAATCTGCCAGGATACAAGCTGCTGAAATGAGATTCCTCAGACCAATAGCAGGATATCAAAGAACAGACAAAAAAACATAACACAGAAATAAGACAACTAAAAATAGAAGAATTAAACTCAACAATAGAGACATACAGAACAAACTGGAAAGAACACTTGGCATGGATGACTGAGAATAGAATACCAAAAGCAGCATACAACTATTCACCATGAGGAAGAAGAAGTTTGGGAAGACCAAGGAAAAGATGGAAAGAGCAGCAATTTGGAGCCGGAACAGGCTAGTAAATAAGCCTAAACCGTGAAAAAGAAGAAGAAGATTCTCTATTTGTGCCACATGTCCTATCTATTGCATTCTACAAGACTTGCATCTTCTTATTATAGGGTACCCATAATATTTTCAATGTAAAAGGGGACATGTACAAAAAAATTTAAAAAACCTGGGACATTTTAAAAAAAGGTGGGACATTAACAAAATATTAAAAAACAGTTATTTTCATTTTACCACGACACTGTAGTCAATACAAACTTATAAGAATCAACTATTTACAAATCAAAAACCACTAAAGTCGTTGTTTATTACATTTAAAAATATTTATTTATCGCTGCAAGGGGTATAAATATCCACTAACTAAATCTCTTTCATCCAAGTTAAAATTGTATTTCTCCATCTCCAAAGTGCTAGAATTAGCAGGAAATCTCCGACATTGGCTGCACTGACCATGGATTGACAATTTGAAAAACGTACCAGTTACCAATATATGAGAGTAAAAAACAAAGATTATAGACCAAACAGTGCATCGTGGTCATACAACTGGCGCTTTCTAACATTCATATTTATAATTACATAGTAAAGTCGCCGTTCATAAACACATCGACAAAGCATCACCCCAAAAGCGGGACATTTGAGCGTCCCCAAGAAAACTTTCGGACAGGGGGACATTTTCCAAAAAAAAAAACAGGACTGTCCCGGGAAAAACTGGACGAATGGACACCCTATCTTATTATTTCTAGTCTCCCACAAATATCTTGTAACTAACTGTTATGCTCCATTTGTATGTCTGTTTATCTTTCTTTGCTCTAAAAATGTTTCTAGGTTTTTTATTCTCAAATACTCTTAATACTTTCTCCTGTCTTAAAGTAAAAGACCACGCTCCGCGTCGATATTGTAGTATAACTGAAATAATAACTATTTAATATATTTTTAGCTTAACATATTGTGAGAGAATTTAGAATGGCAAGAGTTTTCGTAATTCATAATAGAATGCGTTTTCAGAGTTGAGGAAATGTTTAGTTTCTTTCTGCACTCATTTTCATTACAAAATGTTTTAACCCTTGGAATCTCGATCCATCGCGCGACTCGACTTATATGCCAAGGCAGGATGAGTTAGATCGCTGGACCATTGTGCAAAATCTTATGTATATAATTTATATTATTTCACCTGGCAGAGTTAAGGCCTTAAGGAATTGTCTTCCACTCAACCAGGTTAGAAAAAATACAAAAATTAGTCTCACATCTAAATTACAATAAACATAAATTGTTACACGGTACATCTACAATATACTTCATTCTTACAATATATTTTGATTTAAAATAAGAGAAGCTCGAGTAGAATAAAAAGTGCAGAAATGATCTTTTTAAGAAGGACCAAAGGATGCACAACATTGGATCACATATGAAATGAAGAAATAAGAATTGACTTAGAAATATATTCAATAAATTATAGAATTCAAACACCGCGTCGGCTGAGAACAGCATGTTCGGAGAATGGAAGAAACAAGATTGTCTAAGATAGCATATCATTATAAACCGGAGGGATTAAGGGATATAGGAAGACCTAAGAAGAGATGGAAGGAATCATTGTGAATTCGGAACAGGCGAATCGCCTAAACCTTCAAGTGAAGATGATGACATTTTGATTTACTCTAGATTTAACGAATGAAATATAAAATGTACTAGATAGAAAGATGAAAATAAAACTAATAATAACATAGTATAATTTAATTCTGGAGAAAAATTAATTATTTAACAAGAAGTAAATGTATAAGCGTCACTTAAAAGTGTGAAGTGTGCTGCAACCTCTGACATATTGAGGGAGGTAATTCCAGGAGCCGGACAGAGGCTACTGTGAAAGAAGTAGAATAAGAAGAATTGCTGTGGAGAGAGATTGTTAGTAAACTTTTATATTGTGACCTAGTATCAATATTGTGGTAAGAAGATAACTTCTCTAATCTAGACGCCAGGTAACCAGGGGTGCAAGAATTGAGAAGCTTGAAAATAAATGAAGGAAGTGCAATCTACGTCTGTCGCTAAGGTGGAGCCAAGATAGATTACTGAAGTGTTTGGAAGTATGATCAAACGGCGCATATTGAAAATAAAACGAACGCAAGCATTATGAACACGCTGCAGTCTGTGCGAAAAATCGTAGTTTAGGTCATTATATATAAAGCAAGTAACCAAAGTGTGGCAACACAAGATTCTACACAATGGTATATTATTATTATTATTATTATTATTATTATTATTATTATTATTATTAGTATTGGGGCTTGCCGTAGCGTAGTCGGTAAAGGCAATACGCTATAATCCGGAAGGACAAGGGTTCGAGCCCTGGTGGATCAGGATTTTTAAACTGACCCAAACCTTCTGGAGTCACCATGGCCTGCAATTGACCCAGCATCTAACGGAAATGAGTATCAGAGACTTGTTCTTGCGGCAAAGGCTGCCGTCATGCAGGGCTGACAACCCGGCTGACTCAAGTGCCGATTGACTAGAAAAAGTGCGATCATTAATCTCCTACTATCCCAAGGGACGCCTATAGCAAGATCACTTTACCTTTTTATCATTGTTGTTATTATTATTATTATTATTTTTTTTTTTTTCATTATCTTGCAGCTAGGAGACATTCTGAACTAGCTTCTCCAGATATCAGTCCAATTAGAGGTCATGGAGGAAGAATGGGGGAGTTTTCTCCAGATATCAGTCCAATTAGAGGCTATTCAGCACGAGCGAGAGGGTAAGTAATTTGTACTCTTTACGCAGACAAAGGAACTACTTCTGAAATTGCCATAATGCCTATTTTTAACTCCCTTCCGCCGACTACTTGCATGAGTTAACATTACAAATTCGATCGGTCATACACATTTATGTTATCATTAATAATAGTATTCTTATGTAATTATATATTCTTTAATTTGCTTATGCATAGGGAAAAATTATAAATGTCCATGAATAATTGAGGCGTTGACATGCGAAAAGTAGTAAATCATAAACATAACATTTTACAAGTAAGCAAAAAAAAAAAAAAACAATTTTGACGCTTTTAAATTTAAATATATTTTGTAAAGCGAATATGGATATTTTGTAACTATTTTTCATATAACATTTCTTGTATAGTACTGTCAAAATTATCATCATCATCCGTATCATGGCAGCTGCCGCCGTCTTCCGGAAACCAAACGCCATTCCTCTCTATCCATCCATTGATCTTCCTCCATTCCTCTGATATTCATAGCTGCTTGTACCCCTTCTATCCAAGTTTTCTTCGGTCTTCCTCTCTTCCTCCTTTCCATTGGGATCCATTCCATAACAATTTTTGGCAATCTTTGCTCTGGCATTCGTTTGACATGACCATACCACAGCAATCTTTTCTTTTCTATGATGTCTATGATGTCCGGCTCCTCTTGTACACCAATAATTTCCCTTATTTCTTTATTTCGTATTCTATCCATTCTAGATTTTCCAGCTGATCTTCTTAAAACATCCATTTCTGTACTTAAAATTCTTTTCATTTCCCTGGTAGAAATTTGCCAGACTTCAGCACAATATGTTAAAATACTCTGAATTATGGTAAAAATAATGTTGGGGAAGTTCTTATTTGCTTCCCTTGTAAAATTGTCTTTTTATGGCTTACTACCTTTTCCATGCCAATGCCTCAATTATTAGAAAATTACTTATTAAATATGAAAATGTATCGTTACTTATTTTTACATAATACTTCATAATTACATTTTTTACATATTTTACTTTTTTTACGTAAAACTATATATTCTGCCTCTTAATTAAAGAAATTAATTTTCATAAGCGGAATGTACTTTAAAACAGTCTGTATGACAATATTTGTTTACATTAGGAATTCGTGTACCAGACTTATAAAAACTTTATAAGTACATGGGCTTACAAGATACAAGAAGACGAAGATATAAGTACAATGCAAGCAACTTTATAAGTACATGGGCTTACAAGATACAAGAAGACGAAGATATAAGTACAATGCAAGCAACTTTATAAGTACATGGGCTTACAAGATGCAAGAAGACGAAGATATAAGTACATGGGCTTACAAGATACAAAAAGACGAAGATATAAGTACAATGCAAGCAACTTTATAAGTACATGGGCTTACAAGATACAAGAAGACGAAGATATAAGTACAATGCAAGCAACTTTATAAGTACATGGGCTTACAAGATACAAGAAGACGAAGATATAAGTACAATGCAAGCAACTTTATAAGTACATGGGCTTACAAGATACAAGAAGACGAAGATATAAGTACAATGCAAGCAACTTTATAAGTACATGGGCTTACAAGATGCAAGAAGACGAAGATATAAGTACAATGCAAGCAACTTTATAAGTACATGGGCTTACAAGATACAAGAAGACGAAGATATAAGTACAATGCAAGCAACTTTATAAGTACATGGGCTTACAAGATACAAGAAGACGAAGATATAAGTACAATGCAAGCAACTTTATAAGTACGTGGGCTTACAAGATGCAAGAAGACGAAGATATAAGTACAATGCAAGCAACTTTATAAGTACATGGGCTTACAAGATGCAAGAAGACGAAGATATAAGTACAATGCAAGCAACTTTATAAGTACATGGGCTTACAAGATACAAGAAGACGAAGATATAAGTACAATGCAAGCAACTTTATAAGTACATGGGCTTACAAGATACAAGAAGACGAAGATATAAGTACAATGCAAGCAACTTTATAAGTACATGGGCTTACAAGATACAAGAAGAC
This sequence comes from Diploptera punctata, assembly GCA_030220185.1. NCBI lineage: Eukaryota > Metazoa > Arthropoda > Insecta > Blattodea > Blaberidae > Diploptera > Diploptera punctata. The sequence continues at coordinate 3,476,133 of JASPKZ010001586.1, read as the reverse complement.
GAAGATATAAGTACAATGCAAGCAACTTTATAAGTACATGGGCTTACAAGATGCAAGAAGACGAAGATATAAGTACAATGCAAGCAACTTTATAAGTACATGGGCTTACAATATACAAGAAGACGAATATATAAGTACAATGCTAGCCTATGTATCCACTATACGTTTTATAAACTTATCATTGAAACAGATTTTCAAACTTACATAAAATGTGCTTTGAAACAGTGAAAGTAGAGTTCGTTTACCGAGCACCGTAAACTTAGATATAGGAAGAAAGTGAAGGCTAGGATGTAGGGTTCCATATTGTAAGATATCTTTTAAAATCTGATCAATGTACGCTATTTATAGATGAAATAGTAGGCACACCATGACATAGTTGGTTACGGCAATATGCTACAACCTTGAAGGTCGAGGGTCGAGTTCCTGTGGGCCTAAACCTACTGGCAACACCATTTGACCACACAAGGATATGGAGGGCCTCCCAAAATGAGTGAACGGCTCGATGTCAGAGCCTCCTCCGTGACAACACAATATTACGACGAAATACATAATTCATACAAACATACACACTAAACATGCCATACAAATAATGATTATGATGGCCAGATGATTTTTGGGAAGAGTTTGGGCCTTAAAATATCCTCCATTTGTTTTACTGGTGAGGAAAAATCCCGAAAAAAAATTACACAGGAAAATTGTCCCAACCGGGGATCGAATCATTGTCCGCTGCATTCCAGACAGCGAGACTAACCCGAAACCACAGAGATAGTCTTGTTCAAACATCAAATTAACATATATATTAGAAAAATGATATGATTGCAGTGAAGTATCTGCCTTCGGGCAGAATTACTGTGGATGGATATATTATAAATAAATAAATAAATATATATATATATATATATATATTATAAATTCAATATTTATGCATGTCGTAATCTGTCTTATCATATGAAGTGTATAGGCCTATCTATACATTTTTTCCTATTTTTTTACAGTTTCCCAGATATGTATACAAAAAAAATAAAAACATATGTATATACAGAGTGTAACAGGACCTCACCGACAAATTGATAGAGATGATGGGCCATGCAGAGAGGATATTTTTTGTGAAGGAACATATAGTCGCAAACACGTCGTTTATGATCAATGTGTTCACCCGTAAGGGTCGGAATTGAATACAAAAAATTATCCTCTCTGCATGACCTTATCATCCCTACCATTTTGTCGGTGAGTTCGTGTTAAACCCTGTATATATATATATTTGCATAACATTTACAAACCAATATATATATATATATATATATATATATATATATATAGTTTCAGAGAAAAGTGTACCGAAAGATGAAAAATACCATTTTTGTAAAACATTTGCATGCCAAAAATATGTTTTAGTTTCTATAGTATGAGAGAAAATTGTGTTAAAATGAAAAATAATATTTTTTGTATAACATTTACGCACCAAAAATATTTTTCTCCATTTTATAATTTCAGAGAAAGTATACCAAAAAAGAATAAAAAATATTTTTTACATATCTATCTATCTTCGGGTTTTTACAGCTGCTGCCGTCTTCCCGTACCAAACCTCCAAAAGCCTATGGTCTTGGGCATCTTCGATGCTTAGCCCTCTAGCTTGCATTACTATCTTCATGTTTTCCCTACATGTTAACCTTGGTCTCCCTCTTTTCTTCTTTCTGTTCGGATGCCATTCATATAGTTGCTTCGGCCATCGCTCATCTTCCATTCTTAAAACATGTCCTAACCACTTTAATTCCTTCTACTCTATTCTTTCAATTATGCTTTCTTCTGCTTCCATTATGTTTCTAATTTCCTTATTTGTGACATGTTCTAATTTAGACTTTCTGGCACTTCTGCGTAAATAATCCATTTCTAGAAATATTAGTCTATTCTTGTAGTACTTATTGATTTTCCATACCTCACTTCCATACATATTTTTTTACATATAATTTACTTATGTTACTCATTAAATGTGTATGCTGGTTTAATCATAGTGTCATGTTAACGAAGGGTTGCTTAATTAGCGACATAATTTTAATTGAATTATCTTAATTGCAAGTAGAAAAAATTAAATTTGAATTTTACATTTTTTCACCATGAATGCAATGAAATTATTACTTGTGTCTTTAACCTCATATTATCCCAAGGGCCTCCTAAGCTGGAAATACATTATCTTTATATAATTTTAATATTGCAGAATTTCACCTCCGGCGGCTGGGCGAAGAGCTGTAAGTACTCCTGATGAAGAACGCATTCCTTGCCCTGCATACACCACACCTGAAGATGTCATACCACCATATGAGAGCAGCATTCCTCCCAGCCCAAACAGAAGAAGACCACGATATATGCACAGTCCTGGATCTTACACACCTCGGCAACTTTTCCAAGCTTCACCAGATGAATCTATGAGTCCTCAGCCCCTGCCACAGACTCCAAGATCACCGAGGAGAAGAGTGTGTACCTCCGCTGATACTTCTCAAGAAGAGAGGGCTATATGTTATACACCACCTCGTTGTCCAGCTACTTCATCACCCAGAAGAAGAGTGGAATCTCCAGCTAACCGAAGAGTATCTTTTAATGAAGGAGGAGCAAGCGGATCAAGAAATTGTTCTGGTTGCTGTGGCAGTAACTGCTGTGAGCATTAATTTTTCGAAAAAATAAATTCATGTATAAAACCGGTTACAATAATAAATAGTTCCCTGAAATAATATTTGGATTTTCGATATATCTCCATCAGCATTCGAATCTTTATAATATACTTATTTATTTACTGTAACCTTTAAACCCAATGCGCTCATTCCATTAAATAACAGAGAAACTGAGGCTGGAAGTAGCTAGGTCTACATGCAGTGACGTGAATTCAACCCCATCTACCTCAGCTCTGCTGGGGTAATTAGTTTATACATAATATTGGATTAAAGTAAAATAATAAATTGCCAAATTTCATTCAGATCCATTACGAGTGAAGACATTCAAAATTTCCCCCCACGCCAGTTCACATCTGTCGCATTCAGCTTGGCGGAGCTTTTTGCATTCACATAATCCCTACTAACACCAGCTACTAAATAAGAGATGAATTCACGCATGCGCATATAATATATTTCGATGTGTGGTTTTTAGACGAAACTAGTGTAAAAAGGGTTGATTATTATTGATTACCAGCTAGATAGCTAGTCCAGAGTCCAGAAAAACAAAAGAAAAAAATACAAGTTGATCGTTAACCAAACATCGGCCTTGCACACAAGTCCGAATGAAGTTTCGACCTACCGATTCATGAAGAATTCCCTTGACGAAGAAACGTTATTTATCTGATGCAAAATCGCTAATTATTTAATAATTCAATTGTTGGAAATAATATATATATAATATATGAGCTTGTATTGCTCAATGTCAAAAATTTAATTATAATATATATATATATGAGCTTATATTGCTCAATGTCAAAATTTTAATTATATATATATATATATATATATATATATACTTGGGTTACTATCAGCAGTAACATGAACTGCGGTCAAGAAGTAAAGCAGAGGACAGCAATAGTAAAAAAAGGTTTTAACAAGAAGAGAAGCATTTTCTGTGGATCTTTGGCAAAATAATTACGGAAGAGGCTAGTGAAGTGCTTTGTATGGAGTGTAGCATTGTATGGTGCAGAAAGTTGGACATTGCGACTGAATGAGGAAACACGACTTGAAGATTTGGAGAATAATGGAACATGTAAAATGGACAAAGTAAAAAATTATGATGTGCTAGACAGAGTGGGTGAAAGAAGAACAATGATGGAACTCTTAAAGAAGAAGAAAAGAAACTGGATTGGCCACTGGCTAAGAAGTAACTGCCTGCTGACGGATGCCTTAGAAGGAATGGTCAAAGGAAAGAATATATATATATATATATATATATATATATATATATATGGCCATCATCATCATCCTTCACCGGTGTGGAAAGCAACGGGAAGCTACCACACCTACAATTCCCTAGTAAATCTGCAAAGCATAGCATGAAAATGCAGTGAAAGACCTTCCCTCGGGCATAATTACTATGGATGGATATATATATATAATGTTTAATTCAAATCATGAAAGTTATATTTTTGTAAAAGTAAAGTGATCCCACAACAGGCCCGGAGGCCCTTGGGGTAGTAGGAGGTTAAGGCTCCCACATTTTCTAGACAATCAGCACTTGATGTCAGCCGGGTTGTCAGCCCTGCGTGACGGCCGCCTTTACCCCAGAACAAGCGTCTGGTATTAATTTCCGTTAGAGGCTGAGTCGACCCCAGGGCCATAGTGCCGCCAGAGGGTTTGGGTCAGTTTAAAAATCCTGACCCCAACGGGACTTGAACCCTCGACCCTCCGGCTTGTAGCTCAGTGCCTTAACCACTACGCTACGGCGTGCCCCCCGTTATATTTTTGTACAAAACGCAAATAAACAATATAAAATAAACAAATAATGTGGTAGGCTTTGTCAGCTAAGGCAACATATTAATTTAAGAAGCTAGAATTACATAAATGAATGACTCAACAATTGAATGACCAGAGACGTACTGTATACATAATGAACATATTACAGCACGTGAGTTAATACCGGTACTAGGCTTGTTCAAATGCGCTAATAATTAGTTTTCATGCAGACCTTTCCATGAGAAAAACGACCTCATACAACACCAGATTTATTTGAATCTAAAAAAAATCAGTATTTTACTTGTTGCGTAAATTTGTTGTAACTATGCATTATTCGCCCAAGACAGAAATAGTAATTGGATGTACATTAATCTGAGGAGTTAAAAGGAATTACCAGTTTCCCACGAGGGGACAATAGGTCATCCATCCATCCATAGTAATTCTGCCCGAAGGCAGATCCTTCACTGCAATCATAACATTTTCATGCTATGCTTGCAGCTTTACTAGGGAATTGTAGGTGTGGTAGCTTCCCGTTGCTTTCCACACCGGTGAAGGAGGTTGATGATGATGATGATGATGATAATGATAAGGGTGATGATGATGATGGCTACATGATTTCGGGGACCGTTTGGGCCTTAAAGTTTTTGTGACATTTGTCTTACAGGCGAGGAAAAAAACCGATAAAAACCTCACCCAGAAAAACTGCCCCGACCGGGGATCGAACCCGGGCCCGCTGCGTGACAAGGCAGCACGCTACCTCGAGACCACAGCAGTGGACAAATAGGCCATAGTAGAGAAAGTTATATCTTATATTGGCTTCCTTCAGCAGGGTATAGAATTGTGCATACATGAGTATGAAATTTCTTAAAATGTTTATTTTTATATAGCATATTATTATGATAAGCTTCTAGAAACATATTTACAGTAATAAATTCCCTGTACTATTTATAAGCTGAACATTTTGCAATAAGGTCAGTCCTGGAGGATTATTATAGTAGTTACTAAGTTCGCCTCTGGTCGAAGGTTCGCGGGTTCAAACTCGGCCGAGGTCGAGGGATTTTTCTAGGCATACAAATTCTGAGTACGTGTTTCCTTGAAAATGGTATAAAATCGTGGGTCCTGAATCGTCTCCCTGTGGATTATCACCTTGGCGTGGTAGGGAGGCTTAGTACTAATGGCCCAGACGATCATAACCAGGATGCTTTGGCTTGCGGTTAAAGGGAACTAAGAATAATCCGTAACGTGGGAGCAACGACCACACTGGAAGCTGCAAACACGGAAGACCACAACGGCAGACACGGCGAAGATAGAAATATCGGAACTGAGAAAATGGCGGAAGTGGCAACCCAATCTATGGGGATGAAATAAGAGACCCAGCTCGGGGAAACAAGAGTGAAGTCTTCAACGGCAGTAGGCACAAGATGCAACCCTCCTTGTGGGGATAAAATACAAGGAAGCAAGTCCAAAGGCTTTAAGGAGGCAGCCCCTCCAAAGGACTAACCCTGCAGAACGTTGTAGCGTACTCAGGTGACATTTAAAAATACTTACAAGCTCCAAAGAGATAGCCAGACTGTGCAACGGATAACGACAAAAGCAAAGTACAAGAATAAATGTTTTGGAATTCAAAACCAAATTAAAGTAGCAACATGGAATGTTAGAGGAATACATAATAAAGAAACCGAACTGGAAAGAGATTTAAAAGAAAGAGAAATAGACATAGCTGTGATAACAGAAACAAAAAAAGAAACAAAAGAGGAAGCCAGTATCTAAGTGATTACATAATGATTTATAGTGGAGTTGAAATAACAGAAAGAGCCCAAGCAGGAGTAGCAATATTAGTAAGCACAAGATTAAGAAAATCAATAACAACATACGAATGAATAAATCAGAGAATAATGAAAATGAGATGCAAAATACCAAAAGGAAATCTTACTGTAATAGGAATCTATGCATCAGAGGAAGGCAGAAAACAAGAAAGAACAGAATTTTACCAACAACTACAAAAGATAATAGACTAAACAAACAAAAACGATTATTTAATCATTGTTGGAGATGCAAATGCACGTATAGGGAAAACATCAATTCCAAATATAACAGGAAACAATGGAGAAGACATGCTAAAATATAATGAGAAAACATTATTAAATTTCGCATGCTTTAACCAACTGAGAATAATAAACAATTACTTGAAACATAAGGAAATACATAAATATACGAGAAGTGATAGAGGATCATGCTCTATAATAGATTACATTATGGTTAATAAAAAAACGAAAAATCTAGTCAGAGATACGAGAGTCTTCAGAGGAAGCGACATCTATAGTGACCATTACCCACTGACTAGTAAAATAGATATACATATCAAATGGTATAGAAATTGGAATAAATAATTAAAGAAAAAGGAAGAAAACAAACAAGAAACCTATAAAACAAAATTGTTAGAATAAGAATCAATATAAGATTTATACAAAAGAAGGCTAAGAGAATATAAAAATACAGAAGACACAAAAGAGGAAATTGAAGAAGAATGGAAAAGTATAAGAGGACTCATACATAAAACAGCAAAATAAGTATTAGGAACAAAGAAAATAGGAGGAAGAAACAAAGGGCTCTAAAAATGGGATCCCGAAATCCAGAAATTGGTAAGAGATAAAAACAGGCCTACTTAAAATACTTAATCAACAAGAATGACCAAAACAGAATAGAATATAATAGAAGAAGAGGGTTAGTAAAAAATAATACCAGAAAACTAAATAGAGAACATTGGAACATAGCAGAAATGGAACACAATTTACACAGGAGACAAGACAAAGTATAGGCCTATAAATGTATAAGAAGTCTTAATTCTGAAGTAAAAGATAAAACAAATCTGCTAACTATACAAGATATTGAACTGGAAAATTATTATGAAGAACTATAGACGGACATACAGAATGAAGAAGAAATAATAAAAAGAAACAAACAATATGCAGAAGTAGATGAATTATAAATGCAAAAAATGATAGAAACATTAAAGAAATGTAAAAATAATAAAGCATGCGGAATAGACAACATAAACATAGAATTGCTAAAAAAAATGCCCCAAAGAATTTCCAAGAAAGATTATTAAAATCGTATAACAAGAGCTGGAAACAAAATACAATACCAGAAGAATGGAGAATTAGAAAATAATATCAGTTTTTAAAAAGGACGATGAAACAAATCCAGAAAACAAGAGAGGAATAAGCTTACTATGTGCTGCATACAAAATATACGCAAAAATGATAAACCAAAGATTAACAACTATAGTAGACGCAATAATATTAGAAGAGCAGATAGGTTTTAGGGAAGGAAGAAGCTGCAAAGACAGCGTATTCGCTATAAAACAAATAATAGAGAAGCGAAGATAATTCAACTTAGAAACGCACATCCTCTTTATAGATTATAAGAAAGCTTTTGACAAAGTATCTATACCAAAAGTATAGGGCATACTAAATGAAAAAGGAATCCCACTACGCTTGACAGCAGTAATTAAAGAAATGTATGAAAAAGCAAAAATAAAAATAAATCAAAGGGAACCAATAAATATAACAGGAGGAGTTAGACAAGGTTGTTCACTATAAACCATTCTAACGTTTATTTTGACGATATGATAAGATCTTGGAAACAAATAACAACTGGGGGCATTAACTTAGGAAATTTAATAATGAAAACAATAGTTTTTGCAGATGACCAGATTTTATTAGCAAAATCAGAAGACGAATTACAAAGAATGCTGTATAAACTAAACGAAATATAAAAAAAATATATAATACGGAAATATCATCAGAAAAATAAAAAACAATGGTTTTTAAGGGCACTCAACCAGTTCGGACAAATATAATATTAGAAAATAAACCAATAGAACAAGTGACAAAATATAACTTCCTAGATTGCGAAATATCATACACAACGGAAACAGACATAAATAACAAACGAAATAAGTTTAATTATATAAAAGGAACACTAAAAATAACTTTGAAAATAAAGCTAGAAAAGACCCTATAATGAAATTATACAAGACAATGGCAGATCCTATTATTACTTACGGATCCGAAACATAAACAGTGACAACGCAACGATCTGCCAGAATCCAAGCTGCTGAAATGAAATTTCTCAGACCAATAATAGGATATCAAACAGACAAAAAACACAACACAGAAATAAGAGAGCAACTAAAAGTAGGGGAATTAAACACAACAATAATGAAATACAGAACAAACTTGGAAAGAACACTTAGCAAGGATCACTGAGAATAGAATACCAAAATCAGCTTATAACTATTCACCACGAGGAAGTTTGGGAAGACCAAAGAAAAGATGGAAAGAGCAGCAATTTGGAGCCGGAACAGACTAGCAGAAGCCTAAACCGTGACGAAGAAGAAGAAGGAGATTGGATGAATCGATAAAATTGGTTACTGGGAATCGGACGATGTCAAAGACATTAATGAACCGATAATCTATATATTATTATATAAAATAATTAATACAATGAAATGAATCCTGGTAATGAAATTCCAATATAACATTTTCCTTGACGATTGAGGAAAATCAGGAAAAAATCTCAGTGGACGGGATTTGAACCCAGGATCTACCAAATACGAGTCTCAAACGCTACCGCTTGAGACAACTCTCTCAGTAAATTATAACTACAAATTAGAACTACAACTATTTATCTTCAGCGACAATAATTCTATTTACTTATCACTGTGAAAACTATTTCCTAGCAACGAAATGTTTAAGTTATTTCCATCTCGAGATGACATAGAATTTAAAATTATGATTGTCTAACCTAAATTCTATCAACAAATTTTATTTGAGCATGACATCTGCTCACAGTAAACTGAGCCAAAATTCAATTATTGTAAGTATATGTACTTTATTTAGTCTACAGTTAAGAGTTTTTCGAAAGTAATGCGATAGATAATAACCTCAGAGTGGATTATTTAATGAATATAGATTACTGCCAATCGTACAATTGCCAGACTCCTCATTCTCCCGATATCAATAGTTTCACGTTCTTAGTTAATGATATTAATTTACAGACTAATATATTTTTAAATAAAATTTTATTTTGTAGCAAATTTTTATGACAGTTTTTTCATCTGATTATTATTTGACTTTATAACAAAAAAAAACTTCTTTGAAGTCAAATTTTCATTGTACAAGTTAAAAAAACTTGCTAACCATATCACTAAATTTTTAATAATAAACATGTACCCGGCCAATCAACATTACATACGATTTCAGAGTTCAGGAAAGAAATATATAGTGACATGTTACGAGGTCTGACATAACGCTGCGGGACGGAGAAGCAAAGCTCCATATAAATCCTGAGAAGTCACAAGCAATTGTCATCGACCATCAAAGTCGATTAAACAAAATTGATTATTCATCGATAATTTCTGTAAATACAAATCAAACTGAAATTCCTTTTAAACCTTCTGTGAAAAATATTGGTGTATATTTCGACCAAAATCTTAATTGGCAGGTTTATTTAATAGAAACTTGTAAAAACATATATTGAATCTTCCATTCCCTAAAATGTTTGAAAAATGTCCTTCCTTCTTCATTGAAAGAAGTACTTGTCTCAACTTTGATTATGCCGCATTTTGATTATTGTAACTTACTCTAAACCGACATATTACATTCGGACAAAGACTACGAGTTCATAATGCTTGTGCACGCTGTATATGCAACCTACGTAAATCAGACCACATAACTCCAGTATTTGAAATGTTGTCTTGGCTCCGATTGGAAGACAGGCGAAAGATACATTGTCTCTGCTTCTTATACAACACTTTGTCCACCTCATCACCCCTTTACATCTACTCGCTTTCATTCGCTATCCTCCCACCATAACTTAAACACGCGATCGAGAGAAAATTTAACTCTAGCTGTTCCTCTACATCGAACATCTTACTATTCCTCATCCTTCCTTGTTTCAACCACACGACTCTGGAATTCCCTCCCCTCGTATATCAAGGACTGCCCGACTCAAAAACAGTTTAAAAAGAAACTCACTTCATATTTCCTTAGACAATATAATATATAACCCTGTTCCATGTATACTTTTATTGTTTCTTTATATTTTAAACTTTCTTTACCAAGCCATTTAATTAATCTAATTATAGGTTATTATTTTTGTTATTATTATTTTTACTTGCTTACTCACTGGCACTATCTAACCCGTAGGTTCATGGCCGCGCGGACATAAGCTCTCCATATATCCCAATCCTGAGCTAATGCTTTCCAATCACTCCCTGTATAATCTACTTCCTTCAAATCATAGCTAATGTTATTCTCCCACCTCATTCTTGGTCTTAACAACTGGGCGTTTTCATCTGGCTTTCCTACAAGAAGCTTCCATGCAAGTCTTTCATTCACCATACGTTCAACATGTCCTGCCCATCGCAGTCTACGAGACTTAACTGTTCTTATTATATCTGGCTTCCTATAAAGACCATGTAGTTCATTGTTATGTAGTCTTCTCCATTCACCTGTCTGTTCATCTCTCTTTGGTCCAAACATTTTCCTAAGTACTTTATTCTCAAATACTTGTAATCTCCTTTCCTCCCTTAAAGTAAGAGTCCATGTTTCGCACCCATATAATATAACTGGTAGAATAATAATAATAATAATAATAATAATAATAATAATAATAATAATAATATTATTATTATTATTATTATTATTATTTTTCTTTCTTACCCTTGTCAAAATTATATTGATAAATTGAGTTGGTATTTACTTGATGAAAATCCATATTTATTAATTAAATAAAATTACATTGTGTAGTCTACATCTATCATAATTCTTATTGTATGTATAATTTAACCCTGGTGAAGTGGAAGAGAAGACCTTACGGTCTTAACTCCATCAGGTAAAATAAATAAATAAATAAATGAAATGAAATGAAATGAAAGCTCAAACGAGTTTCTTCGATAAATCCAGCCTTATGTCCTATAAAATAATCCACTCGTTCAGTGTTGTACAAACTAAGTGAGAATTTACGAAAGAAGTTATAAAATAATTTTGAAAATGAAATCTATCAAAACTCGTTCAAAGGTAATACCAACTTGAATAATGATGCACAGTTTAAACTATCATAACTCAAATAATTGTTATATCTTTATAGTATTTGAGATTGAACCTAATTACTAAACTTCATGGTGCGACTTGGTCTGCCAGTTCGGTGCAGGTCTCACATCCACGCCCGTTAATTAGAGAGACATCCAGCTAATATAGGAGTTATATGTGGCTAGCATGTCGGGACTCAAGTCCGTAATGTCTGGTTTCCTCAAGCTGAAGACTTTAATTATTATATCCACCCGACCTCGTACTAACTGAAATTCCACGAGAAAATACGTGTCTTCCCCCATGGGAACTGAAGCCCAGCTCTGCGCCAAGACATGATACTTTAAATCCTTCGGCTAGGGCGCGGGACAATCTAATTATTAGAATTTTCAAACTGACCTAAACCCTCTGTCAGCACCATGGCCCTGGGATCGACTCAGTCTCTAGTAGAAATGAGTAACAGACACTTTTTCTGGGGGTAAGGCGACCGTCACGCAGGGCTGACAAACCGGGAGGCGTATTGTGCCAAATGTCTAGAAAGGTGGGATTTTTAACTTCCTGCTACTCCAAAGGTCTCCTGAAGCCTGTAAGTAGGACCATCATCATCATAATCACAAACACCATCATCATACAACTATTATTATTTTATATGTATTATTAAGGATTGTCTTTAGAATACAGCAGTAATCCTTCGGCCCAAATGTATGTTATTCCGCCACAATTTTCTATTCCCAGCTTCTTCTTCTTCTTTGAGGTCTCTGCTGTTCATGTTTATTCTCACTTCAACCATCCACTGTTCCCTGTGTTTCCCCCTTCTCCTCCTCCTGCCTTCAGCTTTCCAATCCAGCATCATTCTTGGGATTCCATTATTCTCCATCCTCTTCAGATGTCCATACCATTTCAATCTTCGTTCTTCTATTACTTTTATAATATTATGTTTAACATTCATTATTTATCTAATTTTCTGGTTCCGAATTTTCTCCTTTCTTGATTTTCTTAATGTCCTTCACCAAAAACCCATCTCTATTGTCAATTTTTTTTTTTTTTTTTTTTTTTTTTGCTTGCTGTCTACCTACAGTCCAGGTCTCTGCACCATACTCCATAATACTTTGTGCTACTGATTCAAATATCAATGTCTTGGTCTTATTTATATTATTTTTACTCCATATCACTAAATTTATTATTATTAATTTTGTTCTTCATCTTCATAGTGAAACTTTAGATCCGTCCGCTCATATAGGAGTAAATAATCTACCCGTCTTCTCCTCGAACTTCAATATCACGGCGTCCTGTAGGCCTATATTCATATGCCTGTCTAGCTGCTCTATATGGTTTAATCCGTTGTAAATGTGCATACATATCGTTCTTTCTATCTACAATCCTTTGTCCAATAGTAAATATTCCAAATTCTTTTCTGATTGATTCATTTTTTTATCCCTTAATGTGTAGTCGTCCACCGCTGTGGTCTCGAGGTAGCGTGCTGCCTTGTCACGCAGCGGGCCCGGGTTCGATCCCCGGTCGGGGCAGTTTTTCTGGGTGAGGTTTTTATCGGGGTTTTTCCTCACCTGTAAGACAAATGTCAGGAAAACTTTAAGGCCCAAACGGTCCCCGAAATCATATGGCCATCATCATCATCATCCTTCACCGGTGTGGAAAGCAACGGGAAGCTACCACACCTACAGATCCCTAGTAAAGCTGCAAGCAGCGTGAAAATGCTGTGATTGCAGTGAAGGACCTACCTTCGGGCAGAATTACTTTCGATGGAATATGTACTTTGCTGTTTTTCTTAAGAATCTCATCTCGGCTGTTTATTGTTAATTAATTATTGTTATTATTATTATTATTATTATTATTATTATTATTATTATTATTCTGGATATAACATGAGCGAGGACGAGTGCGAGTGTAGCCTCGAGGAGGATGGAAGAGCTGGTGGCCGTTCATACGGAACATACTCGATAACCACGACAGAAAACAGAATATATGAGTCTGGAGAATCGGAAACAGAGATTGTATGTGAATGTGGAAAGAAACATTCCGTTCCCTCAACTACCATGGTCACAGTAACACGTACCGTGAACGGAAGATTACCTCCAGACGATGAGGAAAATGCCGAACCAGAAGATATTTGTCCAAATGATCAACAACAAGAAGAATTTAATCCTGAATGTCAACAATATCCCAATCCTCCAGACAAAATATCAACCAAAATTGTCAAACGTTATATGCGTGGACGTCAAAGCGAATCTCTTCCTCTAAATACGTGTAGATGCGTTAGATGTACAGCGATGCAGACTAGAAAACAAAATCCGAGAGGAAGAGTAAGGAAATATGTTAATCAAACATTTGGAGCAGTACCAACGAAGGAGGAAGAAAAATACCAAGAACAACTTTACGGTAGACTTGTAGAGGACGAAGCTGATATCATAGGAGAAATCCATAAAAGGATGGGGAGAGAAGCCAGGATGCAAGAAGCGAGAAGAAGACTATTCACTCAGGCTGATCTAGGACCAGATCCTAATGAAGAAAGCTACTGCGGTCCAGAAAGCACATTTTACAGGTAATAATCAAAGGACTTCTATTCTTGGAGTACATGTGGCCACAGGGTAAACACACACAAGTCTAGAAACACAACTGTTCACGAAAGCTTATTAATATTCAAGTAATATTAATAACGGGAGATTTGTATTACTTCTAACCAAAATACACCGTATCCACAAATATAGTATCTTCTTCTTCTTCTTCTTCTTCACTTCACGGGCTAGGCAAATTGCCTGTTCCGCCTCACAGTTGTTCTGTCCATCTTTTCACTGGCCTTCCTAAATTCCTTGAACCTCTTGGCTTGTAGTTGAATGCTGCTCTTGGTAATCTTGTTACATTCATTCTTTCCACATGTGTAAACCATTTCTCTCTATATTCTCTGATTTTCTCATCCAATGGATATATATTTAACTCTGTTCTTATATCTTCATTCCTTTTTTTTCAGAATGGACATTCCATATCGTGCTAGACAACAGCCCACTCCAGATACACCCGGAGCAGGATATGGGTATGCAGAATACAGGAAAGCTAAAGCTAAAAGAGAACGTCAACAGAAATATCAGGCCCAACAGCCTGCATCGTGTTCATGTCAAGAAGAAGAGCATGAACCCAGGACCAGAAGAGTGTTATCTCGATCAATTCTCACAAGAGAGCAAGCAGGACTGGAACCGCGGCGACCCACACAGAAACAACGTCGAAAATGCTTTCCTAGGCAAAAAACTTCTAAGAGCAAAGTTAACTTGAAAAAATGGGGAGAGGAGAGCACAATAATAGGACTGGGTGGTCACTTAACAGGGTGAATGAAAAACCACTATTTTTATTGATATCCATATTACATAAGTATGATGTAGTATTATTGGCCGATAGCGAGGAGATACTAAAGGCCAACACGCACACACTATTGAGTAACACTAAGAAATTAGGACTGGAAGTAAATATCAGTAAAACTAAATATATGGTCACACGTAGAAATTCAGTATATAATGGAAATGGACAGCTAATGACAAATGAGGGAAATGTTGAGGAAGTGGCTGAATTCAAATACCTAGGAACAATAATCACAAATAGGAATGAGATGCACAAAGAAATTAAACATAGGCTCAATTCTGGAAATGTATGCTATTATGCATTGCAGAGACTTTTGATGTCCCAACTCCTTTCAAAAAACGTTAAACTGAAAATATATAAAACTATTATTCTACCAGTTATGTTATATGGGTGCGAAACATGGACTCTTACTTTAAGGGAGGAAAGGAGATTACGAGTATTTGAGAATAAAGTTCTTAGGAAAATTTCTGGACCAAAGAGAGATGAACAGACAGGTGAATGGAGAAGACTACATTACAATGAACTACATGGTCTTTATAGGAAGCCAGATATAATAAGAACAGTTAAGTCTCGTAGACTGCGATGGGCAGGACATGTTGCGCGTATGGGGAATGAAAGGCGTGCATGGAAACTTCTTGTAGGAAAGCGAGAAGGAAAACGCCCAGTTGGTAGACCAAGAATGAGGTGGGAGAACAATA
The DNA here is from genome assembly GCA_030220185.1 of Diploptera punctata. Taxonomy (NCBI): domain Eukaryota; kingdom Metazoa; phylum Arthropoda; class Insecta; order Blattodea; family Blaberidae; genus Diploptera; species Diploptera punctata. Next base: position 3,460,548 of record JASPKZ010001586.1, on the reverse strand, counting down.
TTAACTATGATTTGAGGGAAGTAGATTATACAGGGAATGATTGGAAAGCTTTAGCTCAGGATAGGGATGTATGGAGAGCTTATGTCCGCGCGGCCATGAACCTACGGGTTCGATAGTGCCAGTGAGTAAGTAAGTAAGTATACTGCCATGGAAGGCTGGACCTACATAGTAAATGCGGAAGATTGTACTTGTGACATTCTATTAGATGCACTGTTTCCGTAGATATATGTTTTGCGTTTCCAAGTTGGAAGTATTATTTTACAATTTTCATGTCCATTTAATAATTATTTGCATCACAAGATTTAAAAATGTTTTGTGGATAAGTTAGATGTTTTTGAAACTAATTCGAAAAACATTTTCAATTCTTACAATGTTTTTGTTTGGTCTAATGCCATTAGGTTGTCTTTTATGATATTTCTGGCTTTCTCCCCTGACACTGGCGGAATTGTAATCCATCTCTTAGGTTGGGGCACCTGGAAGGCGGAGCTTTGTTATCCCGATGATATGAAGGGTGATAAATGATAATGAAGCGCAAGGAGAGTTCTTAACCTAAACTTAAGCTAAATTCCAGACCATGGGCAACCACAGAAATGATTCCCTTTAAGGAAAAATTCCTATAGTTTGACTGGGAATCGAACCCGGGACATCATGAACAGTAGTCAGAAACGCTGACCACTAGCACATGAGGCTGGTCTTATTATTATTATTATTATTATTATTATTATTATTATTATTATTATTATTATTATAAGGGCGACGAGACTATATAATACTCGTGTCTTGAAATATTTTGAGAATTGAGTAAACGTCAATGTTGAAACTTGATACTGAACGTGGAAATATAGCCTCACATCCAGGAATGTTATTTTATTAAACAAACAGAAAGACAATTGTTTTGTTTTTTTAATTCATTGCATAAATTGTAATAGAAAACAAACGGCATGGACCGTTAGATCTATAAACAATATTTTCAGTTTCTTTTAATGTGAAAAGACCGTAATTTGCAACCTGGGTACAATTCTTGATCATAAAATATATAAATAAATATCTTTTCTACGGAGATATATGTGTACCCTCTTGCGTAGTCCTCCGGGCGCCCATTGTTTCTAGGATATAGTGTCTTATCGTTATAAATCGTGTTGTAGGTGTAGAGTTGACGAGACTCAAGCGGAATTGCGAAGAGCAATTGTAGGAGAACCACGGCCCAGAACGTCTACGTACTTTCCTATACGAACAGGACCAGTAGCCGCTTCTACACCAAGGAAAAAAATTCTAAAAAAATCAAGGAGCCCCAAGGAAACAACAACGCCACAAGCAATATGTACAACTCCTCGCCCTCCAGTAGATAAACCGTTCTCCTCCTCTACTGCTTACAAACCAAAGAAAACGACTCGCTGGTCTCCTAAGTTTACTTCAACCAAAATATATCCACAAACTGATGATCTACCTTCTGAAGATATATCATTTTCGCCTAGTCGCTTTGCCGAAGCTGCTAGACCATGTCCAGCTACTGCAGAACGTTATATGACAGTATGTCAACCTGGTCCTAAGGCAACTTCAACGCGAATATATCCATCGGTAGAGCCTACATTCCACGAAGATATGTCTTTTTCACCCAATGACTTTGATCAAACACCTATACCATGTCCTGCTGCTGCAGGACGTAATAGAACGGTTTGTCGACCTGGCCCTAAGGCAACTTCAACGCGAATATATCCATCGGTAGAGCCTACATTCCACGAAGATATACCTTTTTCACCCAATGACTTTGATGAAACAGCTATACCATGTCCTGCTGCTGCAGGACGTAATAGAACGGTTTGTCGACCTGGTCCTAAGGCAACCTCAACGCGAATATATCCATCGGTAGAACCTACATTCTATGAAGATATATCATTTTCACCCGATGACTTTGACGAATTCGCTAGATCATGTCCGGCTCCTGCAAGACGTAATAGAACGGTCTGTAGATCAGGTTCTAAAGCAACTTCAACGCGAATATATCCATCAGTAGAACCTACATTCCCTGAAGATATGTCATTTTCACTCAATGACTTTGACGAATTCGCTAGATCATGTCCAGCTCCTGCAAGACGTAATAGAACGGTCTGTCGACCTGGTCCTAAGGCAACTTCAACGCGAATATATCCACCAGTAGAACCTACATTTCCTGAAGATATGTCATTTTCACCCAATGACTTTGACGAAGTCGCTAGATCATATCCAGCTCCTGCAAGAAGTAATAGAACGGTCTGTCGACCTGGTCCTAAGGCAACTTCAACGCGAGTATATCCATCAGTGGAACCTACATTCCGCGAAGACAGATCGTTTTCGCCCACTCGCTTTGTACAACCTAACGAACCATTTCCTTCTTCGGGAAATCGCAATGAATATTGTTCAGGTTGTTGTCAAACTGGTCGCTGCGGTAGAAGAAAATGAGTAATGTACACAATTATATTTGAAATGTATTTTTATAAATTATTTGTTGTCCTGTTAATTTATCCTACTGCAACAATGTAACAGATTTATTTTAATGTAAACTCTTCATTTTATTTGAATAATATTGTTCATTCGATTGTTTTGTACTCCACAATTATTTACTTATTGTAATGTACGAAAAAAAAAAAAAGGAAATCTAGATTACCTAGAGTAAACCTACATATTTTATGATAATATTAAACGTAAAATAATTTAATAACAAGGTATAAGAGGCCCTTAGAGTAGTAGGAGGTTAAGGCTCCCACGTTTCCAGATAACACTGAGCAACAAAAAAGACATTTTGTTTTGCCTCAGAAAGAAAAATATGTGATTCTCATAGTATTTTTTCTCCTGAATTCAAACATGATACTGGTTTTTCTCCATCACGCAAGTTTTCCGAGAGGCAGGAATTTATAATTTCAAACACTTTAATATTTTCTACATTCGTAACTACACAATATTCCAACATTCGGACTCACCTAAAAACTAAGAAATTACGATTTTTTGCTATATTTCGCCTGTAGAGCATCCCTCTTGATGGTCCAACAATAATCGGCCAGCATATTAGGATTCCATTTGCCTTGATATATCTTTTCCATAGCTAAAATCTCCTGAGTTAGCTCATTTGGTTTTATTTTACAATGGACAAATGGACGAAAAAAACGTTTATTAAAAAATAATTATTTAAAGTCATTAATTGAAATTGAAATAAAAAACTGTGGGTGATGGAGAAATTCCGAATACATATTTGAAAAGCAAGATAAAAACACTGCATTAAGTACAACTACTGGTACTCATGAGACAAAAATCATGTTTACCAGTGTAATTGATACGAGTTATCAGCCCTATGTGACGGCCGCCTTTATATCCAAAACATATGTCTGGTACTTATTGTGTTAGATGCTGAGCCCACAATAACATCATGGTGCCGCCAGAAGGTTTAAACCAGTTTTAAAACATTGACACCACTGGAAAACCAACGCACTTGCAGCGTGTTGCCTTAACCAATTACACTTCAGCATACCCCGCTATTTATGTCAGCCTATTTAATTCTGCTATATAGAAATGTCATTAAATGGACGTTATATTAATTTTACATTTTATATTTGTAATGATGAAATAGAAAATACTGAATTTGGACTGGCGTTTCAAGCAGTATAAATCCAAATGTACTAGATTTTAATTGGAATATAGTAAAAAACAAAAGGTCTTCGTTGGTAATACAATATTTTATATTAAATGTTTATTCTTATTCTTCCTCTACGCATGAAAGCTGGCAGCTTGTTGCGTGTTCATTCACTACCGGTCCGGGGTATGATGACGTCCTTCCATCGTAGTTGTGGTCGCCCTAAATACCTTTTCTGTTGAGGTGTCCAGTCATGTACTTTCTTAACTAATCTGTTCTCCATTCTGTCTATGTGATCATTCCAATTTAGTCTTCTATCATTTATCCAGAGGTTTATAGGTTCAATTTCACATTCTTCTCTAATAACAGAGCTGCGAATCTTCTCTCTCAGCGTCGTGAATGTTTCTGTGAGTAATTGAAAATTTTACATCTTGGAAGTGAGTTACTAGCACTTCTTCTTCGATGGGTATCTCTTTTAGTCTGGACCTTCTTCCATGACCTGCTAGGCATGGGAGGCCCTGTTGGTAGTTACACTACCACCTGAATAGCTCATGGAGTCATTAGGACACACAAGCCCCACCACCACGTCAAGGTAGAGATACCGACGGTGGGATAAATAGGCCTATTTATAATACTGATTAAGTGGTAATGAAACATGTTATATAGTTTTTTTAAAAGACCGAAAATCCATTACATATTTCAATAACAAGTTTCCACTAAATCTCTAACAAAAAATTCTAAGATATGATATACATTTTCATACGGTGGCTACACTGATAGCAGAAGACCAATTAATTTGATAGTTGGGAGTGTAGTGCTAACTACCACTCTAGTGGTTAAGTTTAATTAATAGGAACAGCAATAGCAGGAGACGATGATGATGACCCATCAGTATTAATCAAAATCAGGATATTGTTTTAATCCTCTTCCTGAAGTATGTTATTTATTGTTTATAGACAGTTCCACTACAAATGGATGTCAGATTGTTGTGTTAAAGAACAATAATTGTCATCAGTGGATTAAGGTGAAATTATACATTATTGAGGAAATGTTGCTTTCTTTTAATCTGATGAGAAATAGATATTAATGCCAGTTAGTTCTAGCACGGAGTATAAGAAATGATTCGAAATTCTGTACTCAGCTCCTATTAACTTCTTACCGTGAGGTAGTTTTCATGTTGTTTCGGGCGTAATAAAACAACACAGCTGATCGTGTAGAACTCCAAAGTAACTTTATTTAATTCTATAAGCTTTCCGTGACATTTCACTCAGAAATTGCTGTAATAATTTACCTTGTTTTAAAGCTTACCTATCACACAATTATTTTACAGTCTCTGACGAGTCCACTTGCCACAGTCACTGTATTGCTGTCATTTCACAAGTAACTCGCTCCCGACACTGGCAATAATTTATATACACCTGGGACGGAAATTCCTCGGTCTTCAATCGAGGCATTTCCAGTATGGAAGATTCTGGCATCGAATCTTCCCGACAGGGAAGGTTGAGGCTTAGGGAAATGTCCGGAACGGAAAGTCCAGACGCATCAATCATCTTCGCGGGTCTTTCGACTCTCGAGTCAGCGACTCACGAATCTATTTCTACCAATGCGAGACCACTATTCTCACCTTTACCTGCGAATTTCAAATGCCGCTTTGCGAAGTTTCACAGTATTCTCCTCAATTGACTGAAACTATGCTTATGGGTATGACTACATACTTCAACAACATACAGCAAGAGAGATTTAATGAGTGCGAGGTGCAAAGTTCTTTTTATTTCAGAGGCAAAGGTCCTATAAACGATTGATATAATTTACTTATCATCTGGGAGGGTGGCCGAAATACACCTAATAGGCTATGTTGTCTGTATGTCAACCGTTTGTCAATATGCGCTCCAAGGCAATTTACTGAAATTAAAGTTTGAAAAACATTCCATTTAAGACCAGTAAGTGGTTTATTGGTATGTGTTATACTTTTTGTGACTATAATAATTTGTGCCTTGTTAGAGTTTATTTTTCATTTACTTCCCCATTATGTATATTCATGTAGAGCTCTTTGCAATTTTGTGATAGCATAGTCAATACTTATATGATAAGTGGATAAGTGTATAGGGCAGTAGGCCAATCATCTGGATACAAGCTGATGTTAATTCTTGAGCTGAGTTTGAAATCTTAGACTTGTGAGTGTACATGCCTAATATTGGAGACAAAGCTGCTACGTTAATGAAAACGTTATCGAGTAGGCCATGTTAATATCACGTGGTAACGATATAATATACATTGTAGTCATCTCAAAGACTGCGTGCGGCATGCGACTGTGGTCTACAGACTGATTGAGAAAATAGAGGTTCAGTTTTGTCTCCTCAAAACTGAATCCATTTTAAATTCAAAGTTTTAGTTACCACAATGCTCAAAAATAATTTAATTTTAATGCATTCAATTTCTTTTCTCTTTATCAATGTTTATCTAATTCAAAACGAATAATAATAATAAATATGGAGAATGGCTATTTCTCAAGAATTTATTAATTTTATTCAAGCAATATTTTCATGATGATAGTATGAAGAGAACATGTAGAAATTAAACACAGCCATATCAGGTAAATATTAATTATTTATTTTGTGACGTTTGGAAAACTCAATAAAAAAACTGGTAATTTACTAGAAGACATGCAGTCAATCATACCGTCTGAGAAAAAATAATATTGACAAGTCTTAAACATACAAAGCTAACAAAAAGAATTTACCTTAACCTAATATTTGGCTATATTAACGCTAATGCCATCTATGAATATTATAATTACACATAATATCAGATGCTACACAAAATGGTTAAATCTAAGGTAGGGGGTCAGTTATTTTTCTTAATTTTTAAGTGTAAGACTGATGTGGATTAATATTTTGTTTTATTAGTGTATTCCCTTAAGCTATACGCATAATTCATAGGTTTTTCTAACGTTACAAAATATGATTTTTTTTAGGTTAATTTCCCTCATTTGTCATTAGCTGGCCATTTCTATAATATAATATATTTTTGTCTGTGACCATATATCAGTAAAACTAAATATATGGTGTCCCGCGCCGTAGCCGAACGGTTAAGGTAGGAAGCCTTGGCGAAGAGCTACGGGACTTGCGCTGGTTCGAGTCTTCATGGGGGAAGAAATTTTCTAATGGTATTTCGGCCAGTATGGGACCGGTGCCCACCAAGCATCGTGAGGCAAATGGGTAGCTACAATAAGTAGCTCCAGGTTGAGGAACCAGCTATAACGGCTGGGGGACTCGACATGCTAACCACATGTCACTCCTATACTGGCTGTTGATCATCTACCTCTGTGATTGACACATGTGGATGTGAAGGGCCAGCAGCCGGCTGGTAAAAGGGCAAACGCTGAAAAAGTGGAAGACCCTCAATCGGAAATATATGGTCACACGTAGAAATATATAATGGAAATGGACAGCTAATGACAAATGAGTGAAATTTTGAGGAAGTGGCTGAATTCAAATACCTAGGAACAATAATCACAAACAGGAATGAGATGCACAAGGAAATTAAATATAGGCTAAATTCTGGAAATGCGTGTTATTATGCATTACAGAGACTCTTGACTTCCCAACTCCTTTCAAAAAACGTTAAACTGAAAATGTAGAAAACTATTATTCTACCAGTTATATTATATGGGTGAGAAACATGGGCAAGGAGATTACGAGCATTTGAGAATAAAGTTCTTAGGATTTTTTTGGAGCAAAGAGAGATGAATAGACAGGTGACTGGAGAAGACTGCATAACAGTGAATTACATGGTCTTAAAAGGAAGCCAGATATAATAAGAAGAGTTAAGTCTCGTAGACTGCGATGGGCAGGACATGTGGCACGAATTGGGAATGAAAGACGTGCATGGAAGCTTCTTGTAGGAAAACCAGAGGGAAAACACCCAGTTGGTAGACCAAGAATGAGGTGGGATATATGGAGAGCTTATCTCCGCGCAGCCATGAACCTACGGGTTCGATAGTGCCAGTGAGTTAGTTAGTTAGTTAGGTTATTTATATTCCAAATTCCTTTAAATTTTCAGTATATTCTGTTCTAATTAGGTTATTTATATTCCAAATTCCTTTAAATTTTCAGTATATTCTGTTCTAATTCGGAGAAAAATTTACACACAATTATACCCCTCAAGTCATTTGTTATTCACATATTGCTACAATAAGTTATGCGGTTTTTTGATATTTTTCTTCGAATTACTGCAGATTGTCATTTCCATTAGGCATCGCTGTGGTCTCGTGGTAACGTTGTTGCCTTGTGAGTCCGGGTTTTATTCCCTGGTGTGAAAAGTTTACTAGGTGAGGTTTTACGTGTTTTTTCTTAACCTACAAGAGTATTTGTGAAGGGGCCACACCGGGATTTTTCGGAGTTGCTTGATATATGTCGAACCAGGATCGCCATAACACACTACATATCACCGTAGAGTATATAACATCTCATTCATTCCATAACGTAAAGACGGGTGAAATACAATGAACCTAAAGAAAGATTGTCGTATTAGGATCCTAAAACCCGAACCCATTTCTTCTAATCTAATCTAATCTTGAATCGCTAGGTCTCTCAACCTGAGTTATACCACAATTTTACACATGTATTTTACAGTATTACAGGATAATCGGAAGAAATAGATCATTTGACCTGGAATAAAAAATGGATAACATTCAAGAAAACCCTGTTAGAAAATGTAATTGTGGTTCTGGTGGCGGAAAAACTTCCCTTAATGACAAATCCAGTAAAGAAAACAAATCTGCATGTCTCTGTGGCGAAAGTATAAATAAGACTAGATCTACGTCATCTTATCAGGTGAAGAGTGGAATGAAGTCATCTGGAGCAGGTAAATACAATATAAGAGTGGATCAGGTATTGTGTAAATAAAGTAACTTCTGAAATTATCTTGTGTTTCTGTCTACGAAAATAAATATAACATGTTTTTGAGATCTGATCAATGAAATAGTAAACAAAATTAATGTCTTCTTCTTAATCATAATTTTTAGATTTTCATCCTGTTTATTTCCAAAATCACTCCTCGGAGGAAGACATTGGATATGCATTCACTGTTTTCCGTCTTTAATCCGAGGCTTCATCCTTGGGACTGCGAGCAATGTATAAGATACGCATTGAAGTGGGTTGCTAGCCCGTTTTCATGGCGGATTTATTATTCGGGGTTTCCTCCCTAGGCCGATTGTCTTCGCCGAGCTCCAGAGCTCAGCCTGCCCCGTTTTACTTCGGAGTTGTCTCTCCTAGATGGGTTGTCTTGCAGTATGAATCCCATCCGCCCGTTTGTCAATCAACAAAGCAGTAGATGTCTTTGATCCGAGGCTTGATCCTTGGGACTGCGAGCAATGTATAAGATACGCATTGAAGTGGGTTGCTAGCCCGTTTTCATGGCGAGTTTATTATTTGGGGTTTCCTCCCTAGGCCGATTGCCTTCGCCGAGCCCCAGAGCTCAGCATGCCCCGTTTTATTTCGGAGTTGTCTCTCCTAGATGGGCTGTCTTTGCAGGACTAACGAACCCCATCCGCCCGTTTATCAATCTACAAGGCAGTAGACGTAGAGTCGCCTTTCCCGTCAGGTACACCGTACCGAAGGACTCCTTCTCCGCTGTATCTGCCGTTGAGGTCTTCACCGTAACCCTGGCAAAGGGCCCTCACAAGGTACTATCAGCTGGGCAAGTTGAACCAAGGTTTTTTTACGAGGTATTACTCCTCCCCCTCACCCTTTTTCAACCTCGTTTGGGACAGGCTATGGCGGGTTTAAATTAATGTAAGGGCCCTATATATATTTGTTGGAAAGTTGAAAAAAATGAATGTTAAAAATATGTACATTTCTTATTCAGATCGTGAGAGGAGCACAACAAATATGGAATGTCTTTGTGGGTCTGGACCACGGAGCAGTGGTACAAATATGGGATGCCTTTGTGGTTCAGATAAGAAAAGGAGTGGAACAAATGTGGTATGCCTCTGTGGATCAGGTAAAAAAAGGAGCGAAACAAATATGGGATGCCTTTGTGGTTCAGATAAAAACAAGAGTGGAACAAATGTGGGATGCCTTTGTGGTTCAGATAAAAAAGGTAGTGGAACAAATGTGAGATGCCTTTGTGGTTCAGATATAAAAAAGAGTGGAACAAATGTGGGATGCCTTTGTGGTCCAGATAAAAAAGGCAGTGGAACAAATGTGAGATGCCTTTGTGGTTCAGATAAAGAAACGAGTGGAACAAGTAGAGGATGTCTGTGTGGATCAGATCGCAAGAGTGGAACAAGTATGGGATGCCTTTGTGGTTCAGATCAAAAAAAGAGTGAAACAAATATAGGATGTCTATGTGGATCAGATCTAAAAAAGAATAGTACAAGTATGGGATGCCTTTGTGGAACAGATAGCAAAAAGAGTGAAACAAATACGGGATGCCTTTGTGGATCTGATCAAAAGAAGAGTGGAACAAGTGTAGGATGCCTTTGTGGATCAGATCGGAAAAGGAGTGAAACAAAAGTGGGATGCATTTGTGAATCAAGAAATAAGTCATGTAGTTGTGGATCACGACAAGGTAAGCTATTTATTTTTGCATTATGACATCAAAGATAAGAAACCCAGTAATTATTTATAGTAATGAATAATAATACATGCATAGATGTACAAATGATACCCGAATGAGTATTGTGCTCGAGTCCAATCCAAATACAATATTTGTACAATAGTATTTTAAATCACAAAGAAATAAATGTATATTCTAGTGCAAATAATAGTCTATGATTCATGAATGGGAAAACGAGTCAGTTATCTCATCGATACTTCACCGTAAAAATTCGTACTAACATGTTTGCCAACATGCTAATTACTATCTCCAAACGTTATGAATTGTTAATACGAGTACGTCGTTTTTATGTTATTTCTATCTCAACATCTCGTTAAATTTTCAGAAAAAACACATTACATTATATATATATTCATCTAGTCTCGTGTTCCCACTCCGAGGGGTTAAATTTTGTACAGTAGCCTCCATCAGTTACCTGTTGTCTAATACAGTTACCTGTTGTCTAATAATTAATTTTTCTCTATTTATTTAATTTTATACTGTCATTAATCTTTTCCTCGTTTTTTTATATATCTTGTACATATTATACATTTAATTCGTTAAAGTTAGAGTTAATCAAAATACATTATAAATATTAATTGTATTGTATTCACAACTTGTAATCGTTTATATATATATATATATATATATATATATATATATATATATATATTGTAATTTAGATACAAGACTATTTTTTTTTGTATTTTTTAAAACCTGGTTGAGTGGTAGATAAGGCCTTAAGGCCTTAACTCTGCCAGGTAAAATAAAGCTATTATTATTATTATTATTATTATTATTATTATTATTATTATTATTATTATTATTATTATTATTATTATCTATCTCGATCTTTCCATGTGTGCTCTTTCATTATTTTCATCGATTCAACTCCTCTTCTCTCAACAAGTTTCTAACTTGTTCCCATCTACAGGGTGATTCACTATAAGTATTACAGACTTCTAGGGGTTGTAGATGGGACTTAGTAGATAAAGTTTTGATAAGAAACATATGTCCGGAAACTTGCCATTTCGATATAAAATAAGTTTGAAGATCGAAGCACAATAGGCTTATATCGTATCTTGTGGTTCAGAATAAGTTTTACCTGACTTTTAGAAGTACTACAAGTGTGGTTCCACGTGACGACACTGTTCGTCGCACAAAATGTACCTGCGTCGCATTTTTTTCATACACATGCCCTACAAGACCTGGTGTGTGCTCAATAATTTCTGCTGCCGCCAGAATTCGTGCAAGAAGATCTTCCTCCGATTCGATAGATGTAGTACAACCCCTAGAAGTCTGTAATATTTATTCTGAAACATAAGACACATGATGTCAGCCATTGTGTTTCGATCTTCAAACTTATTTTACATCAAAATGGTACATTTCCGGACATGGGTTCCTTATTAAAAATGTATCTACTAAGTCCCCTCTACAACCCCTAGAAGTCTGTAATACATATTTTGAAACGCCATATATATCTCGGCCTATCATTTGGTCTCATCTTTTAATCTAAATTCCAGTGCTAAGTATCCTTCCAGTATTCATTCTTTACAATAGCCATATTTTATGTTACTATCCTCCATTTCGTTCTGTATTTTATCCAATCTAAAAATATCTCTTACTTCAGTGTTCTGTATTGTATCTCTTCTGTTTTTTTTTTCAGGAATGTCTCTTTAAAATCTCATCTCTGTTCCTAGAATTCTACTTAAATCCTTCTTTATTACTATGTTTCGGCACCATAAAGTAATACACACACGCATATATATATATATATATATATATATATATATATACAACATGATAAGAAAAAATAAATGTCTGGATGGGATTTGAACCCGGAACTCTGGGTCGGTACCTCAGCGTGTTATCCATTACACCACCAGGCGAATCCAATTTAAACACTTATTTTATATATATATATATATATATTCTCCATTATTATTATTAGATGTCGCGAGAACTCGGTTTTCACTGCCACCTAGTAGCTGACTATAACAAGTAAGCAAATTGAAGAGAATATTTTTACTTTATAGCAGTAACGCTTTATAGATGTTATAATTATATATATATATATATATATATATATATAGTTACAATATTTTTTTGTGAATTTATATATATTTTTTCTTCTAATTATTATAGACAGTTATTTGCACTGCGATCCCCGGAAAGAAAAGAAAAAGAAAACGCCATCATTTTGAAACATATTTTAATAAGACTATTATGGAATTAAATCTTGCATCTAAAATAAAACGTATTAAGCGACATTATTGTATTATTACCGGTACTTATTTTTATTATCATTCCTTTTATGACATTTATGTGGTGTACATTAGTCAATACTAATAAAATTCATTGTTAAAACCGTTGAGGTGGAGAGTCATAAAATAAAATAAGTTAAAATATACCTTCTTAGGTATTAACAATTGATCATCTGCAAAATGTAAGTTGTATAAAGTTTTGTTGTTTGAAATATGAATTCGCATGCTTGAATATTTTTTTCTCCGACTCTTTAATATTTCATGTACATATATTTTAATCAGAGTCGGTGATAGACAACATTCTTGACGAGGACCTTTATTTATCGTAAAACCATATGACAATTTACTGCCAATTTTAATTTTAGATACGCAATTGTCATATAAATTTTGTATAGCTTTAATTATTATAGTCTTAATTCCCATATGTCTTAAAGGAATCCACAGTTTCTCTATACTCATCTTTACTTTATAAAATAAATGAGACGAAATCTACTCTACGGTGGCACGTATTCTTATGGGGTTCCTGTTTCAAAACACATCAAGCATTAACACACATTACTCATAACCCCATTTATTGGGCTGGGCCCAAGACCTGAAGGAAAGACTACAACCCTTCTTATGCACCTATTCTACCCTAAGTTGACACACAGGAGTCACGAGGGGGTATATCATTGGATCACCACAACCACATACTTTAAAAACACGTGGTTTGTTAAACCACAATATTTTTTACTTAACGTGAGATGAGGATGAAATGAATAAATGAAAATTAAATGACATGATGGGAGAAAGAAAAAGAGCAGAGTGTGTTAATTGGATGAAATTCGGTAAATAGGAGAACTCCGAGAAACCCCGAAAAATCCCGGTGTGACCCACCACCAATAACATTCGAACCTGAGATCCCAGTCGGATAAGCCGTGCGTGCTACTCACATGTCCACTGAGACGGCTTAATAATACATAAACTTCCACATGATTTAGATTAAACCCAATTTTAAAATAATCCACTGTATGGTTATACATTTTTACATATTATTCGCTAATACACGGCGTGCGCTGCTACGCCTAAATAAATGAAAATTAATGTGCTTTTATGTTTAGTTGAATAAATAAAGGAAAAATAATTACAAATTTATATTTTTTAGATACCCCATGCTGATTACCCGGCGTTGCCCGGGACTCTACTTATCCCAATCTTCTTGACATAAATGAGCTGAATATGAAAATTAATGTACTTCTTATGATTAGTTGAATAAGTAAAATGAAAAAAAAAATTATAAATGTGTATCGTAATTATTTTAAGATTCCCGTGTTGATTACCCGGTGTTGCCCGGGAATCTACTTATCTCGATCTTCTTGGCATAAATGAGCTAAAAGACAAAATTCATTATTGTGAGTTATCCTTAAAAGAATACCCGGTATGTGGTACTATGCTTGTACAGGAATCTACGTACTTGTCTCGATCTTCCTGGCATCAATGAAAGATAAAAATGGTTATCCGTAAGAGATAAACATATGCTGTCACGGACTTTTTTGTAGAGCTTTTTGAGATATTCAATTCAGTGTACATTAATGTTGTATATTTGTTATGGTTTAGGCAGCGTAAGTCATTTAAGCGTCCAAAGAGCTACTTTTTTCACGTTTTCCACTATAAAGGACGCTTTTTAAGGGTGTAAGAGTTGAGTATCACAACCCTCTTATAGCCTATGTTCATCCCAGGAATCTCCTGAATATTTTGCAAAAAGCCACATAAAGTACGAACAAACAAACAAACGTTAATTTTTATATATTAGAAGATATAGTTCCATGGCCTGATGACAATCCGATTCAAAACAAACATTTGCGTTAACTATGATTCCAAAACCTTTAGGCCCTTAAACCACGCGTCACATGATCCAGTAGTGGGCAAGCAGGAAACTAATGTTGTCATTGTCCAAGTTTTTTTTATAACGTAGCAGATACTAGGACATACGGTAAAGATAGAAGTGATACCATTATAGGCCTTGGGAGGTCCTCGGGGAAGTGGATGGTGAAGACTATTACCTTTCTATACAATCGATACGAGATGTCAGCCAGGTTTTCGACCCTGCGTAACGGCCTCCTTTACCCCCAGAACATAGTATTTGACACTCATTTTCATAGAGACTAACGATCATGGTCCCTCCAATAGGTTTAGGCCAATAACATTCCTGACCCACCAGGGCTCAACTCCAGAGCTTACGGTGTGTACCATATTGCCTAAATCAATTATGCTATGGCGCGGCGTGCCCCAGGTCGTACGGTATGATATGTTTTATGTAAAAGCATTCCACTTTTCTTGCTGTCAAAACGTGTGCTAAGGTTTCTATATATAGATATCCATGTCTCCAACGAATAAAGCTTTTTGATAAAAAAAAGTTTAGATTTATTTCGTCCACCGCTGTGGTTTCGAGGTAGCGTGCTGCCTTGTAACACAGCGGGCCCAGATTCTATTCCCGGTCGGGACAGGCTTCTGGGTGAGGTTTTCTTCGGGGGTTTTCCTCACCTGTAAGACAAATGTCAAGAAGCTTAAGGCCCATCGGTCCCCGAAAATCATCCGGCCATCATCATCATCCTTATAATTATCATCATCATCCTTCACCTGTGTGGAAAGCAACGGGAAGCTACCATACCTATAATTCCCTAATAAAGCTGCAAAGCATAGCATGGAAATGCTATGATTGCAGTGAAAGACCTGCCCTCGGGAAGAATTACTATGGATGATGGAGATTTATTTCAACCAACTGCGTACATTTTGCTGTCACATAGGCCCGGAATATCCAGAAACTGACTAGAGAACCTTACGAATAGTAGTTCAGGGCTATAATACTATCGCTTGACCCAACTCATTAGTCGTCCGTTTTTTGTGAATATTACAATGCATGGCAAAATAATGTCCTAATATCCGGCTTTGTTGTAAAAACTATAAAGTGCTAACGTGATAAAGTACAATGCATACATTTTTTTTTTCTTTCATTCACCTCATACTTCATAACTCCTCGCAGACCCAGGGTTTCGTCACATCATTTGTGACATTCTCAATGCCGTGTCACAAATGATGTGTCGAAACCCTGAGTCTGCGAGGAGTTAAGAAGAAATGAGGTGAGTGAAAGAAAAAATAAACAATATTAAAAAACCTCATAGTGTTACTTCCTATCTACATAACTTAACAATGCATACATATCTGTTCTGCCCAAGAGCAGGTCTTTCAGTGCAAACTCAGCATTCTCCACTCTTTCCCTAACGCAGCATTCCTTTTTGTATCCGCATACAAACCCATTTATTTTAATACTGTCTATAATCTGATGTCTTTTCTGCCTCTAACCTTCTTTCCGCTGACCAATCCTTCTAGTGCATCCGTCAGGAGACAGTTTCTTCTTAGCCAGTGGCTAATCCAATTTATTTTCCTCTTCTTTATGAGTTCCAGCATTGTTCTTCCTTC
Source organism: Diploptera punctata (assembly GCA_030220185.1). NCBI lineage: Eukaryota > Metazoa > Arthropoda > Insecta > Blattodea > Blaberidae > Diploptera > Diploptera punctata. Next base: position 3,444,621 of record JASPKZ010001586.1, on the reverse strand, counting down.
ATCCACTCTAACATATATTTATTTTTTTTTATTTTCTCTGTCCATTTTATACGCTCCATCCTCCTGCATACCCACATCTCAAAAGCTTATAAAGTAGAAAATGTCATCATCATCTGCATTCATGGATTAGGTCAGTTGACCCGTTCCGACTTCAGCCCATCTGTTTCTAGGTCTGCCCACATCTCGGGTGCCTTTAGGTTTGTATTTTGTTATTTGTTTTGGATATCTATCTTCATTCATTCTGTCTATGTGTTGCTTCCATTTTTTTCTATATGTATCTAGTTTATCAGTTATTGCAAATATTTCAAGTTCCTGTCTTATTTCTGTGTTCTTGATTCTGTCTTCCTTAGTGCACCCTTTAACAGATCTAAAAAATTTCATTTCTGCCGCCGTTATCCTACTTAGATCTTGTTTTTTTATGTATCCAGGCTTCTGAAACATAGAGCAGAACCGGTACTGCCAACGTTTTATAAAATTTCAGTTGGATCTCTCTTGTTGTTTTGTTGTTTGTAGAAAATATCATCATCATCATCATAGTACATTCACGAATTTAGGCCATTTGTTGACCTGTTTCGGTCTCAAGAGAAACACCATCCAAAAGTCTTTTGAGTGGACGTCCTGGTCTTCTTCTTCCTGCAGGTTGATATCTTAACATTTGTTTGGGTATTCTGTGATCTTCCATTCGATGAACATGTTGCATCCGTCTTGACTTGTAGAAAATATATTAAATAAAATTCTTAAAATCGTCTTCCGGGCTGAATGGCTGTGATACAGTGTTTATAAGACCCAACATTTCGTCAAGTGGTTTACTGGACCAGGGCCATTCACTCCGGAAGACGATTTTAAGAATCAACATATTGGCCGTAAAAGTCTGCAAAGTTATATGAAATTAAAGTAATTTGTTCTCATTCTGCAGAAAACGCACAAACATCAAATAAGAGGAAAGAAGACTCCTATCCACGGTCGTCCAGGAATATATCGACAAGTAAACAACCTGGTGCACCAGAATCTTCCGTGATTTGCCCTGCCTATAAACAAAGTCAAAGACCTAACTATTTTGACTTGTATCCTTCTTCTAAATTCTGACATATTTTAGCAATAATTCACTCATTTTGCATATTTCAATGTAAACTCATTTCTTTATTAAATAAAACTTATTATAAACTATGGTATAGAGTGAATCAAATCAACATAGATGCAAAGGAGTACAAATTAAGTATTTTGATTAAAGAAATATTAGATGGAAATTTCGTTTCAAGGCCCGCGAAATTTTGAAAGTTTATACGATTATTTTTATAATCAAAATTACAGTGATATTAACACTAAGACGTAATTTTCAATTAATAAATGAGCTGGATAAATGTTTTTATATCTAACCTCATAAAGTTGTAGTTTGACTGAAGATGAAGGCCAAATTGCCTTTGAAAATGGTATCGTGAAAACACGGAACTTTATGAAGTGAGATGTAAAAACAATCTATACAACTAACTGACTAACTGGCACTATCAAGCCCGTAGGTTCATGGCCGCGCGGACATAAGCTCTCCATACATCCCTATCCTGAGCTAATGTTCTCCAAACATTCACTGTATAATCTGCTTCTCCCAATTATGGTTAATGACATTCTCCCACCTCATTCTTGGTCTACCAACTGGGAGTTTTCCCTCTGGTTTTCTTACAAGAAGCTCCCATGCACGTCTTTCATCCCCCATTCCTGCCACATATCCTGCCCATCGAAGTCTACGAAACTTAATTATTCTTATTATATCTGGCTTCCCATAAAGACCATGTAGTTCATTGTTATGTAGTCTTCTCCAACCACCTGTCTGTTCATCTCTCTTTGGTCCAAAATTTTTCGGAACGTTATTCTCAAATTCTCGTAATCTCCTTTCCTCCCTTAAAGTAAGAAACATTTATCCAACTCATTTATTAATTAAAAAATAAATGTATTTGTTATTATCAGGGCTCTGAATTTGAGGACCTACAAAATGCCTATAAAAGACCTTGAAAAAGACCTAAAGATATCTTAAAAACTGGAAAAAGGACGTAAAAAAATGTTGTAGTTGCTAACGAGTTGATAAAAAACAACTTCGTTGCTCGAGATAATTTTCATGAAGTAGTAAGTTATTAGAAAATTTGAAGTCATACAATAGTTCAGGCTGTTAGTAGACAGGTGGTTAAAAATATGGGGATGTGTTGCGAGGTGTCAATAGTTTGTCGCAGAACAAAAGTTTTTGGAATATGAAAAGTCTTTAGAAAGTCTTTAGATAGTTGGACTATTTTAAAAAGAAGTTGGAATTGAGATTAGGCTCTCCGGAATCATAAAAATGGTATAAATGTAGTCAAAAGAAGGTGGAGTTTGTAAAAAAAAAAAAGAGTCATTAAGATCTTTAAAAAAAGGACCAAAAAGTCGAAAAATTACGAATAAAACCCACCATTTTCTGGCCTACAATGACCCAAAATGCATATATATATATGTCCACCGCTGTGGTCTCGGGGTAGAGTGCTGCCTTGTCACGCAGCGGGCCCGGGTTCGATCCCCGGTCGGGACAGTTTTTCTGGGTGAGGTTTTTATCGGGGTTTTTCCTCACATGTAAGACAAATGTCAGGAAAACTTTAAGGGCCAAACGGTCCCCGAAATCATATGGCCATCGCAATCATCATCATCATTCATATTCATCTTAGGTTAAGCTTGGGATTAGGGACTCAACTGGCACACCATTATCATTATCATCACCCATCATATCATCGGGGCAACGTAACCCCGCCTTCCAGGCTCCCCAACCTCAGAAGTGGGTTACAAGTACGCCATGCCAGGAGAGAAACCAGGAATGTCGAAAGACAAACCTGGGGCATTTGAAAAAAAAATGTATATATATATATATATATACTTACTTACTTACTCACTGGCACTGTCGAACTCGTAGGATCATGGCCGCGGGACATAAGCTCTCCATACATACCTATCCTGAGCCAATATTTTCCAATCATCCACTCTATAATCTACTTCCCTCAAATCATAGTTAATGATAATTATTCTCCCACCTCATTATTGGTCTACCAACTGGGCGTTTCCCCTCTGGCTTTCCTACAAGAAGCTTCCATGCACGTCTTTCATTCCCCATATGCGCAACATGTCCTGCCCATCGCAGTCTACGAGACTTAACTGTTCTTATTATATCTGGCTTCCTATAAAGACCATGTAGTTCATTGTAATGTAATCTTCTCCATTCACCTGTCTGTTCATCTCTCTTTGGTCCAAAATTTTTTCTAAGTACTTTATTCTCAAATATTATATATATATATATATAATGTTGGGCCTCAGTTTCAGATATAAAATAAAAAAATGATTTTTCCTCAACTTACGAGTCATAGTTATTATTTTATTCAATGACACTCGTAAACATACAAGCTTATTAGAGTTGGTATTAAAGTCTTAGGGTGTAAGAGCTGTCAAATTTTTCCCAGAGGCTCTTGTTTGAGGCTTGAGATTCGTTTAATGGCCTTAAATCTACGACATGCGACTCAAGGCTAAGGTTCCCTTCCGAAGGAACCAAAAATCAGGATTTTTAATCTCTAAAAATTTACTGATCCCGGCCGTGTTTGAATACGCGAACCTTGGAACCAGAGACGAGCATGGTAACCACAAATACAAGAAGTAATTTATTAAGAGTAAGTATTGGGGCACTAGATAATAAATCATAGTTTCATTACGATCTTGATAGCCACAAATCAGCTTATTAGTAAGACTTTTTAACTCATGCCCCAAATGGGAGTCAATGAACAATCACATTTCAATGATTTTTTATTTACAACCAATCACAGTCGTGTTTCGCCTAAAATTTACCAACTAAAGTTTATCATAATACAGAAAGCACCTCCTTTTTAACATTCTGAATAGGCCATAGCATTATTTTGCAGTGACTGACTCTCCAAGAAATACGGCTACCAGATTGTATATATAGTGTATGAATGTCAACACGTAGCGCATACAAGAGATAATATAAAAACATTAGTAACAATTGATTATACCACCAAAAAAAACTACTGTTTGCACTTTCTTAAACGAATTATTTTCCAGGAAATGACGCAGAAAAATTTAATTGACATATTTACATCATAGGACATCAGAAATTAATTAATACCAATAACGTTGGTTACAAATTTCTCCACTAAGGTGCATTCTTACAACATTGCGATATTTTGGCAATAAATAATATTATGATCTGGTTGCAGTGATCGAACAAAGAAGCAAATGAGGTGTACCAATCGTTTCTCATTTATTTTCAAACATCGCCGTTTTCATTAAATACATAAATATTTTAAAATAACTATAGTTAAATAATGATTTGTGAGTATACAGCTTAATTTTATTCGTTAAATAGTCCTAATAAATGCCGCTCTTGATTTCCAAATTCTCTAGATAAATTCACTCATCACTTCGTGAGTCGTGAATTTATCAATAATTTGGAAATCACTCGTGTATAAAGTGTATAAAGTTTAACCGTATTGTCAGCCACATAAAGCGAGATGTCCACATTCAAGGACGGAGTGTACGTTGTAATTGATTCAAAATACTGGACGGTATAATTAAAAAAAATATCCTCTGCTGTGGTCTCGAGGTAGCGTGCTGCCTTGTTACGCAGCGGGCCCGGGTTCGATCCCCGGTCAGAACAAGTTTCCTGAGTAATATATTGACGTAGGCTTTCACGGCCGGAGTTATTATGATGATCTTGTAGAATATTTCCGGGCTGTTGGCCGTGGTCTTGAAGCTTGTAGTTCCCCGACGTTTCGTCAGTCTCAAGACAACCCTTGGGGATGCCGGAGCAGTCTCTGGCGAAACGTCGGGGAACTACAAGCCTCGAGATCACGACCAACAGCCCGGAAATCTTCTGCAAGATCTTCCTGAGAAATGTTTTCTTTCGCCTCAACTGTAAGACAAACATCAGGAAACTTTAAGGTCCTAGAGAGAGAGTGAGAGAGAGGAGAGAGAGAGGGGGGGGGGAAGGAAAACAAAACATAAGTGACTAAAGAATAATGCAATAAAATCAATTTTTTTTCTTATGTTCTCCTATCTACACATTTTTTTTGTTTTGTCTCATTTCACCAGATTGTATTACGACATTTCTGGATTTTTTTCATGATATTGGCGGAATTATACCCACTTCGAAGGTTGGGTTGCCTGGAAAGCGGAGTTACATTGCTCCGACGTTATGGTGGATGATAATTGATAAAAACACCAGGAGAATCCTTAAACCTAAAATTATTCTACATTCCGGTGAAGGGCGACCATAGCAATAATTCCCAGAAAACCCTACACAGAACGTAAGTCACGATCAAGTTGATATGCCATGCCATGTATTAATGTAACGTAGGCTATGGATACAACAATGCTGTTACACAAACAAAAATACAGCATGGCCACCAGGCTCAAAAATTCTAGTATTAAAATAAATTCTTAGTTTTTTTCATAATATGGAAGATTATTCGATGCGGAAACAATAAACAACAAATTCAAAATGGTAATGGATATTTTTCGTTACATATATGTGAATATTGTGCAGTAATTGAACACAGTTTTATCACATTATAGTAATAAAACAAAAATACAGCATGGCCACCAGGCTCAAAAATTCTAGTATTAAAATAAATTCTTAGTTTTTTTCATAATATGGAAGATTCTTCGATGCGGAAACAATAAACAACAAATTCAAAATGGTAATGGATATTTTTCGTTAGATATATGTGAATATTGTGCAGTAATTGAACACAGTTTTATCAAATTATAGTAATAAAACAAAAATACAGCATGGCCACCAGGCTCAAAAATTCTAGTATTAAAATAAATTCTTAGTTTTTTTCATAATATGGAAGATTCTTCGATGCGGAAACAATAAACAACAAATTCAAAATGGTAATGGATATTTTTCGTTAGATATATGTGAATATTGTGCAGTAATTGAACACAGTTTTATCAAATTATAGTAATAAAACAAAAATACAGCATGGCCACCAGGCTCAAAAATTCTAGTATTAAAATAAATTCTTAGTTTTTTTCATAATATGGAAGATTCTTCGATGCGGAAACAATAAACAACAAATTCAAAATGGTAAGGGATATTTTTCGTTAGATATATGTGAATATTGTGCAGTAATTGAACACAGTTTTATCAAATTATAGTAATATTGTAAATTACATAATATTACAATATGAACAGTTAAACACTATTGTTTGGTTGAATAAAGATTTTAAAGAAGGCAAATTCGTTAAAAGTTAAGTCTATGTTGGTTTAAGAAGTACTGGTATGCAGTATATTATAAGTGACACCTGTAAATAAAATAATAATTGTATAAAACTATTTGTTTTAAAATTGCAATGAACGAAAAATGCAATTGAACTTCACTGTATAACCGAACACGCGAACCTCGGATCCAAAACCTTGAGATCACAACGGATAACAAGGCGACTTTAGATGAGTTAAAATTAACACAAAAATGTTATAGGCAGATGTGGCTCTGACAGAGATGATTATTTCTAGTGCAATTACAGGGAAAAGCATAATTGTTTTAATTGTGGGTTAGGCACCTTTGCCACTGAGGCACTTTTATATGTATATAAGCCGTAAGCATGAGAGTATATGTTTGTGTGTATATAAATGTGGTCTGGCTTTTAGCAAATCCTCAAGGAATGAAGTATTGAGACTGTTTTCATTAATATGTTTTTGGAATAAAAAATTATACTGAGCAACAAAAAAGTAACTTTTTTTTCTCTCAGAAAGAAAAATATGTGATTCTGATAGTACTTTTCTCTTGAATTCAAATATGATATCGGGTTTTCTCCTTCACGCAAGGTTTCCGAAAGACAGGAATTTATAATTTCAAACACTTTAATATTTTCTACATTCATAACTACACAATATTCGAACATTCGGACTCACCTAGAAAGTAAGAAATGGCGATTTTCTGCTATATTTCGCCTGTGGAGCATCCCTCTTGATGGTCCAACGATAATCGGTCAGCATATTAGGATTCCATTTGCCTTGATATATCTTTTCCATAGCTGAAATCTCCTGATGAAAGTGTTCCCCGTTTTATTTTACAATGGACAAATGGACGAAAAAACGTTTATTAAAAAATAATTATTTAAATCCATTAATTGAAATTGAAATAAACAAAAACTGTGGGTGATGGAGAAATTCCGAATACATATTTGAAAACACGATAAAAAAACTGCATTAAGCACAACTATTGGTACTCATGAGACAAAAAATCATGTTGACCAGTGTTATAGATGTTCACTGATCCTATCCAGTAGACACTGAAAATGAAGAAAATCAAACTGCACACACACACACACACACACACACACACACATATATATATCTGTATCTGTGTGTCCGTCCGTTAACGTTCTAGCGCCCGCAATTTTTTCTTCATCGAAATCAAACTTGGCATATAACATTTAAATTAAAGAAGTAAGGTCGAGTTCGTTACCAGAAAAATCGGACCATTAGGTATAGGAGTTTACCCGAAACGAAAAATTTAAAAATCGCTCTACAGTTCGCATATTTTCAATGTTTCACAACAAAACTTAGAAACAGACCGAAGAAGGTATGCGGATTAACATGAAAGCCGAATTAAAATTGACTCTAGCACCGCCATTTTTGTTTTTAAGCAATGTATAGGTCTACTCTACAATTGAATTGGTAATTGCTAAAAGACGCTTTCTTCAACACAATTAGCTGACAAGGTCACTGCTAGAAGGCCCTCTATCTGGAGTAAGGGTATTTTAGCATGAAACGAAAAATGGAATGCTCAACTATGTCCCTGTATGATGGCTGGAGGAATATCCTTTAAGCACTGAATATGTATCTATAGGCTATATAAGGATGTTGAATCTGCAGTTAACTATTTTTTTAATTGGAGAAAAGCCATTACGAATTCAATTTGATTAAGTCTTAAATTGGCAATTTATACTATTATATATATATATATATATATTATTTTAATTTGTTTAATAACAAAGTAGGCCTAACGATAAAAATCATTAGATATTATTTAAATTGGTGTCAAATTATTAATCAACAATATGCAAATATGGTTATGTATTATTAGTTTTCACTGCAGTCCGACCTTTTAAATAAGCTGGCATCAGAATGTGAATTTATTTAATTTAACAAAAGAAGTGTGTATTACGGAACTAAGATGGTTATACAAGGTTGAGGAAGACTTAAGACAATTGAAGGTGAAAAGGTGGAGACAGAAAGCTAGTAATAGAGAAGAATGGGCAGTTGTTATGAAGGAGGCCAAGGCTCTTAGAGACCGTAGAACCGAAGGAAGAAGAAGAAGAAGATATATTACGGGAACAAGCAAAATTGGATCATAAATTAGACTTGCTGAGGAATTCGCTTACTTTATGTACAGTTCTTGTGTAATGGATTTTTAAAAAGTACGGAAAATACCTGAAAATTGAATAGAAAATTTGAGATATACTTATAACCTAAAATCGCCATATTAACATAAAGTTGGAAGATAGCTATGTACGATAGCTACATTATGGACACAACAGTTTACTGAAATACGCTTAAAAAATAACCTACACCAGTGTTAAAATTAGAAAACTAATCAAAATAATTTACTAACCTATATTGTCTATCTGATATGAGTTCATCCTTCATCTTGGCTATCTTTAGTGCGGTGTCCAGCAAAAATCAGTATTAGGACCACTATTGTTCCTCTATCTATATTAAGGACACATCCACTGTCAACATCACTTAATTTACATTCACTCTTATCCCGACGATATTCTTGACGCAATAGACAAACTAAATAATGACTTACTTGCAATTTCCCAATGGTCGACGAACATAGACTTAATCTTATCGCTGACATGACACAGTGCATAATTATAGACCGCCGCGAATTAAAAATTACAAAAAAATCCCTACCGTTACCCTAAATGACGAAAACATCCCTACAGCTCAGTAGTAGATAATCAGGTATTTATTTGGACCAGCATTCGGGCTGGAAATTTCAGGTGAATAATATTTGCAAGGAAGTGTTCTCAATTCTTCACTTCATAAATATATTTAGAAACTTTCTTCCCATGAAATTAAAGCAAATACACAGACTATTGTAATTCCGAACTTCGATTACTGCGATATATTACTGGCTAATCAGACAACTGACCTAACTGATATACTATAGCGTGCTCATAATGCATTCATCCGATTTATATTCAATTCACGACGTTATGATCACGTGTCTTCTTCATTTTAGGCCTTATCATGCCTACATCTGAAAGACCGAAGTACTCTACATTCGCATGTTCTGCTATTCCAAATTCTGCACACACATTTACCGTTTTCAAAATTTATCGGCTCATCACAATTTAGGTACTGTACATCATCACAATATACTACTTTACTTTCGGTACCACAGCACATGACGTATTTATACTATGAACCTTTAGAAAACAAAATTTCTGATTACAATTCAAGATGGATGCAACATGTTCATCGAATGGAAGATCACAGGATACCCAAACAAATGTTAAGATATGAACCTCCAGGAAGAAGAAGACCAGGACGTCCACTCAAAAGACTTTTGGATGGTGTTTTTCTTGAGGCCGAAACAGGTCAACAAATGACCTAAATTCGTGAATGTACTACGATGATGATATTATTATTATTATTATTTTTATTATTATTATTATTATTATTATTATTATTATTATTATTATTATTGTCCATTTTACGTAGCTTAAGCATTACTACATATTATTACAATGTTCATAGACTGCCATTTGCTCTTGAATAGGCAAAATAAGCTCCAAATTATTAAATTGGACGATGAAAGCCTTCTAACAATTATTCAACAGATCTTGATCATATATTAAAGCTTTTTTTTTCACAGGCAGTAAACAACCTATAAGGAGCTACATAAGGGTTCCAAAAATATAACAGCTTCGGATATCTGCAGGCTTCAAGTTTAGGTAAGTTAACTTAAGAGTTATGTAGGATCGATCCCAAAATAGGGATGTATGGTTTTATGTATACGATAATATAGCAACAATAGTTGAATTTTACTTCACCTAATACTCCATATTCGAGGTTTCGAGTCCCAGTGGGGCCAGGATTTTTAAACTGACCTAAACCTTCTGGCGGCGCTATGGCCCTGGGATCGACTCAGCCTCTAACATAAATGAGTGCCAGACGCTTGTTCTGGGGATAAAGGTGGCCGTCACGCAGGGCTGACATCAAGTGCCGATTGTCTAGAAAAAATGGGAGCCTTAACCTCCTACTATCCCAAGGGCCTCCTGAAGCCGGTAGTGGGATCTCTTTATCGTTACTTTACTTTACTTTTTAATACTCCGTATAGGTCTACAAACACAAATCTTTAAAAAAACCTAATAGCTTTCCTTCTTTTATAGTACCGGTGGGCTATATAATTAGTTAGACTATTTAACTCATGCCCCAAATGGGAGTCAATGACCAATCACGTTACAATGATTTTTTATTTACAACCAATCACAGTCTTGTTTCGCCTAGAATTTACAAACTAAAGTTTATCATAATAAAGAATGCACCTCCTTTTTAACATTCTGAATAGTCTTAGCATTATTTTGCAGTGACCGACTCACTAAGAAATACGGCTACTAGATTGTTATATAGTGCATGAATGTCAACACATACCGCATGTGGGAGTTAATATAAAAACATTTGTAGCAATTGTTTATACCACCAAAAAAAGAAACCACTGTTTGCACTTTCTTAAATGTATTTTTCCCCCCAGAAAAATATAATTGTCATATTTACATCATAGGACATCAGAAATGAATCAATATACAGTTTGATATGTTTCATTTTTTCTCCACTAGAGTGCATTCCTACAATATTGCGTTCCTTTGGCAATAAATAATATGATCTGGTTGCAATGACGAACAAAAGAAGCAAATAAAGCGTACCAATCGTTTCTCATTTGTTTTCAAACATCGCCGTTTACATTAAATATATATATATATATATATATATATATATATATATTTTAAAATAACTATATTTAAATAATGATTTGTGAGTAAACAGCTTAATTTTATTCGTTAAATAGTCCTAACAAATGCCACTCTTGATTTCCAAATTCTCTAAATAAATTCACTCCTCACCTCGTGAGTCGTGAATTTATCGATAATTTGGAAATCAGTCGTGGCATTACTTATGATAATATTTCAGTAAAGTTTCCCCTCCCCTATTCTGAAACTTAATAGTTTGATTATTGTATAATTTCATCTATCGTATTTTAATGGCTCTTAACAACAATTAGGGCATAAATGGATAATATCGAAGAAATTCTTGTGTTCCGACGAAGTTAGCATGAGCAGAACTCCATCGGGGGTTAGTTATCTCCTCACCACAATTTTGACAATAATCTGCTATATGCCTCTTCACAAGTACTTTACGCATTTAACTTCTCTCACAAATGCCGCTTCAGGAAATTCCTCCCTCAAGATATTGGAGATACCGCACACTTGATATTTTAAGTCTGGCTTATTCAATTACTATTGCAATATAATTAATTTTCTTCTGGTATACATTAAATGGTATACATGCACATTGTCCTTTATATCCCTCCTCATCACACTGTATATTATTCATTATCTTTTACGGTCTCACTTACTAAAACATGGAATTCCCTTCCGCCTTATGTCAGAGACTGTCAAACTATAACATCCTTCAAAAACAAACTAAAGAATTATTTAATAACAAACTAACTTATACACCTCACTGATAGTATTCTTTTAACCATTAATAAATTCAATTATTTATGAAAATAATATTAAGATTAACAAATATTTTCTTTTGCTTTGTTTTAAATATTGTATAATCGTATAATTAGTTTTCTATATCTCATTATTTTCTTTGTTTTTATATACATTAGACAGGGACAATTTAATATGTCTTGCTTGTATACATTTTATTATTAGTTTTAGTCTTAATTTTAACTACCATTAACTGGTTGCATTATAGATCGTAATATAATAGATATATTTTTGATCAAATTTTTATTTAGTATTTAATATTAGAGTTAATTCAGATTGTTATATTCTGATGTAATATATGTTTTCCCTGGTGAGTGGAAGAGAAGGCCACATGGCCTTAACTCCACAAGACTAAATCAATATAATCTAATCTAATCTAATTAAATGCATTCCATATCATTAAAATTTTTATTTTCATGTTTTCTATTTCTTTAATTTCTCCCTCTTATTCGTTAATTTTACAATAAATAAACACGTTTGTATACATGCATATAATAGATTAATAATAATTATACCGTAGGCCTACTGCACAATAATTGACTTTTATTAAAATATGTAACTAGTTGTAGGACTAATTATCGTAAATTTATATAAGCTAGTTGACAAAAATGCTCTCTGTCTGTCGAAATACACACTGTCACGCCTCGTATATAAACTGGCGAGGAAACCCTTCTATATTGAAGATCTGCGACAAGATCTACATCTGCAGTCCACAGACGCATACAACATCCCAATAGAGGAACTAAGGCGGAATAAAGATCAAATCTGGATGGAATTCTACTCCACGGACGCTATGATTACAACGGATACAAGCAGAATACGACCTCAGACATCTGATGACGAGGATGGTAACACATGGGTTCCATCATAGGATCTGTAGGATCAAGAAACATCACGAACCAGACTCTCAGTGCATCTGTGAGCTGTGCGCTGAACACTGCGACCGTTACCATGTTGTGTCGTGTCGGAGGCGAGACGTGTCCTTGAGGGTTTACTGTGAAGGGGACTAAACGATGGACCATGGTGAACTTAACTTTGTGCACATTGTTGCGCTCTTCATTAGTATTATTATTAGAGACCGGATGTTAGGGAAAATGCCTACAGTTATTTATTATAGATATTGTAAAAGCGACTTCATATAAGTTCACACCGACAACGCTAGAGTTGTTTTCCATGAAATTAATTTTGCCTATAAATACCTATTTCAGCTTAAAATGCCTATAAATGCCTATTTGCTTTTTTTTCTCGAAATTAACTTAGTATTTCAATTAAATTAATTGGAATGGACAAACTTCATGACACATATCATTGCACAGAAACCTTTAATTGACTGGCAATATTATTTTTGAAGTTGATAACATTGAATTCAGTCTGTAGTCCTCGTTCACAGACAGGTGCTTCAAAGACAAAGTTGTGCGACCAGCTTTAGAATAATTGTTTCAAGATGCGTAAAGAACGGACAAGAGTAAAACAGTAAAAGACAAACTGACCAATTTCGTGAAATAATTTGGTGCGGTAATATTCTCAAGAGACATTGTTTTGCAAAGTGTGTAAAATATCAGCGAATTGCGAAGAAGTGCCATGTTTCGCAGCACGTACACACTGCAAAACGTAAGCATGCTCTTTGTAAAAAGGCAAAACAAGTTCCAAAATCATCTCTGATATCTTCGTATGCTATTGATAGCAGGCTAAATAAATCTATTCTATTCTATTCTATTCTATTCTATGTTTGTAATATTTACGTAAGGCTGTAAAATTTTATGTTGTAGTCCATTTTTTGTAAGAGCCTATTTTGATTTTTAGTGCCTATATTAATGATTGTTAGTGCCTTTTTGCCTGCCTATTTTGAACTTTTTAAGTGCCTAACATCCGGACTCTAGTTATTATATAACCTAGTTGAGGGTTATGGCCTTAAAATGCCTTAACTCTGACAGGTAAAATAAAGTTGCGGCTATTATTATTAAATTATTAATTATTATCTCACTGTGCTCAGATCCATTTTTGGTGCCGTGAAAGAAAATGTACGGAGAAAGATGTACAATAATGAATTGTATAAACTGTATAATCAGTCGGATATTATGAATTTTGTTAAAATTAATAGATAAGCCTGGGCTGGACACATTATTCCTATGGACAGCAAAAGGATTTCGAAATGAATTTACAATGAGCAACCTCTATTGGCCAGAAAAGTTGGAAGACCTAAATTAAGATGGGAGAATTATGTAATTCAAGACATCAAGATTTTAAAAATAAAAAAACTGGAAGAATGAAGCTCAGAGCAGGGAAGTCCGGCATAAGCTTCTGAAGGCAGCCTAGGTCCACATGGGGCTGTCGAGCCATTGATGATGATGATGATCTCACTGACATTATCAAATCTGGAGTTCTATGTCCTGGCGTAAGTTTTCCATACATCCCTAACTTGAGTTAATATTTTCCAATCATCTCGTGAATCCCTTGAGTCTTGGTCAATGTTATTCTCCCATCTCAGTTTTGGCCGATCTACACAATTGCTTCCCCTCTGGTTTTCCTACAGAGTTTCCTCGCTCCTTCCTTGCCCAATTTTATATTCCCCATTCGTTGCACATGTCCTGCCAATCGCAGTCTACGAGACTTAACTTTTCTTATTGCATTCTGTTTCCCATAAAGATCATGTAGCTCGCTGTTATGTAATCTTTTCCATTCATCTGCCTACTCGTCTCTCTTTGGTTCAAAACTGTTTCTAAGCACTTAATTCTCAAATGCTCGTAATAATTTATCCTCTCTTAAATTAAAGTAAGAGAACATATTTCCCATCTATATATTATGAGTAAATTGGTAGAATCATGTTTTTTATTTATTTATTTATTATTATTATTATTATTATTATTATTATTATTATTATTATTATTATTATTATTATTATTATTATTATTATTATTATTATTATTATTATTATTATTATTATTATTATTATTACATGGAGCTGAAGTTTGGAAATTCAACAAAAACTTAGAACAAAAACTTATGTCGATGGAAATTGATTTCTTGAGGAGAGCAGCAAGATGTTCAAAATTAGACAAAATAAGAAATACTGTCATAAGAGAACAAATGCATATTGATTATCCAATAGTAGATTATATACGGTATAAGCAATTAAATTGGTATGGGCACGTACGACGAATGCAAGAAGAAAGATTTCCCAGAAAGACATTGGAATGGTGTCAACCTGGAAGAAGGACGAGAGGAAGACCCCGAAACTCGTGGATGCAGGAAATAAGAACTGGAATGAGAACAAGAGGACTGGAGGACATGGATTGGATGGAGAGAGACGAGTGGAGAAGAAAAATAAAACTTTAGGCACAGAAAGATGTGTAAACATTAAAATTCTGTACATAAATAAATAAATTATTTTTATTACTATACTTACTTACTCACTGGCACTATCGAACCCGTAGGTTCATGGCCGCACGGACATAAGCTCTCCATACATCCCTGTCCTGAGCTAATGCTTTCCAATCATTCCCTGTATAATCTACTTCCCTCAAATCATAGTTAATGTTGTTCTCCCACCTCATTTTTGGTCTATCAACTGGGCGTTTTCCTTCTGGCTTTCCTACAAGAAGTTTCCATGCACATCTTTCATTCCCCATACGCGCAACATGTCCTGCCCATCGCAGTCTACGGGACTTAACTGTTCTTATTATATCTGGCTTCCTATAAAGACCATGTAGTTCATTGTTATGTAGTCTTCTCCATTCACCTGTCTGTTCATCTCTCTTTGGTCCAAAAATTTTCCTAAGAACTTTATTCTCAAATACTCGTAATCTCCTTTCCTCCCTTAAAGTAAGAGTCCATGTTTCGCACCCATATAATATAACTGGTAGAACAATAGTTTTATATATTTTCAGCTTAACGTTTTTTGAAAGGAGTTGGGACATATTATTATTATTATTATTATTATTATTATTATTATTATTATTATTATTATTATTATTATTATTATTATTATTATTATTATTATTATTATTATTATTATTGCCATTAATTTATTATTTTGATTACAGTAGGGTTGCAGCCAAGCAATTTAAGACGGAGAATTCAAGGGTATCAGACAAAAATTTGACATCAGTTGTATTTTTATACTCACCGTGTGCTCTGTTGTGTGTAGATGAACGGGGATGGACATAGCTCGGGGCTCACGAATCGCCTTCGTGATTCAGTTATAGAAGGGATGGGCTTACTTCACTTCGGAATGGGATTGAAATTTTGCATTTTATACTCCGTTATTAATAATATATAAACTGTGGGCTATTTAATTTCAGATGGCAACAAACGAATCAGTTTTCCGGAACATGCGAGATGTCAAAGTGTGATCCATGCCACGTCGATCAGGAATGTTATAATGGACCAGAAACAGGCAGAGCTTTCAACAAAAAACGTAGGTATCACGTTATTGTTCTGGGTGCTTAAAATATAAAAAAAAAACTTTTAACATATTCGTTTCAGTTCGCAAGACAATTGAACCCTTGATTATTAAAATGGGTCATGTGTACATTTAGAGCACATTTACTCATAGCTCACAAGTAATTTATGTTTATAATTGTATTTTTCTAGTGTACCATGTATCTTTAAAATTCATCGGAGAACATTTTGTTTAAACAACTCACCTCAGTTATGGCTGAAGATGAACACGACTGTGTTTGAAACCGCGGTATCATGGAAGCATGAATCCTATGAGGTGAGTTGTTTAAACAAAATGTTCTCCGATGAATTTTAATGATTATACCTCATAATGTTTACTTCCCAACATTAATTTAGTACCATGTATCTATTAAAACAAATAAAATGTTTCTTCTTTGTATTACTATTTATAATATATTATTTAAACAAGTATTTAAAAGAAAATGCTGTGTTCTAGAAATGTGACAATGGACATAGCCCATTTTAATACTCAAGGGCTCTTAATAGTTTAAATAAGTTATAGAAGTAATTAACGAAAATGATTTTTATGTATTGTATTAGTTTTTCTCCCCCATTAACTTGAATTTCCCATCTTAACACTCCAATTCAACCCAGGAAGTTACTACAGACCTTATGGGCTAAGCCAATGTCCCCCTACGTACAGAGGGTAGATGTTGCCAAACTCATAATAACGGATTTGTTTGTTTGGGGAGGGGAGGAGGGGCAAGGTTAGCAGTACTTTTTCCAAATCTATGTACTATACATTTAAAAAACGTAGTTTTTTCTTTTACGGCATGCAAACTAGTTATAGTAAATATGAGAGTCGACACTTTCACACCGGATAATACAGATCTGCACGAGATCAGTGACAAGTGGTAACTGTTTTTTTTCTTTAAGAGGGGGTGGCTTGGACGGCTACAACTTACAACTATGTACCTTCTGTGTTGCAATCTTCAGTTTTATATAAGGATTTCTCTCAAGAAAATACTGTTAAAATGGGAACCTAGGTCCCTATTCCAAACACACAGTAACTTCCTGGGTTGAATCTGACTGTAGGTACTTTTTACATGTCACATGCCACCCGGACCTTAGAGTGGAACGACTTGTTCGGAGAGGGATTTTAAACTATGATCAGCTCAATGACCGGGCATCCTCCGAGACAACATAAACATTAGTTTTAAATATAAAATATGTTCATATATTATTAAGGCACTTTTAACTTTTTACTTTTAATTTTTGCCTTAGTCTCATCTGTCACTGGAGGACTAAAATTTTACACAAATGATACATTCCCAACAATATACTCATATACTCATTTATTTAAAATCTTTAGAGATCATTTTTATATATTTAGCAAAGAATATACAGATGTTTATAAACATTTAAAAGGTCTTATGCAACCTTCTGATGTTGAATACTCCTGTATCAGATATTTTCTGGAAAACAAAAGGAAAAACTGCACTTGAACTAGCATGAAATATTTTCAAATGCCTATAGAACAACAGTGCGCATGCGCCAGAGTTTATAGAGCCAGCGATAACCCACAGTCGAACCACATATCGATTATCATCCTCGATTACTATCCGTCGCTATGAAATTTAAATTACCAACATTTGCAATAAATTCCCAAATATATGTTAAAAATATATTAATAATATTAAAATTACCAAACGTTTATTAAAAATGGGTGTACACTTACTTATCACTCCCTAACGCTGATCCAACCAGCGATAACCCAAAACAGCGAAAGAAAAACCATAGACTTAAGTAATATACTCTGTGGAGAAAATAGCAGTTAGCATCAGAATATTGTCTAACAGTGTCATAATGTTGTGATTTGCATATTTATATAAATACTTCAAAATTGTCTAATAATGTTATAAAAATTGTTTGAAAAAGTTTAAAATATTAAATAAATTAGTAAATACAAAAGAAGAGCTATAGTTTACAACAATATAACTGAAAAATCAAGCGCTAGTAGAAGTGCAGTTGAGCCCAACAAAATGCCCGTTGGTTAAGTTAAATGCCTTTTTCTATATCAAATTTATGATAAAAATCTAGTCAACTACTTTAATTTATATGATTTTTCTGCCGCAGAGTGATTGTTTATTATTATATCCACATATGCTTTAGCTAGAATATTAGTTGCCTCTTTTTAACTTATATTTCATAAAAT
Source organism: Diploptera punctata (assembly GCA_030220185.1). NCBI lineage: Eukaryota > Metazoa > Arthropoda > Insecta > Blattodea > Blaberidae > Diploptera > Diploptera punctata. The sequence goes on along the minus strand of JASPKZ010001586.1, from coordinate 3,426,188 downwards.
TCCCAGATACTTCAAATATATTAAAGTATAAATATATTTTTATTTACAGTTTTGGTGAAATGGTTGAATTCTCTTCCTAGCATCGCGGAAGTATCGGCAAAATACAAAGAACAGCAGAAATTAAAGTATAGTTTGCAAAACTCTTGTCCATCTGAGACTGTAAAATCAGAAAGATCAGATAAATCAATTAAATCGACTAGAACAAATATGTCTTGTCCGAGCAGACCTGGCAGTGGGCGTGTGTCTAGTCCAAGTAGACCCAAATCATCTACTTGTCGATTTACAACAAAACCAGTTACCTGTCCAGCTAAACCAAAACCACCTGTTTGCCCATTTATACCAGAACCACCCATCTGTCCTTCTAAACGAAAGCCAACTGTTTGTCCATTCACACCACCTACTTGTCCAGCTACACAAAAACCTAGAGCCTGTACATTTATACCGGAACCGCCCGTATGCCCAGCTAGATCAAAACCAAATGTTTGTCCATTTAAAGCAAAACAAAATGTCTGCCCAGCGAAAACAAAAATGTGTCCATCTATGGTAGAAAAATTAAGAAACATGTGTCCAGCCGAAGCTATAAAATATTTAGAATACAATTGTCCATCCGAAATCGATAAACCTAAAAAGTACTGCTGTCCAAAACCAAAGCCAGTATGCCCTGCTAAATCTGAGAAAGAAATATACCCAATTATGACAAAAAAATCAAGTACAACAATTAGGAGAAGACTAGTGTGTCCAAGCGAAAAAAAACAAACTGAATGTCCTGCAATGCAACCAAAAATCTGTCCTGCTAAACAGCATAAAGTGTGTCCTTCCAAAAAAAAGGTATGTCCTGCTCAACAAGAACACGTATGCCCCGCTAAACAAAAGCACGTATGCCCTGTCAAAATGAACATATGTCCTTCCATGAAACAGAACGCATGCCCTTCTATGCAGCAGGATGTATGCCCTGCAGAATCAAATGAAAATATTTGTCCAGGTCAAGAACAACCTCCAAAGGTGAAGAAAATTTCTAAAACGAAATATTCTTATGAAGTTTATACATTTCCAAAACAGGAAGATGAAGAGTTTATGTGCCCAGGATCGGAATCTGAACCGGATATAAATGAATGCTGCTGCCCCCGAGAAGATTTAGAGTGTGCAGATTCCCAAACGGAAACAGAATTGGATGAATATTATGAAGAACAATGCGAAGAAGTATCTTATATTGACTCAGATGAAGGTGCCGATGACGGATACGATAATTTCACTTGTGTATCTCCATCAAAACACAGTGTCTGTTATCAAGAAGAACCGCATCGTACTTGCAGCTGTGATTAAAATTTACATTATCGTTAAGAACTATACCTCTTAAATTCAAACATAAGATTATCAAGAAAAATAACCAAATTTGACCCTTAAAAATTCAATAATATCAAAACCATGAACGCAAGTAAAGAACATTCTTCATTTGACAAATATATTTTATTGAAAATTATAATTGAGAATTATTTTCTTATGAAATAAATAAATAAATTTATTTTGACAAAAATATCAAGCCATATATTAATTGAAGACAAAGTTGAAAAATTATATCCACTTTCGAAGTAAAAGCAACTCTCTCCATTCAATGAATACTTTACAAAATTTCTATGCACCTAATCTTATATAAATCTGTTAAGTTTAAAAGAAAAAATGGTGGTTAATATTTACGGTATTTTTCACTACATTAAAACTTCAGAGAAGTGGTAAAAGCGTTCTCTCTGCTTTGTCTTCAAATGATTTTAGGCTCTACTTTAATTATATATTCAAACAATTCAATATCTTCAATCATATTGCATCTAGATGTTTTTACGTGTTCACTTTAAAACATATCAATTTATATTTCTTAAAATATTAATTTTAGGATAAATTTTAAATGAAAATATTTATTCTCATTGTGTTCAAATATTGGAAACTTTTTCTGAAAACACCGTTATTTTAATGAAATAATATAAAATCTAAAGACAATGCAAACATATTTATTTTAAAGAATAGTATATCACGATGCGAGGTTGGGAAGTGGTTTTTGCACAAGTGAGGAAAATGTTTAAAAACCGAGCGATAGCGATGTTTTTAATTTCCGATATTCTGTAAAACACTTCACAAAAGTGCGTTGTACATTATTTTTTGCGCGATGGTGTTTTCAAAATAATAAATAATAGTAAAATAATAGCATTTTTGTTGGAAATATTTGCGTTCATTATACGCAATTGACTAACGTTAACAGTGTGGGCAATGTTTAATAGTTAAAACTACAGGAATCCGTGACACCAATTAGTGATAAAATGGCAGCAAGTGCGTATTTATTGTTTTATATTGTTTCAAATAAAGTCAGTTAATTTAAAATGCAGTGATTTGTTTCGTATAATACATATTAACACTACCTTTTGGATTTTTTTTGTATATACATTGCATGTAGTATACATAGAGGGCAGTGGTTTTACTTCCCACACGTGGTTTGTAATATGTAATATTACAGTATTGTTATTTTATTACAGTGTAGTTATTTAGGTTGGCAACTCCAAAATGTAGGAGGTTGAACTTTCAATCATGGTCGCCATTGCTGTAAGTACGACAAAAGCACTATCGCGCAAAAAAAAATAATTGTTTCAATTTGTTTCTATGGATACTCAGAGCTTGAAAATGGAGACTAATTTCTAACATTTTGGCTTCGCTTACAATATGAAAATTAACCAATATTAAATTAATGAGTTTATAGCTAACAATGTAAGTTTAGATTAGCTTCGCAGCTAATTTTTGTATAAGTATAACGTAAATTAACGGAAATACTCTATACTTAACTCTGGTATTTCACAAGAAGGAGAATAATAAACATAGGCCTACATTATATTATATTTAGTCTGGACATCTTACCTCAATATTAATGTTGATTTGTTCTTGAACATGTTTCAAAACAATTCTTGGGAAAGTTGACGATAAAACAGAATTGTTTTGAAACATGTTCAAGAACAAATCAACATTAATATTGGGGTAAGATGTCCAGACTAAAAATAATATAATTAAAATAACCTCAAAATATAACTTCCTAAAATTAAATATAGGCCTACATGTTATATTCTGTAAATTAGGTCCTTTTTTCACATTGTGCACGAGCGATCTAAGGCATAATACCTTGTAGCAGAGCTACAGGATGTTGCGCCAGTTTTAATCTTCATGTGAGAATAAATTCTCTCATAGAATATTGATCCGTTTATGGGACCGTATTGTAAATTAGCGTCTCCAGCCTTGATACAACTATATATACAGGTGTTTCTAAATTATACAGACAAATTTTGGGAGCAGATAGTTAACCTTCATTGAAGCATATTTTGTTAAGGAACTTATAGGCTGTGACACTTCGTTTTAGTGCAAGAGGAGTCTTAGAGGAAGGGATGAGAGGAAGATTTTTTTTTTGCAAATGCCCAGGTTGTCTTTCGACATTCCTGGTGTTCTCTCCTAGCATGGCGTACTTGTTACCCACTTCTGAGGTTGGGACGCCTAGAAGGCGGGGTTACGTTGCCCCGATGATATGATGGGCGATGATGATGATAGTGGTGCGCCAGGAGAGTCCCTAATCCTAGGCGTAATCTAAAATGAATATGAATGATGATGATTGCGATGGCCATATGATTTCGGGGACCGTTTGGGCCTTAAAGTTTTCCTGAAATTTGTCTTACAGGTGAGGAAAAACCCTGATAAAAATCTCATCCAGAAAAACTGCCCCGACCGGGGATCACACCCGGGCCCGCTGCGTGACAAGGCAGCACGCTTCCTCGAGACCACAGCGGTGGACGGATCGAAGGAAGTAGGTACGTGCAAATATCAAGTCTTTCTGTGTCACATAATTTTGTGCGTTAATCCAAATACTTTACAGAAAAGCAGAAATAAAACCTATTTAATTAAAAAAGAAAAGAAAACTCCAGTGTTGCATTGTCAGGATGGATCCAGTTTATTGTCTCATCACAAGTGCTAGAACACACGTCCATTGACATTCAGACAAACAGTGCATCAATGTGCCATACTTTGTCGTACCTTTCCAAAGAGGCAAGGGGTTTCCCTTATTTCAGCTTCTGCGCTGACAATGCGTGCTATAAGATCTTCTTCAGAGTTAATATCGGTTTCATAAACAATTGCCTTCATGTAGCCCCACAAAAAGAAATCTAGGCAGATCACGTCAGGCGAGCGTGCCAGCCCACCACTACCTATCCAACAGATCGCACCAATGAATGCAAAAAAACTTGATGTAATAGGTTCCAAATGCTACTGAGCTCCAGAATTAAACAAACCAAGCGGTAGTAGTAATGACAAACTTCCTTGGACTAAAAGGAGTGTTTATCCGTTTCCTTAGAACCCTTCGTGTAAGATCCCTCTAGCACTGAAACGAAGCGTCTCAGCCCATACGTTCCTTAACAAAATATGCTTCAATGAAGGTTATCTATCTGGTCCCAAATCTTATCGGTCTAATTTAGAAACACCCTGTATAATTACTGGGGATACGATGCTGAACATATGTCACTCCTATATGCCCACTCACTGGAAGATCGTTCATCACTGTGATTGATGCACGCTGACATGAGGTCGGCAGCTGTCTAGTTGGGCAATAACCTCTTAGGGTCAGTTTCACCAAGAGAGGTAACTGTATTAGGCCTACGTCAGTTTTCCCCATGTATAATGCATAGCTTAAACTGGCGTATTACAGTTACCTCTCTTGGTGAAACTGGCCCTTAGTCTTGACCCGCCATGGAATTTAGATTTTATGTAATTTTTTGGTTTATTTGTATTTTTTTCTTCTGGCCGAGAAGAAAATAATGTCAGTGCCTTAACTTTAAATAAATTATTAAAACTAGGTCTGTTAAGTCCCTACCTTACACTTCAGCTTTTCACATTAGATTCTCTGGTGATTTTTAAATCTTCATTTTGAATCTGATGTTTTGTCTTGTGACGTTCCGTGCTGATTCAGGTGATGGCTCTGTCATCCTGGTACGCACGGATGTTTGGAGGCTTGCCATTTTATATCTGAGACCCGCGAGGAATTTGGCCTTTTAATCCTACAAAAAAGACGAAATAAAACAATAAAGGAGAGAAAAAAAAACGAAACTTATACTATAGCAATCCACTGTAAGAAAGGAGCAAGGAAAATAAAATCATAGGCTATGGTTAAGACATAATGGTATTAATAAACTGTTAGTTTATGCTGATGATATGTTATTATTGGATGATAGCGAGAAGATACTAACAGTAAGGGCCAACACGCAAACTCTGTTAAATATTATTAAGAAATTGGAACTGGAAGTAAACGTCAATAATATTAAATGTATGTTAACACATAGAAATACATTATAATTATAATGGAAATGGGCTGCTAATGACAAATGAGGAAAAATTGAAGAAGTGATTGAATTCAAATACCTGGGGAACAATTAATTTCAAATAGGAATAAGATGCACAAAGAAATTAAACATTGACTCAGTTTTGGAAATGCCTGCTATTATGCATTAGAGGGATTCTTGTTGTCCCAACTCCTTTCCAAAAATATTTAACTGAAAATATATAAAACTGTTATTCTCCCAGTTATATTACATGGGTGCGAAACATGACTCTTACTTTAAGGGAGGAAAGGAGATTGCGAGTATTTGAGAATAAAGTTCTTAGAAAAATGTGTGTAACAAAGAGAGATGAACAGACAGGTGAATGGAGAAGACTTACATAACAGTGAGCTACATGGTCTTCATACAAAATAAGATAAAATAAGAACAGTTAAGTCTCGTAGACTGAGAGGGGCAGGATTCATGGCACAATTGGGAAATTAAAGAGGGGCATATAGGAAAACTAGAGGAAAAATTCCCAGTTGGTAGACCAAGAAAGAGATGGGAGAATAATATTAATCATGATTTGAGGGAAGTAGATTATACGGGGATGTTTGGAAAACATTAGCCCAGGATAGAGAAGTATGGAGAGGTTATGTCCGTGCGGCCATGAACCTGTGGGTTCAATAGAGCCAGTGAGTGAGTGGCTTAGTTATGGTTACGACATAGGCCCACAATGATTGGTGACTGACCATATCACGTAAAATGGTAGGTCTATTTATTAATTATTTTCCCATCTCTGTATTTTGTGCACAATTTTCACTGAAAATGTAAGTTCCTTTGATTTCAATTCTTTCGTCTTTGTTAATTATAGAATTTGCGTGAATGTCAGTGCACTTATTAACTCTGTTTTTTTGTGCGTGAACTTACTAAAATAATTCCTCTATATGTATGGCCTAACGCATAAAGTAAGTTAATAATTTTAATTTGTGGATTATTTCAGACCCATGCATTCGGAACAGAAAAAGTGAAGATTTTCATCGCAACGGAGACAGGAATTTGGAAAATTCAAACATTTTAGAAAATATTCTAAAATAAATTGTAAGACAATAGCATTTAATAATATATAAAGTAAAATAGTCCCACTATAAGCCTTAGGAGGCCCATGGGATTGTAGGAGGTTAAGGCTCCCACTTTTTCTAGACAATCGGCACTTGATGTCAGCCGGGTTGTCAACCCTGCGTGAAGGCTGTCTTTACCCCAGAACAAACTGGTACTCATTCCAAGTTATAGGCTGAGTCGAGCCCCAGGGTCATAATGCCGCCAGAAGATTTGGGTCAGTTTAAAAATCCTGACCCCACCGGGACTCGAACCCTCAACCTTCCGGATTGCAGTGTATTGCCTTGATCACTATGCTATGGCGTGCCCCATTTAATAATATATCACAATATAAACAATTTCATATATGCTAATACAATCAGTCTTTTGGCCGCGGTGGCCTGGAGATTATTATCGCCTTATTATGATGGTTATCTATTTATATAAAAGCGGGTGCCGCGCGACAATGCTTGACAACGATTAACATGCGGAATTATTATAGTGGCTGTTGTATTTAATTATATATAACAGCTGCGGGGAAACAAAGCGAACCGTTGCGCGCTGGACAACCATCACAGTGAGGCTATAATACTAATGTAGGCCTATTGGTAATGGAATTTGGCCGACCGTCAAAAAGTAAGTCCTCCGTGCGTTAGTTTAATGGAGAAGAATAAAGAGCCTAGAAAATTCAGCACGTAGTGAAATATAATTTTACACTCCTTAATGATTAATTGAAATGTCATCTAATAAACTAGAAAAAGTATTAAGATTAGAGTAATTGTGTTAGCTTTTAAATTTAAGACTGATGAATATTACCATTCTCAGTAAATAGAGATTAGATGCTAAAACATTCTTAACATGATGACAGATGCCTTGCGAGTTCTCGCGACATCTAGTAATAATGGACAATATAATACATATATAAGAAAAATAAGTGTTTGAATTGGATTCGCCTGGTGGTGTAACGGATAACACGCTGAGGCACAGACTCAGAGTTCCGGGTTCGAATCCCGTCCAGACATTTATTTTTTCTTATCATACCATATTAAGCTTGCATTGCTCAATGTAAAACATTTAATTATAACATATATATATATATATATATATATATATATATATATGATACTAGCTAATACCCGGCGTGCGCTGCTACGCCTAAATAAATGATAATGTGTTTTTACGTTTAGTTGAATAAGTAAAAGGAAAAATGATTATAAATTTATACCTTATTATTTTTAGATACCCCTTGTTGATTACCCGGCATTGCCTGAGAATCTACGTATCCCGATGTATTTGGAATAAAAGAGCTGAAAGACAAAATTCGTTATTTCCAGTTATCCGTGCTGCTGGTCTACTTTTTCACTACAAAGGGTGATTTTTAAGGGTGAAGGGCTTGAGCATTAAAACTCTCTTATAGCCTCTAACCTTCTCGGGAAAATCCTGAACATTTTGCAAAAAGCCCCATCACAATCCGCAGTGCACGCTTGTCCTTGAATCTACTTATCCCGATCTTCTTGGAATCAATGAAAGACAAAAATGGTTATTGTGAGTTATCCGTAAAAGATGAACATATGCTACCGTGGACTTTTTTGTAGAGTTTATTGAGATATCCAATTCTGTGTAAATTAATTTTGTGTATTTGTTATGCTTAGGCAGCGTAAGCCATTTAAGTGTCAAAAAAGGATTTCTTCTCGTTTTTCACTACAAAGGGTGATTTTAAGGGTGTAGGAGTTGAGTATTACAACTCTCTTATAGCCTATGTTCATCCCGAGAATCTCCTGAACATTTTGCAAAAAGCCCCATCACAATCGGATCAACGGTATGACCGCGCATAAAGTACGAACAAACAAACATTATATTTGAAGAGAACAATTTTCGCCTAGACTGAGACTCGAACCCGGGACCTTTGGCTTGCCGGGCCAAACGCTCTACCAACTGAGCTACCGAGGCGAGTTACGATATAGACGCAAATTTTTCTCTTATATACGTTGTAATTCCCTTTCACCAAATGCTTTTGAAACCATTGTTTCTATCTTTGCAAATGGTGGCTTCTTAGTTAAGAAGACATATATTGGGAATTTTAACATTACTTTATAAAGCTAGTAAGGCTTCTAATGATGTTTTTATTATTAATTTAACATTTCTCAATGAAAGATAAATTATATTTGAAGAGAAAAATTTTCGCCTAGACCGAGACTCGAACCCGGGACCTTACTAGCTTTATAAAGTAATGTTAAAATTCCCAATATATGTCTTCTTAACTAAGAAGCCGCCATTTGCAAAGATAGAAACAATGGTTTCAAAAGCATTTGGTGAAAGGGAATTACAACGTATATAAGAGAAAAATTTGCGTCTATATCGTAACTCGCCTCGGTAGCTCAGTTGGTAGAGCGTTTGGCCCGGCAAGCCAAAGGTCCCGGGTTCGAGTCTCGGTCTAGGCGAAAATTTTTCTCTTCAAATATAATTTATCTTTCATTGAGAGATGTTAAATTAATAATAAAAACAAACATTAATTTTTATATATTAAATATATACGAAATTAAACGTAACTAAATTAGTGTAGTTATTAAATTTTCCACTAGAGAAGCACCCATTCCCTGCAGTACGATGAACGGGAATAATAGTAGTAGTTGCAGTATCCGTAAAACCTCCCTTTGGGGTAATTATTTTAAGGCTAATTGCTTGTTTTTGTATTTACTACTAGCTAATGCCCGGCGTGCGCTGCTACACCTAAATAAATGATGTGTTTTTGCATTTAGTTAAATAAGTAAAAGGAAAAATAAACATAAATTTACATCGTTATTCTTTTTAAATACCCCGTGCTGATTACCCGGCGTTGCCCGGGAATCTACGCATCCCGATGTACTTGGCATAAATCAGCTGAAGACAAAATTTGTTATTTTGAGTTATCCATAAAAGAATACCCGCCGTACGCTGCTATGCTTGCCCGGGAATCTACTTATCCCGATCTTCTTGGCATCAATGAAATACAAAAATGGTTATTATGAGTTATCCTTAAATGATAACCATATCCTGTCGCGGACTATTTTGTAGAGTTTTTTGAGATATTCAATTCTGTGTACATTAATTTTGTGTACTTGTTATGATTTAGTCAGCGTAAGCCATTTAATGGCAAAAAAGGGACTTATTCACAAGTTTCACTACAAAGGGCGTTTTTAAGGGTGTAGGGGTTGAATATCTCAACTTTCTTATAGCCTATGTTCATCCCGGGAATCTCCTGAACATTTTGCAAAAAGCCCATCACAATCGAATCAACGGTATGGCCGCGCATAAAGTACGAACAAACAAACCAACAAATAAACAAACATTAATTTTTATATATTAGATAAAGTGAATGTAACGTAATTTACTATTTATTTATTTATTTATTTATTTATTTTAATGATGAAGTCATTATGCTAAACATTCTTCACTTTCAGTAATAAAGTTTATGTATTTTTACACGCTTTATATTAGCTTGACCTGTATCTATCTATCTATCTATCTATCTATCTATCTATCTATCTATCTATCTATATATCTATCTATCTATCTATCTATCTATCTATCTATCTATCTATCTATCTATCTATCTATCTATCTATCTATCTATCTATCTATCTATATATCTATCTATCTATCTATCTATCTATCTATCTATCTATCTATCTATCTATCTATCTATCTATCTATCTATCTATCTATCTATCTATCTATCTATCTATCTATCTATCTATCTATCTATCTATCTATCAATGTAACGGAATCTTTCAACGCGATTTTCACCCACTTAAAATCATTGGATCGACTTGAAACTTTGTATACTTGTAGAGGACCCGTGACAATACAATAATTTCATATTAGTTTCTAAAATCCTGGCCATATCATCAGAAAATCAAAAAAGTGTTTTTGTATCAATGTAACGGAATCTTTCAACGCGATTTTCACCCACTTAGAAACATTGGATCGACTTGAAACTTTGTATACTTGTAGAAGACCCGTGACAATGCAATAATTTCATATTTATTTTCTAAAATCCTGGCCATAATCATCAGAAAATCAAAAAAACTGTTTTTGTATCAATGTAACGGAATCTTTCAACGCGATTTTCACCCACTTAGAAACATTGGATCGACTTGAAACTTTGTATACGTGTAGAGGACCCGTGACTATACAATAATTTCATGTTTTGTTTCTAAACTCCTGGCCAGAATCATCCGAAAATCAAAAAAATTAAAACTGGTATAATAGGTTGCGGACTTGACTTTTTAGCCAATCGTTGTAAGAGCTCAGTTGGTAGAGCAGTGAACTCTTAGTGATATATAATTTCAGTCAATCCATATGTCGCTGGTTCAAATCCAGCTGGGAGGGTTTTTTTATAGAAGAGTATTACTTTTAGCTCATACTACAATAGTATCGAATTTAATGATATTTAAATTTTTATCTTATTCTGCAAAATATTAAAACTAAAAAATAAAAAATAAATAATAGATTTAAAAAACTAAAAGAACACGCTTTATTAGAAAACTAAAAAATGAAAAATGATTTTAATTTCCAATACGCTTGGGATAAAATAAAGTGGTCAACAAAAAAATCATCTCCAACCCATATAGAATTAAATTAGAGTTATCAACAAAAAGAAAATAATTTTACCATCAAAAGCGTGGGGTGCTTTTTATGATTTTTACATTTTCTTCTTAGAGAGCTTACTTTTACCAATATCTGTTTATTATCAAATATAATAATTGATTTAGAGCACCCACACTTTTGATGGTAAATTATTTTCTTTTTGTTGATAACTCTAATTTAATTCTATATGGGTTGGAGATGATTTTTTTGTTGACCACTTTATTTTATCCCAAGCGTATTGGAAATTAAAATCATTTTTCATTTTTTAGTTTTCTAATAAAGCGTGTTCTTTTAGTTTTTTAAATCTATTATTTATTATTAGGACACTTCGGTCTTCTCATTGGATGGCTACGCCACGATCACGATTTTCAATTTTTATATACTCCGTAGTTATGTAGTAGTAGTAGGACTTTATTAGACAAAAAAGTAAGATATTTACAATATTATTTACAAATATGGGTCGCACGGGCAGTAAGCCGTACGTGCTGTTGACAGTCCGTTACAATAAAGTAATAATTGGTACTAGTGTAAAGAAAAATAAACAAAACAGCAATAACATTACAATTACATAAAGAAAACACAATAAAAATATTACAATTAAATAATAACACAATAGCATTATACACTAAAAACATTAACATTACAATTACATAAAGAAAACACAATAATATTACAATTAAGTAATAACACAATAGCAATAACATTACAATTAGGCCTACATAAAGAAAACACAATAATAATATTATAATTAAATAATAACACAATAGCATTATACACTAAAAACATTAACATTACAATTACATAAAGAAAACACAATAATATTACAATTAGGTAATAACACAATAGCATTATACACTAAAAAAAACATTAACATTACAATTACATAAAGAAAACACATTAATATTACAATTAAATAATAACACAACAGCATTATACACTAATTAATTTCCGTAGTTATGTAAATAATGACGAAATTGAAAACCGCGGACGTGGCTTAGAATTTGTTTTTTTCAATCCACTAAAATGTATCTCCCAATAGGCCTCCCAGACAATTTTTAACAACCTGTATAAATGCTTAATATCTAAATATAATCTAATTTGGATTTAAACAGAACAAGTATCATAATGAACTCAAAAGAATCCTTCTCAACAAACTCCACCTCTTCATCTGAGGAACAATGTAATATTTCCACATTGACAGAAGAAGAAATGAGTGACGACTTGCTTTTTACTAACATAGAAACCGAAGTTTGTAACACAGCACTGGGAGGCGATGAACTGGAAGAATTGTTTTCCAAATGTGAAGAAACTACTAACAGAATGATTAATAGAGGTATAAAAGTTGATTACTATCGAACTCAATACGGAAAAAATCCATATAAATTAAGTAAATGTATTACTTACTTACTCACTGGCACTATCGAACCCGTAGGTTCATGGCCGCACGGACATAAGCTCTCCATACATCCCTATCCTGAGCTAATGCTTTCCAATCATTCCCTGTATAATCTAAATAGTAAATGTATTATTATTATTATTATTATTATTATTATTATTATTATTATTATTATTATTCTAATCACTGGCACTATCGAACCCGTTAGTTATAACCGCGCGGACATAAGCTCTCCATACATCCCTATCCTGAGCCAATGTTTTCCAATCATCCCCTGTATAATCTCCAATTCCGATTGAGGGTCTTTCCACTTTTCAGCGGTTGCCCTTTTACCAGCCGGCTGCTGGCCCTTCACATCCACATGTGTCAATCACAGAAGTAGATGATCAACAGCCAGTGTAGGGGTGACATGTGGTTAGCATTTGAGTCCCCCAGCCGTTATAGCTGGTTCCTCAACCTGGAGCCGCTACTTATTGTAGCTACCCAATTGCCTCACGATGCTGGGTGGGCACCGGTCCCATACTGGCCGAAATACCATGAGAAAATTTTCCTTCCCCCATGGAGACTCGAACCAGCGCAAGTCCCGCAGCTCTGCGCCAAGGCTTCCTACCTTAACCGCTCGGCTACGGCGCGGGACCTGTATAATCTACTTCCCTCAAATCATAGTTGATGTTATTCTCCCATCTCATTCTTGGTCTACCAACTGGGCGTTTTCCCTCTGGTTTTCCTACAAGAAGCTTCCATGCACACTTTTCATTCCCCTTTCGTGCCACACGTCCTGCCCATCGCAATCTACGAGATAATATAGATTATTTTGATGTCAGATAGCGTTCGATGATTGTCTTACAGGTGAGGAAAACCTTCACCAGGAAACATGTCCCGGCAGGGATCGAACGTTACCACTAGATCACAACGGTGGATCATTTTACGTATAATAATACTTGATTAACAATAACATATAAATCTCAAACAAATTCTTAAAATAGAGCTAAAAATAAAATATAATAGTTTTAAAGGATAATACTATGCTCAACGATCGTAGATGCAGTATTACCAGATGTTCAAGCATCTCAAACTAAAATTAATATGCAAAATAATTTAATTTATAGTATTTTTTACAGACAATGAAGAAAGTATAGCAACTTCAAACCCGGATGCTACCAAGAAAAATTATTCAAGAATCCCAATACAGAATAAAAAAGCATCTGCTTACCACAGACCACCATCGCAAAGATACGGTTTTGCACATTCAAAAATCCCTATTCTTCAAAGACGACCAAATCAGTCTTCTAGAATTCCTGCCTCTTTAAATCAACACACACAAACTTCAAGACAACAAAATCAAATATTTCCAGGACGTCATTCTTTTATCCCGATTCCAAGAAAAAATTCTAAGATAGTATATCCTATGAGACGAAATTTGTATGCCGTCTCATCTATGATTCCAGTACCAATTATTCCAGAGAGAATAAAACCTCAATATAGACCTTCACAACGTCAACATCAGATTCAAAAATATTTTCCAGTAGGAGTTAGTCAACATGAAGATGAAACGGAAGCAGGTTCTCGCAGCTCTACAATACCTTCTTCCAGTGAGTGCCAAGCTGAAGACTACGACGAGGTAGAAGATTTTGATACTGCTGGAAATGATCAGTCTCGTCAAATGGTTACAGCTTGGAATACCCTCTTGAATAAAGACTATTTTCAATCCAAATATCTGCAATATGTTGATCCTAATATCTTAGCAATATCCAGGGATATTAATTCCAGGATTAACTCTTTAAAAAAATGAAATAAAAACGCTCTAACAATACCTTCTTCCAGTGAGTGCCAAGCTGAAGACTACGACGAGGTAGAAGATTTTGATACTGCTGGAAATGATCAGTCTCGTCAAATGGTTACAGCTTGGAATACCCTCTTGAATAAAGACTATTTTCAATCCAAATATCTGCAATATGTTGATCCTAATATCTTAGCAATATCCAGGGATATTAATTCCAGGATTAACTCTTTAAAAAAATGAAAATAAAAACGCTCTAACAATACCTTCTTCCAGTGAGTGCCAAGCTGAAGACTACGACGAGGTAGAAGATTTTGATACTGCTGGAAATGATCAGTCTCGTCAAATGGTTACAGCTTGGAATACCCTCTTGAATAAAGACTATTTTCAATCCAAATATCTGCAATATGTTGATCCTAATATCTTAGCAATATCCAGGGATATTAATTCCAGGATTAACTCTTTAAAAAAATGAAAATAAAAACGCTCTAACAATACCTTCTTCCAGTGAGTGCCAAGCTGAAGACTACGACGAGGTAGAAGATTTTGATACTGCTGGAAATGATCAGTCTCGTCAAATGGTTACAGCTTGGAATACCCTCTTGAATAAAGACTTTTTCAATCCAAATATCTGCAATATGTTGATCCTAATATCTTAGCAATATCCAGGGATATTAATTCCAGGATTAACTCTTTAAAAAAATGAAAATAAAAACGCTCTAACAATACCTTCTTCCAGTGAGTGCCAAGCTGAAGACTACGACGAGGTAGATAGAAGATTTTGATATCTGCTGGAAATGATCAGTCTCGTCAAATGGTTACAGCTTGGAATACCCTCTTGAATAAAGACTATTTTCAATCCAAATATCTGCAATATGTTGATCCTAATATCTTAGCAATATCCAGGGATATTAATTCCAGGATTAACTCTTTAAAAAAATGAAAATAAAAACGCTCTAAACAATACCTTCTTCCAGTGAGTGCCAAGCTGAAGACTACGACGACGAGGTAGTAGAAGATTTTGATACTGCTGGAAATGATCAGTCTCGTCAAATGGTTACAGCTTGGAATACCCTCTTGAATAAAGACTATTTTCAATCCAAATATCTACAATATGTTGATCCTAATATCTTAGCAATATCCAGGGATATTAATTCCAGGATTAACTCTTTTAA
This sequence comes from Diploptera punctata, assembly GCA_030220185.1. Taxonomy (NCBI): domain Eukaryota; kingdom Metazoa; phylum Arthropoda; class Insecta; order Blattodea; family Blaberidae; genus Diploptera; species Diploptera punctata. Next base: position 3,410,780 of record JASPKZ010001586.1, on the reverse strand, counting down.
AAAATGAAAATAAAAACGCTCTAACAATACCTTCTTCCAGTGAGTGCCAAGCTGAAGACTACGACGAGGTAGAAGATTTTGATACTGCTGGAAATGATCAGTCTCGTCAAATGGTCACAGCTTGGAATACCCTTTTGAATAAACACTATTTTCAATCCAAATATATACAATATGTTGATCCTAATATCTTAGCAATATCCAGGGATATTAATTCCAGGATTAACTCTTTTAAAAAATGAAAATAAAAACGCTCTGAGATTATCAAATAAATGTTTGTTGTCAAAACTAAAATATGCCTTGATACTTGCATTAAAATTAAAATACAACATTATGGAATATTCACCTGAAAGGTCCGTCTTCTCAACTTAATTAATTATTTAACTGTAGCGCTTTCGGGACTTGTCCCATCATCGGCAGGATTCAAAACTGGTGTTCCACTGAAGATATGGTAGAGGGGGTTACATGTATTCAGTGAAACACCAGTTTTGAATCCTGCCGATGATGGGACAAGTCCCGAAAGCGCTACAGTTAAATAATTAATTAAGTTGAGGAGACGGACCTTTCAGGTGAATATTTCATAATTTTATATTTTAATTTTACCTCAACGGAACACATCATGAATCTTATAAAAATGTACTTACATTAAACTGAATGTCACGTTGGTATAGAAGTTAATATTATAATTCGTAAGGGAAACTTATAAAATTTACTTTGCGTCCGCCAACATTGCAGACATTTGTAACTGCATTAAAATAAATTATCCATCTCATAATATTGTCAGAATCTAGTCTTTGACCTAATCAAGAATTATATAAGTGGCATTTTAAAGTAGATCAATTTCTTCCTCCATTCAACGGCTAGGGGCTCCCACTTTTTTTTAGAGAATAGTCAAGATATGCCAGCCCTGCGTTATTGTCCAGAACAGGCCTCTGGTACTCATTTCCGTTTCACGCAGAGTCCACCCCCAAGGCCATCGTGACATCAGGTTAATGCCAGTTAATAAAATCCTTACCCCACCGGAACTCGAACCGCCGATCTTCCAGCTTACAGCGTTTTGTCTTAACCAACCATGATACGGCGTGCCCACTGGCGGTGACAAGTAACAGCTTTTGAATCTACGTGTATACCATAGGATAGTCCTGCGACATCAATGTTCTGCAGTTTATATTTGTTTTTTGAAGTAGGGCACTTCATTTCGAAGTTGAATATGTGTGGTTGATTGACACATGACTCAAAACATAGGCTGATTAATACCTACTCAAAACTTAATATGTAGACCAAATATATAAATAATGTTTATATATTTTATTTTTTTCCGAGGCACGATGTTTGGTTTTTTTGCATTTTTTTCTTTTTATGATGAACGAGGAGCTGGCTTGATGCATCAACCCTCAACCTGGGGGACGGGTAATTTTTGTTCAAGGGTTTCTTCCTCTAGCCTTTGATAGTCCAGTATCTTACTACAAGGCAGCAGCGCTAGTTTTGGTCCGCCCTGGGTATTTTATTTTCCCAGTACCCGCCATATCTGGTGAGCATTCCCCTATCCGCCACCTGGCGAGGTGTCCGATGGGAGACTGGCAATTCCACACGAATATATAGAGAAAGACCGAAGAAAACTTGGATAGAAGGGGTACAAGCAGCTATGAATATCAGAGGAATGGAGGAAGATCAATGGATGGACAGAGAGGAATGGCGCTTGGTTTCCGGAAGACGGCGGCAGCTGCCATGCTACCGGATGATAATGATGATATTTTATTTTTCGGGACAAGGCAAGAGGTAAAAAATTGTTGTTAGACTTAGATAGACTTATCCGAATGTGTATGTGTTGCAAGGAGTAGGGTGCGAGTACATAAACAGTTTTCACATACTTTTCAAATTCACAATGGGTTAAAACAAAGGACTGTACAATCTCGTCTACTTTTCAATTTTACGATAGAGCATGTAATAAAGTCGGTAGAGGATAAATGGCGAAGCACTATTAATAAGATGTTGGTATATGGCGATTATGTATTATTAGACGTAAATAAGAAAATAGTAAAACCCAACATACATATTCTATTAAACAATAATAAATTGGAACTGGAAGTAAATATCAATAAAACTAAATATAGGTCCTTGGCCACACTTTTAAATATATCTACATTATTAAATGGGAAACAACACCATAATTAACAATGAATGACGAAAATTTTAGAAAAAAAATAGCTGAATACACATACCTAGGAACAATGATAACAAACAGAAATGAGTTATAATGATATTGTGAAAAGAAAAATGAATGTCTGAACCACGAATCGAACCGTGGACCTCTCCTTCTCCGTAAGAGTGTGCAGCCCACTACACCATTCTAGACTTGGTACAAACATTAACAATCCTTTCCACATATACAAAGCTATAATTCTTGTTTCGTCCGCTGCCAGGTAGGTGTCACTACCATCGCCAACGGCCGGCTTCGTTTAGAAGTACATACATTTGAGAAATTTACACCACCACTTTTATAAGCAGTAAACGATGTTATTTAACATTTTCCAATACTCTTATTTTAACACAGTTCCAAGAATGGATCATATTATAATATTATAATGATATTGTGAAAAGAAGTCCTGGTTCAGATATTAATTTTCCTTTTCACAATATCATTATAATATTATAATACTTACTCACTGGCACTATCGAACCCGTAGGTTCATGGCCGCGCGGACATAAGCTCTCCATACATCCCTATCCTGAGCTAATGCTTTCCAATCATTCCCTGTATAATCTACTTCCCTCAAATCATAGTTAATGTTATTCTCCCACCTCATTCTTGGTCTACCAACTGAGCGTTTTCCTTCTGGCTTTCCTACAAGAAGTTTCCATGCACGTCTTTCATTCCCCATACGCGCAACATGTCCTGCCCATCGCAGTCTACGAGACTTAACTGTTCTTATTATATCTGGCTTCCTATAAAGACCATGTAGTTCATTGTTATGTAGTCTTCTCCATTCACCTGTCTGTTCATCTCTCTTTGGTCCAAAAATTTTCCTAAGTACTTTATTCTCAAATACTTTTAATCTCCTTTCCTCCCTTAAAGTAAGAGTCCATGTTTCGCACCCATATAATATAACTGGTAGAATAATAGTTTTATATATTTTCAGCTTAACGTTTTTTGAAAGGAGTTGGGACATCAAAAGTCTCTGCAATGCATAATAGCACGCATTTCCAGAATTGAGCCTATGTTTAATTTCTTTGTGCATCTCATTCCTATTTGTGATTATTGTTCCTAGGTGTTTGATATAATATGATCCATTATTGGGACTGTGTTAAAATAACAGTATTGGAAAATGTTAAATAACAGAAATGAGTTGTCAGAAAAAAAAAATTAAACAGACTCAGCTCTGGAAACGCAAGCTAATAGGAACTGTTGTTATCCCAAGTTCTCTAAAGATACAAGTTACTCTAAACATATATAACAGGGCGATTCTTCTAGTTTTATTATAAGGATGTGAAACGTTGTCCGTTACTTAAAAACAGAAGAATAGAATATATAACAGGGCGATTCTTCTAGTTTTATTATAAGGATGTGAAACGTTGTCCGTTACTTAAAAACAGAAGAATAGAATATATAACAGGGCGATTCTTCTAGTTTTATTATAAGGATGTGAAACGTTGTCTGTTACTTAAAAACAGAAGAATAGAATATGATAATAAAATGTTTACGAAAAGTTTTTCTATCAAAGGAAGACGAACAGACAGGAAGGAAAATAGGAACCTATTTAAGAGCCGTCTCAATGATACTCATCAGTAATGTACAAAAAATTGAAAAATGTTTATAACAAGATGCCACATTATCGACCTTGTTCTGATAGTAGATACATCTCGGGACTCGGCGGTCAGAGGTTCGTCCCCGGCCAACATCCATAAAGTTTTGGAATGAGGAAAATTCGATAAAGAAGATATTGCTACATGACGATTAATTATAAGCATTTAAAAAAAATGGCCAACCCAAACAGAACGGTATAAAAAATATGTATAACGACTATTTAACTCATGCCCCAAATGGGAGTCAATGACCAATCACGTTTCAATGATTTCTGTTTTACAACCAATCACAGTCGTGTTTCACCAAATATTTATCAATATTAAATTTACCATATTAAACAAAGTTCCTCCTTTTTAATATTCTGAACAGGTCTGACCATTATTTTGCAGTGACAGCCTATAAGAAATACGGCTACCAGATTGTATATATAGTGCATGGATGTCAACACATACCGCTTGCAGGAGTTAATATAAAAACATTTGTAGCTATTGTTTATGCCACCAAAAAAGAAACCACTGTTTGCCCTTTCTTAAATGTACTTTTTCCCAGGTAATAATCCAGAAAAATATAATTGCCATATTTACATCATACGACATCAGAAATGAATTAATATACAGTTTGATGCGTTTCATTTTTTCTCCACTAGAGAGCATTCTTACAATATTGCGTTCCTTTGGCAATAAATAATATGATCTGGTTGCAGTGATAAACAAAAGAAGCAGATGAAGCGTACCAATCGTTTCTCATTTGTTTTCAAACATCGCCGTTTACATTAAATATATAAATATTTTAAAATAACTATAGTTAAATAATGATTTGTGAGTAAATAATTTTATTCGTTAAAATAGTCCTAACAAATGCCACTCTTGATTTCCAAATTCTCTAGATAAATTCACTCCTCACTTTGTGAGTCGTGAATTTATCGATAATTTGGAAATCACTCGTGGCATTACTTATGATAATATGATGGCTGATAAATGATAATGAAGCGCCAGGAGAGTCCTTAACATAAATTTAACCTATATTCCAGATCATGGGAAACCTTAAGGAATAATTACTATGGTGTGACCGGGAATCGAACCCGGGACCTCATGAACTGTAGCCAGAAACGCTGACCACTTGCTCATGAGGCTGGCCTACACAATGAAAACGTCACTGGTACATATTTAGTATCAATATGTGGGCTGGCATAGTTTCCGAATACGTCACTGAGATTTTTCTTCTTCCGTATGACCATATTTACAAATCTTTCTAGAATATGTTACTCATCAAATCCGGTTGAATTTCTGGTTTCAACACCAAGGCATACCTCTCATTTCAAAGAATATTAAAAAGCACTATGACTTACAGAACTCACAAGTTTAATGACCCATTCACTAAGGCCCTCTATTGGTTTCCATTCTCAACCAATCGAGCCCAGTTCTATCTGCTATATCCAGTCCGTAAGATTAATCCGAACATTATCGTCCTCTTTTCCCCAAGGGTTTTCCAATAAAATCTCATCATCATCATCATCCAGGGATTAAGTCTGTTGGCTCGTTCCGGTTTCATGAAAGCTAGAATTAAAAAATTCTTCAGACCAACTTCTGTGTGGGCGTCCAACATTTCTCCTTCCGTGCGGTTTATAATTTAGCAATAATTTTGGAAATCTTCCTTCTGGCATTTTATCAATATTCCTTGCAGTCGTTCCTACATTTTATTATTCGGTCTGTAAGTTTGAAAATATCCAGTTCCTTTTTCTTATATCTTCAATTCTTTTCTTATCCAGCAGAGTATATCCTGCTATATTTCTCAAAAATCTCATCTCAGCTGCCTCCAACTTTTGTTCCTGACTTCTAGAGATCGTCCAACATTCTGATCCATACATCAATATAATCCATACATCAATAATAAAACATTCGGAAGAATTTATATTGTTGCCCATTCGAGCAATATGGCCTACCCATCTTAATCTCTTAAACATAATAACGTTAACATAATTATTAGAACAATAATGTAAATTATGGACCTATTGCAAAATGTCTTCCCTTCTCCATTTTATCTCTTAAGGAGCCTAATATTCGTCTTAGCATCCTGTGACATGCAAAGAAATTTACAAAGTATTTCTTGGCCAATAGATCGAAAGCAGAACTCCCGCTTATGGTTTCGTCACTTTATTCTCCGGATCTAGATCCGGTATTTTTTTCAAGAATAGACTTGACAGTTTAAAGGATATGTTATTTGTCCCCATACTTGTAATCCGTGACGTCAACTGTGACATGGCTTACGTCTTCAACCGAGTACAAGAATCATCCCTTCAAAGATGTTTCGCCCAGAGAAAATACTGTAGCGTTTTCCAGCTGCACACAGGACATGGCTGCTTAGCAAAGTTTGCCTGGCATAGATTCGGAACAGCAGAAACACATTAAAAATGGGATATTCGTACTAATATCCTTTTTTACACGCTTTATATTAGCTTGACCTGTATCTATCGGTGTAACGGAATCTTTCAACGCGATTTTCGCCCACTTAAAATCATTGGATCGATTTGAAACTTTGTATACTTGTAAAGGACCAATGACAATACAATAATTTCATTTTTTTCTAAAATCCTGGCCAGAATCATCAGAAAATAAAAAAATTGTCTGTGTAATAATGTAACGGAATATTTCAACACGACTTTCATCCACTTAAAATCATTGGATCGACATAAAACTTTGTATACTTGAAAAGGAACAATGACAATACAATAATTTCATAATTTTTTTTAAATCCTGGCCAGAATCATCAGAAAATCAAAAAAAAAGTTCCTGTGTAATTATGTAACGGAATCTTTCAACACGATTTTTACCCACTTAAAATCATTGGATCGACTTGAAACTTTGTATACTTGTAAAGGACCAATGACAATACAATAATTTCATAATTTTGTTCCAAAATCCTGGCCAGAATCATCATACAATTAAAAAGAAAGTGTTTGTGTAATTATGTAACGGAATCTTTCAACACGATTTTCACCCACTTATAATTATTGGATCGACTTGAAACTTTGTATACTTGTAAAGAACCAATGACAATACAATAATTTCATTTTTTTCTAAAATCCTGGCCAGAATCATCAGAAAATAAAAAAAGTGTCTGTGTAATAATGTAACGGAATATTTCAACACGATTTCTATACACTTAAAATCATTGGATCGACATAAAACTTTGTATACTTGTAAAGGACCAATGGCAATACAATAATTTCATAATTTTTTTCCTAAAATCCTGGCAGATTCATCAGAAAAAAAAGTGTCTGTGTAATTATGTAACGGAATTTTTCAACACGATTTTCACCCACTTAAAATCATTGGATCGACTTGAAACTTTGTATACTTGTATCCATAGGTCGCTGGTTCAAATTCGACCCAGAGGATTTTTTTAGAAGAGTATTACTTTTAGGTGATACTACAATAGTATCGAATTTAAATATATTTACATTTTTATGTTATTCTGTAAAATATTAAAACTAAAAAATAAATAATAGTTAAAAAAACTAAAACAACACGCTTTATTAGAAAACCGAACTAAAAAATGAAACATGGGGTGCTTTTTATAGTTTTACATTTTCTTCTTAGACACTTTACTTTTACCAATATGTGTTTATTATCAAATATATTAATTGATATAGAGCACCCCACGCTTTTGATGGTAAAATTATTTTTTTTTGTAGATAACTATAGTTTTATTCTAAATGTGTTGGAGATTATTTTTTTGTTCACTACTTTAATTTTATCCCAAGCGTGTTGGAAATTAAAATTATTTTTTTTCATTTTTTAGTTCGGTTTTCTAATAAAGCGTGTTGTTTTAGTTTTATAAACTATTATTTATTTAAATTACGTTTATTTATTATTTGTGTATATTTCTCATTCTGTGCGTTTAAGGAATTTGGTAAACGATTCTTATGAATATACCAGTCATTGGATATAAATGTGATGTCTTTGTGTTGCGAGAATTAAAGACTTCAATTCTAACACTTCTCCCGGCATTTCACGCAGCGTTTTTTTTTCGATTTGGCCCACCGCAAGTTCATGGCGGCGCGGACATAAGCTTTCCATATATTCCTATCCCGAGCTAATGTTTTCAAATCATCCCCTGTATAATCTACTTCCCTCAAATTACGGTTAATGTTTTTCTCCTACGTCATTCTTAGACTACCTATCGGGCGCTTTCCTTCTGGTTTTCCTATAAGCAGTTTCCATGCCCCTCTTTCATTCCCCAATCGTGCTATATGTCCTGCCCATCGCAGTCTTCGAGACTTAGGGTCAGTTTCACCAACATAGGTAACTGTATTACGCCAGTTTTCCCCATGTATAATGAATAGCTTAAACTGGCGTAATACAGTTACCTCTCTTGTTGAAACTGGCCCCTAACTGTTCTTATTATGTCTGGTTTTCCATAAATATCACGTAACTCACTCTTAACAATAAGATTATTTGATGTGTCAAAGCTGACTAATCTAATCCTACTGTATTGTCGTTACTATCTTCATGAAGACTGAATTTGCCTGTTCTTGGTCTCTATCTTCATGAAGACTGAATTTGTCTATTCTTGGTCTGAATATATACTTTCATCCCACTTATAAATACAAAAACCAAAACACAAGTACGCTATACCATAATAACATAATAGAATGTCTGATACAATACTTAATGAACATAAAATATAAAACATCATTATATGCATAATAATAAAATATTCTTCAATTTCATAGTATATGGTATCTCTAGATTCAATAGCGAAGTTTTTGCATATGAGTTGATTTATTGTCGCTATGATCTCGAGGTAGCGCGCTGCCTTGTCACGCAGCGGGTCCAGGTTCGATTCCGGTCGGGACAGGCTCCCAGGTGAGGTTTTTTTTTCGGGGTTTTTCCCCATCTGTAAGACAAATGTTAGGAGGCTTAGGGCTCAACGGTCCCCGAAAATTATCCGGTCATCATTATCATCATCATCCTTCACCGGTGTGAAAAGCAACAGGAAGCTACCACATCTATAGTTCCTTAGTAAAGCTGCAAAGCATAGCATGGAAATGCTATGATTGCAGTGAAAGACCTGCCCTCGGGTAGAATTACTATGGATGGATGGATGGATGATTTATATGATGTTTTATTTCGATTTACACGTTTGAAATGTTTGACAAAATATAATTTTATGTTGTACCTTGCCCTTTTAATTATAGATTGTTCAGAGAACATTTGGGAAAAATCCAATGTATTAAATTTAATTTTAGATGTCAATATTCTAATTGTTTCATTATAATATATTTTATGTATTTCTTGATAGACCGTATTTTAAAATTAATAAAATACAGACTATTTGCCTACTGCAATATTCTCTGAACAAACACAAACTAATTAAAGAAGTAATCCAAAATAAAAACGTATAATTTGGAATTTGTAAAACAAATCAAAGCTGAAAAAACAAAAGAGCTTAATTTATATAAAATATTGTCTAATTATAATTCAGATAATACACGTGTCAAAGTTTCAATAACTTAAAAAACCACTACAGCTTCCATGTCGCACCCCAAAATTATGAATTAAGAGGAAGCACACGGTGATGAATTTGTATATTCATGATAAGACACATCGCCATCTTGTAGTTAAGAGGTGCACTCGATTATCAGATCCCAAAAAAATACTTCATTGAGTCCATTTAGTAGCATAAGCACTTCTCAGCAACTTCAGATTTAAATCATCAAGTCCTCATATTTTATAGAGAACTTCTTTGATTCCAAATCACCAGTAGAAATCTTGTAAAATAAGCAGATTATAATCTGTATCCACTAGTAATACAAGTTCTGGTATCTATACTGTGTCCCAAAATTATAGCTCCCATTTCATAATTATTTTTGTATACCTATCATTGAAAGGTTGTAAATGCAGATAATATTTTTAAATTTTCTTTCATATTTTATAGACACTAAAAAAGTGTGAAGTTGTAGTTATAAACAGCATACAATTCACATTCTGCGCAACATATCACCAACTATTGCGTGCATTCCAGTTGTGGTGCCACGCTGAAGCGTTGCTGTCCTCCTGCAGGCTAAAGTAACTTGTGTTGTTCACGTGAAGAAAAAATGGCAAAATTTTAAGCCAGTATATGAGCATAAGGCTATTATAACAGTCAATTCAACGATCAAGTCATTACTCCTTTAGATACTCATGTATAATCCATTATAAATCAATTGGTGCATTATCTTAATGAAAAAATGTACACATGTTTCTATGTAATCATCATTGCTCACAAAGGTTTGTTATATTTTTCCTCACAGGGAGTTACATCAGATGTGTACAGATGGAATGTCATAATTTTTTTATCTTTGGCATTTCCATATTATTTCAAAGTTAAAGAAGTCCTCATTTGATGAGAGTATTTCTACTTAAGTTTTCCTCTACTTTACGTCTTCTCGAAAGAGTACTAAGAGACTGGAGGAAAAAATGTCAAAAATGGGCATACCAATCCAAAATACACATGTATATTCACTAATTTTTTGCAGATGACCAGGTATTAATAGCACAAGACCATGATGACATAGAATATATGGCTAAAATACTAAAAGAAGGATATGAAAAATGGGGACTTTATATAAACATTGAGAAACTAAATATCTGTGGATAGGAGAAGAAATGGAAAATATAAATTTCAACAACGGAGAAGAACTAAAACCTAGTATTGAATGTATTGAATTCACTTATTTAGGAACAAAATTAAACCATTCAGGCGATAACACAGTGGAAATTAAAAATAGAATCGCTCAAACAAAACAAGCAATAAATGCTTTAAACTCTATTTGGTGGAGCAAAAATATTTCAAAAAATAGAAAATTACAAATATATCAAACCATAATTCAGAGCATTTTAACATATGGTGCTGAAGTCTGGCAAATTCCTACCAGGGAAACGAAAAGAATTTTAAGTACAGAAATGGATGTTTTAACAAGATCAGCTGCAAAATCTAGAATGGATAGAATACGAAATAAAGAAGTAGGGGAAATTATGGGTGTACAAGAGGAGCCGGACATCATAGACATTATAGAAAAGAAAAGATTACAGTGGTATGGCCATGGCAAAAGAATGCCAGAGCAAAGATTGCCTAAAATTGTTATGGAATGAATCCCAATGGAAAGGAGCAAGAGAGGAAGACCGAAGAAATCTTGGATAGCATGGGTTGGAGGAAGATCAAAGGATGGACAGAGAGGAAGACGGTTTCCGGAAGACGGTTTCCGAAAGACGGCGGCAGCTGTCATGATACCGGATGAGGAATGATGTCTTCCTCTAGCATCGATAAGCTGTGGTGTTGAATTTATAAATTACTGAATAAAGTAGTACACCTGCAGCAAATATATACAAGTACTCCTTACACTTCATTGAACACATTAACCCTAGTAATTGTAAAAATATTTCCTTTTCATTTTTCCGAATCCATCTTCCGAAATACGACTTTCCCGAATGTACAAATATTCGAATTTATTTGGGCGAAAGAATTCTCATGAAGCAGTTTTCTCTAAACAACAAAATCCTGAAAGATTTTTATCCCGAATACTAAATTCTCGCTTTAAAAACAAAAACCTGACCTTACCACCTACACTAACAGAAAGAACAAATATAATGTTAAGATAGTTCACTTTTTGTTAGCTATTTAAGTTTGAGACAGGAAAATAGGCTATAAGGTTATGACGAATTATTTTTATTGTTTTTCAGATTAAGACCGATGTAATTAAACGTAATACAGTAACATTGTATATTACTTTTCGAGGTTAATAGAATTCGGGACACTTACCTGCAAGGAATAGCTTCGGAAAATACGAACACCATTTTCGGGGAAATACATTATTCGTGTAAGTGAATTCGATATGTCAGTAAGGAACCCCGTAAAATATAAACTTATTGGTGAGAAACATTATTAAATAAATGCAATATTTTATCATCATGTCGGTCCCGATGGACTACTGGTTATCAATTTCGTCTTGGTTTCACGGTCCGCGAGTTCAAACCTGGCCATGTCAATGGACTTTTAAGGGATAAAAAACTGAATATGGCTTCCTTCGAATGTCGTAGATTTACGAAAGGTAGAAACATCTCAAACGAAAAATGAGAAGTTTATCAGCAACATTTGTCGGTCCTTTAACACTCAGACTTCAATAGAGTTCCAGGATATCTTCAACCTATTCGAAGACTACCATAACAGAACCGACAGAACGATGCATCGCATCGACACAGAAGACGCTCCAACAACCTCCTCGGTGGGCCCTACTGGCAAAGCAGGCAGAGATAAACAAGTAACTGAAAGAGATGAGAGCCGATGCAACATCGAAGAATCTGATAGCCCTTGATATTGCGACACTGAGCTGTTTAAAGATGGCGTTAGATAAAATAATTCATACTTACAATGATATCTCATAATGCTATTAAAAATGAAATTAAACAACGAACTTCCAAAAAAATCATGATTAGGCCCTATTGATAATAGATAGGTCCTATACAGTATACACAGACTCTCTTTACAACCTAAGATTCTAGACACGATATGGCGTTAAATGTTAAGCAGCTTATAAACAATGTATTCATATAAACATTGGAAAACAAACCAACGAAAAAGAATCAGAACTGACTCGTACACTCAGGTTTTTCGGAATTGAACAACATATAGGGTTACCTAAGTTGCCTATTACACTGAACTACAAAAAAAAAAGTAACTTTTTTTTTGTCTCAGAAAGAAAAATATGTGTTTCTGATAGTATTTTTCTCCTGAATTCAAATATGATATCGGTTTTTCTCCATCATGCAAGGTTTCCGAGAGACAGGTTCTTTATAATTTAAAACACTTTACTATTTTCTACATTCGTAACTACACAATATTCGAACACTCGGACTCACCTAGAAAGCATCTCTCTTGATGCTCCAACAATAATCGGCCAGCATATTAGGATTCCATTTGCCTTGATATCTCTTTTCGATAGCTGAAATCTCCTGATGAAAGTGTTCCCCATGCTCACCGCTCAATGGACAAATGGACGAAAAAAGTTCATTGAAAAAATTATTATTTAAATCCATTAATTTAAATTGAAATAAAAAAACTGTGGGTGATGGAGAAATTTCGAGTACATATTTGAAAACACGATAAAAACTGCATTAAGTATAACTATTGGTACTCATGAGACAAAAATCATGTTGACAAGTGTTATTAGATAAAAAATAAAAAGTAATTAAAACTATCAAAGTTTTATACGATTTTCATAATATTTTATTTAACATTTGTAATAGTTTATTCACGTAGACTTTCACGACCGGAGTTGCTATGATGATCTTGATGAAGATTTTCGGGCTATAGGCCGTGGTCGTGAGGCTTGTGGTTCCCTGACGTTTCGCCAGAGACTACGTCTGGCATCCTCAAGGGTTGTCTTGAGACTGCCATTTCTGTCCACTGTCTGTCCTATTTATACGTTCACCGCGATGTGTTCGCAAGGCAGATATAACTTACGAACACATCGCGGTGAACGTATAAATAGGCCAGACAGTGGACAGAAATTCCAGTCTCAAGACAACCCTTGAGGATGCCAGACGCAGTCTCTAGCGAAACGTCGGGGAACTACAAGCCTCACGACCACGGCCTGCAGCCCGAAAATCTTCTTCAATATCATCATTCGTAATAGTTGTTTCAATACACTGTATCCTCTTCAGACGAATGTCATAAATACAAATAAATTTATATATCCTACATTTCCAGCAATTATTTTGGGCCCAACTATAAATATTTACACTTTTAAAAATGTACAGAAAAATGAAGACGACTTACAGAAATATATGTATGCATTAAATGAAATATGTAAATTATATGATCTAAAGATTTCTGTAAGGAAAACGAAGACCAAGGCTTTTAGAGGAAGAGATCCAGTGAGATCCAAAATTATTTTAGAAAATCAAAGTATAGAACAGGTATCTAGTTTCAAATATTTGGGCTGTGACGTTGGCTACAATGTGGAAAGAGATATTGACTCCAAAATAAATAAATTTCAGACGGTGTGTGGAACAATACTGAGAACATTCAAAAATAAAATTAGAAAAGGAACCAAGATAAAAATGTATAATGTTATGGCGGTTCCCACAATATTGTACGGATGTGAAACTTGGGCTCCAGTGAAAAAACAAAAGGATAGAATACAGACGGCGGAGATGAGGTTCCTAAGACAAGTAAAAGGATGTACAACACTTGATAGAATAAGAAATGAGGATATAAGAGAAGAATTGAAAGTACAGCCTTTATTGGATAAGGTCACGAATTACGACAGAAGTGGATTGATCATATGGATGGAATGAGTAAGGAGAGATATCCATTGTTAGTAAGAAATTATCAAGCAAGAGGAAGACGTGATGTTGGAAGACCTAGAAGACGTTGGGCTGATGCATTATGAAGTCGGAACGGGCAATTGCCTAATCCCTGGAGTGATGATGATGATGATGATGATGATGATGATGAAAAAATGTATTCGTATCTATAAGGAAGATAAAATGCATTGAAACAGCTGTTACGACTGTTAATTAAAATAAATATTTATGAAAATCGTATAAAACTTTGATAGTTTCATTTGTTAAATAAATCATAGGTTTTCATCAAGTAAACAAATCAATTGATTAATTAGAAAGTAATTAGTCATATGTCTAAGCAGTAGCCATGATGATACAAAGCTTTAGGCCTACATGTTCTTAGCATCCGTTTGCCTCTTTGAAATATCAGAAATTGTAATTGTCGCATTTGGTTTACCTAAGATGGATATTAAATTGAGAAACTTTTAACGTCAGAAGTAACTCGCACATAAGTTACTAAACTAAAAAAGAACCATTGAACACGGAAAAAACAAATGTACAGGAAAATTATACAGGAGGTTTGTTACATCAACATCCGCAGCACAATATTTCATATTCACATTAAAAGGAATATAATTAATGTTTAACTAATTCTACCTGATAAATGCGGGAAGCAGGACATGGGCACTATGCAGAATGTTAGAAGAGCGAGGAAATCACCCATAAAAAAAACAAGAAGGAAAATGCTAAGTAGATTAGTAAATTAGGTAGGAAAGCAACGTCATTTGAGAGACGCGAATTGCCGTATTTTACGGACTATTAAGACACACTTTTTTCTCCGAAAAATTTCCTCCAAAATTCAGGTGCGTCTTATACTCGAAATTAGTATAAAAATGTTCAATGTTTTGATGATCTTGATGAAGATTTTCGGGCTGTAGGCCGTGGTCGTGAGGCTTGTAGTTCCCCGATGTTTCGCCACAGACTGCGTCTGGCATCCTCAAGGGGAACTACAAGCCTCACGACCACGGCCTACAGCCCGAAAATCTTCAAGATCATCATAGCAACTCCGGCCGTGAAACTCTACGTGAATACATTGTCCAATGTTTGATTTAAAATTCCCGCCAGTCTTAAAAATGGCCATATATTCGATGCCGCGGGAAATCTATCTGTATCTGACAGCATTAGATTCAAGTGGCAGCTGTAGTGCACCGATGCGACGAACATGAGTTGCGGGGATTCACAAGCTGGCTAACACTGTCTTCCTCCCGCCCCGCCATTACAAACCCAGAACACTGTCTAGCCTATAATGCGTCATTTCAGTTTACGATGCCAGTGAACTTGAACAAATGAGTAATGGATGAAACCCAACATGAATTCACGCCCAAGGGAGCTTTAAATGACATACAATCAAACAAGTGTGTCAGTGGATAAGAAGGTCGTGGTCTAGAGTGAGAGAAGACATTATTATTAAATCTTTCGAGAAATGAGGCGTAAGTAACGCTCTCGATGGCAGTGAAGACCATCTTATATATGAAGAGGACAACGATGACAAAGAAGAAGAAGAAAGTTCAGATGACGATTTTCAGAGATTTTAAAGATCAGAACGGTTTTATATACTAAGACTTTTTAGTCTGGCTTTGCAATCTAATAATAAAAATGGTAAAAATATTTTTTTATAAATTGTTTAAAAATTAAGATACGTCTTATAGTCCGTAAAATACGGCATATAGAAAAATAATGAAAAATAGTATAAGTGTTCCTATAGTATAGATGATAAGGTTATAAAATTTGTTATAGTTCCAGATATTTTCATTATCCTTGTAAAGTTTTATTTTTAGGAGGATTAGAAGAATGGAGAGCTCATGTCTGAAATGCCATTAACTTCCGGGATCGATAGTAATTTAGGTAGTTATATGTTTATGTTACTCGTTATATACCTGAAACACTGTAACATTTTTTTAATAAGTCGACCGGAGGAATAGTGGTTACCATGCTCGCCTCTGGTTTTGAAGTTCCCGAGATCAAATATGATATATTTATAAGGGCGTAAAAATCCTAACAAGCTTCCTTTGGAAGGGAAGTAAAACAGTGGTTCTTGGGACGTAAATGTACAGCATATAAAATAATATCTGAAGACACGTACATATATTCCCCACGTAGGACTATATAGACCTAAAGAAACTAACCAACCTTATGATTTATAGAACCTATAGGTTCGAAGCTGGATTCACAAAAGGTCATCTACTGATCCCTATCCTCAGTTAACAAAATCCAATTCATACACACACACACACACACACACACACACATACATACATATATATATATATATATATATATATATATATATATATATATATATATATCCTTCTTCATTACGTGTATCCAGCCGTAGCTGATGACACGAATCCATTGTATACTTATGCTATAAATTGCAATGGGGCTGCATTTGAACATGCAGCTTATGTGGGCATTCAAGGCGAGTGTCCATGAGGTTAAAAGAAAGAAATATAGGAAAGACAGAAATGAACCCTTCGGCCTCGAATACTCTAATACCATCGGGGTCGAAGGAAACAAGAGGTCAGGCAAGGGAGACTGGACAGGAAAGTATAAAGAGGGATCTGGTACTAGAAAAGGAAGAAATACCAGTTCGGTTAAAGATAAAAGTAAGGAGCAAAACACAAGTAAATGGAAGTAATGTTTTGCTCAGCTTGGGCACCTTGTGGTCGCCATCCACATATCCCCTAGATGGGGACCCCTGAGGGTATATATCATCAACAATGAAATATTAAGCCCACGTGGCTTGTTCCGTTCTCATAGATTCTCATTCAAAAAGTTGAATCCATCCCTTTTTCGGTCCACTAACATTCCCGTCTCCTTTTGGTTTGTAATTAAGTATAATTTTTTTAAATCCAATCATCTTTCATTCTTTGAACAAGTTCTTCCCATTTTTTCTGGATTCTTTTATTTTATCTAAAAGTTTAAAAATATTTAGTTCATTTCTAATATCTTCTTTTATCTAGAAGTTTGCAACCAGCCACACTTCTCAGAAATCTCATTTAGCTGCTTCTTATGATCTTCTCTTCTCTTTTAGTTAAAACCCAAAATTCACTACCATACAATAGTAAGGGGACTGTCACTGCTTTATAAAATTTTAGTTTTGTTTCCTTTCTTGTGTTTTTAAATATTCTTTTAATTGTGCCACATATATAATTAAATTTATTAATTTTGTTAAACATCTTCTTAATTTTAAAATAGGATATTTCATAACCCAGGTATTTAAAATGGTTCACTTGTTCAATGGGTTTCCCCTCCAGAATTATTTTAGCTCTTACGGTATCTGATCCCTTAAAAGCTAAGATTTTCGTTTTACTTATTGATATTTTGAAATTATAATTCTGTATAATGTTGAAAGAGTGATTTCTGCAGACATCTTCTGAGCAAGATATTACAACTTGGTCGTCTGCAAAAAGTAAGGTATCTAAGATCTTATTTCTTATTTTGAAATGTGAGTCCAAATTTATCTGCCAATTATATATGATATCGTCAATTTAAATATTAAAAAGGGAGAATGAAAACGGATATCCCTGTCTTACACCTCTATTTGTTGTTGCTGTCATATTCTTTTCATTTTTTACTCCAGTTTCTATTGTTATTTTGTTTTCTACATACAGACTTTTTATTGCAGTTATTAATAATAATAATAATAATAATAATTTATTTTAGCTGGCAGAGTTAAGGCCATAAGGCCTTCTCTTCCACTCAACCAGCGAATAGTAAAATTATACAAAAATTACATACATATTACAATTTTAAGATATTAAAATACAGACTAAACAAAATACAATGATGATGTAATCTAATACTAGCTAATACTAACAAAAACATAGAATATAATAAAATTAAAATGATATAAAATAAAGTAAGTAGCTTCCTACATGATTATTAATGGAATGCTTTATATAGTTGTCAGGCAGTTAATGTTTTCATTGTGTGGAACTTAAGATATCGGTTAATTTGGATTTAAATAATGATAGAGATTGACAGTCCCTGACATGACTGGGAAGTGAGTTCCGTGCTCTTAGGTACTGAGGTACGCTTTTCTGTTTTATTGTAGACCTATTTCACAATTTATTTCTGTTAACTTTGTCAAACGCCTTTTCAAGATCTATAAATGCCATAAAAGTTGGTAGATTAAATTCTCTATGTTTCTCAATTATTTGATTGATAGCAAAAATGCAATCTGAACAGGATCTGCCTTTTCTGAATACATTTTGGGCTTCTAGAATAATACTTTCCATAATTACATTTAAATGGTTTTTCAGTATAAATGCATAGATTTTATAACAGGTACCCAAGACTTGTATGCCTCTGTAATTTTCACAGTCATGACGATCTCCTTTTTTACAAATGGGATATATTTTGGCCATCTTCCGTTCTTCTGGGATATGACCAGTCTTCCAGCATATATTCAATAAATCTAAGATATGTTGCTTTAATTGAATAGAGCCATATTTTATTAGTTCATTATTAATATTATCAATGCCAGGAGCTTTTTTTGTTTTTACAATGATTGATTTCTTCGAAAGGAATTCGATCTACATTTTCATCAATTAATGATACATTTATTTCCTCATCATCTGATTGTTCTGTCCATAGACGTTTGAAATAAGATATCCATTTATCCTCAGAAATTATATTCAATTTGAGTTTATCCTTTTCCTGATTATTAATGTGTTTAGAATCTTATAGGCTTTATCTTGTCGTCCATGTAAATCATGTTCCAGGTCACTAATATATTTTTCCCACGAACTCCTTTTATTTTTTCTAATTTCTCTTCGAGCAAAGACATTTCCTTTTTTGTATTCAATCAGGTTTTCATCTGTTCTCACATTCGCGTATCTCAAGTTTGCATTTTTTTAAACCAGTTTTGCTATTCCATCGTTCCAAATGTTTAATATTTTATCTCTAGTTCCATGTGATTCTGAAGCAGCCTGTATTATATTATCTTCTAATTCTTGTCATTCTGTATTAATATTTCTACTTATAGCTTTTTGTTTTATATACAGATCTAGTCGTAGCTGATATAAATTTATAATTGATTCATCTTGAAGTAGGTGTAATTTCTGCGTTTGTTTTGTTTGCCGTATTAATTTTACTTCTTTTCCATTTTGCTTGTATTGCTAATTTAGTAATTAGAAGGTAATGGTCAGAACCAATATCACATCCTCTAAATAATCTTGTATCAAGCACTAAGTTAAAACATTTTTCATTAACTATAGTGTAGTCTACTATACTTGTATGTCATCTTGCGGACCAAGTGTATTTATGTATATTTCGATCTGGAAAAAAAGGTGTCTGTTATTCTTAAATTATTGTAATTTATAGAATCAATTAGGAGTCTTCCCTTTTTGTTTTGGGTTATATATATATATATATATATATATATATATATATATAGATTACAGTACAAATTACTTGACGTTTTTATTGGGAACCTATAGGGAAAAAAGATTAGGAAGACCTAGGCGTAGGCCGAAGGATAATATTAAGATGGATCTTGCTGAACTGATCATTAGGCCTATATATATATATATATATATATATATATATATATATGTATATGTATATTTGTACTGTAATCCATTTCATCTACATGACCTCAATTTAATATATTTAATTAGGTAAATAATATAAATTATGAAGCTTCTCTTTTATAAGCTTCCTTCATTGCATTCCCTTATGCATACACATACATACATACATACAGTATATCTGTCTGCTCTCTTTTCCTTAGTTGAAACTTCTCTTTGTTAAGCTTCCTCAATTATCATTCCTTATCCATCTCTGCCTTAGTTTAACCTCTCCCTTTGTAAGTACTACTATATGCCTCACACCAGTGATCTGTCAGATTAGAATTTGTAATTTTGAATTACACATACATTTTTACCACTCAGCGACATGGATGGCTCCCTGTATGAGTAATGAGCTCGTCAGGACCATCTGAGAGACAGCACGAACATCCAAAATAAGACACACCATTCACTCACTCATTCATACCATACCCCGGGGGCCATTTGTCTTACAAATGAGTAAAACCCCCTAAAATAATCTCACCCAGGAAAATTGTTCCGACCGGAGATGGAATCCGGGCCAGAATCGAATACTCTTCTTGAATGCAGTATATTTTCGAATACTTTTATCTTCATAGTTGAATGCAGGCTTTCACGGCCGGTAATAATAATAATATTAAGAGATTCCGGGATATGTGACCCCTTCATGATTGGTGTTTATTCCAGACGTTTCTCCCTCAACTGCAGAGGGCATTTTCCACTGAAGATTTTCGAGAAGATAACATATAACTGGACAAAACACGCATCTCCTTCTTTAACTCGGATTTAATTTCTTCATGTGTATGATTTTTATCCGTTAAAATGATCCTAGAGTCTCCAGGACCTAGACATTTGAATGTTTTCACATTTTAATAATAATTATTGTATATATTTTGATCACGGGACGTTTCCAAGTATTTCGTTTTTTAGTTTACATCTAAACCAATTTCCTTGCAAACGTAATGAAACTACATTTCTAGCTCTCATTAACTTATCTTCACATCATCGGATCGGCTAAAACCAGGTCATTCCTATCTACAAAAAAAAAATGTGAGATTCAATAAGACTTATAAAATTTCATACAAAGTTGTGTTTTGTCTTAAATGTTCGTGTTCTCTCGGAGGTGTGCCGGTCACTCATTCGGGAAGGCCATATATGTCCTCGTGTGGTCAAAAAAGTATGTACTGTACATGATCCAGAGTTGAAAACCTCACCTGGCAGGCCATGTTCCTGTAAGGTCAGGGTAGGTGAGGCACGTAAAGATACCTACAAAGAGAGAGGTTAAGCTAAGGATATGGAAGAACAATCTAACAGGAAGGAATCGATTTATAACGTACTTACCATTTTTAGTGATGTAGCCTTATCGCAGGAAGTGGCAACACACAGGAAATGTTACACATACTACGCTAGGTAAAAGGAGCTGTAGAATCGCTGAACGTTTACTTGGAAAATAAGTTGGAAGAAAGATGGACATAACCATAATCGCGAGAGTATTTTTAATTTACATCTTAACGATAGCAAATGCTGAAGAAAGCGTGAGTATAATCAGAATTTTACATTTTCTTTTATTTCTTATAGGCATATATATATATATATATATATATATATATATATATATATATATATATTCATTCATTCATTCATTCATACTGTTCTGCTCAAGAGCAGGTATTTCACTGCAAACTCAGCATTCTCCACTCTTTCCTTAACACCGTGGAAAGACTCATCATGCCATGTTTGCAGCTTTACTAGGGATATATAGGTGCGGTAGCTTCCCGTTTCTTTCCACACCCCACTCTCTCTTTTGCATCTTAAAATCTTAAAAGATCTTAAGAAGGTCCCGAGGAACCCTAATTTGGAGATGAGGAGAGTGGATTTGGCTAAGTTAGACCCTCCGGACTTCACACCGAAATTCACCCCAGAGGTTAAATATCAGTTTCATCAGGGTTTTTGACCAGATCAAAGATCCGGAAATCCCAATTAGCCTCAGCTCCCCCAATATATATATATATATATATATATATATATATATATATATATATATATATATATATTTTTATTTATTTATTTATTTATTTAAAAAATGTAAACAATATCTATGGTCACTGGGAATGTGTTAAGTTTAAATCGCTACTTTTCAGGGAAGCACTCTTTTTAACGGTCTCTTAACTATACAAAGAATATAATCATCTTTATAAATCGAAATTATTAGAATGCTGGGACATCAAATCCTTCACAGTGCACAGAAATATTGACAGATTATGACTTAACTCATTTCGGTAATGTTTCAATTTAACAACTTATTCTCTGTGACCACAAATGCCAACTACCTTTCCTTTCGAGAATAATTTAGACAAAGAAATGTATTATCACCAATCCTATCCAATTTCACACTTTAATATGCCGTTAGGAAAATTACTGAGAATCTCAATTTAGATATGGAGTGTTCGTCAGATTTTGGCATATGCCGATGATATGAATCTAATAAAAGATAATGTTAATAGGAAAGTAAGAAATGTATAATTATTTATAAAGATTTGCAAGAAAGATGTAAACATAGAGAAAATAAGCACATGGAATTGGGCCATGGTCGCATTATAGCATATTATGACAGAGTAACTAATATTAATAATAATAATAATAATAATAATAATATATTTCTGTCTATATATTATTACAAATTTTAGCTGATGATAACGTTCCACAGCAATATATTACTAATATCTTCAACATCTATAAAGATAATGAAATCTCTGTTAAACAAGATGGCAAATTATCTTCTTGGGAAAAGATCAACACTGGAGTAAGACAGGGATGTGGACTTTCACCGGTGCTTTTCGTTATATATATGAATAAATTAATAAACGAATGGAGGAAAACACAACGAGGATATACAGGGTGATTACAAATGATTGGAGCGATTTCATGATTTTATGGTAGCTGTAGTATTCGACATATTTTCACGAACTTTTACAGATACATAGAGCAACTTCCCAGGTTTTTTTTGAGATGTTACAGGTGCTCCATATGCTCCCCCTTGGTGATTCTGCAGATATTAAGTCTGTAATCAAGTTCGTCCCATACTCGACGTAACATGTCCCTATTAATTTGTTCAAAGGCATTGATTATGCGAGCTCGCAGTTCTGGTAAGTCTACTGGTAAAGGAGGCACAAACACTGAATCTTTCACATACCCCCAAACAAAAAAATCGCACGGCGTCAAATCGGGGGAGCGTGGAGGCCATGACAACAATTTCTGATCATTCTCTCCACTGCGACCGATCCATCGGTTTGGCAATCTCATGTTTAAAAATTCACGAACATCGTGATGGAAGTGTGGTGGAGCACCATCCTGCTGGTAGATGAAGGTCTCATTGTCGGTCGTCAGCTGCGGCATGAGCCAATTTTCCAGCATGTCCAGGTACACGTGTCCTGTAACGTTCTGCTCGCAGAAGAAAAAAGGGCCATAAACTTTGAACTGAGAAACCGCACAGAACACACTAACTTTTGGGGAGTCGCGAATGTGCTGCACAATAACGCGGGGATTTTCTGTGCCCCAGATTCGCACATTGTGTTTGTTCACTTTGCCATTCACAAAGAATGTTGCTTCGTCACTGAAGACAAGTTTCTCACAAAAACCATCCTCATCCATAAACTGCTGCATTTGTGTACAAAATTCAAACCGACTCACTTTGTCAATGGGCGTAAGGGCTTGTAGAAATTGCAAGTGGTAAGGTTTATGCTTCAATCTTTTCCGCAAGATCTTCCAAACGGTCGGTTGTGGAATGTTCAGCTCTCTGCTCGCTTTTCGTGTTGATTTCTGTGGGCTACGTGTGAAACTCATCCGCACACTCTCAACCTTTTCTTCACTCACTGAAGGACGACCCGTTGATTTCCTTTTACAGAGGCATCCTGTAGCTTTAAATTGCGCATACCATCGCCGAATGGAGTTGGCACTCGGTGCATCTTTCTCGAACTTCGTTCTGAAGTGTCGTTGCACAGTTATCACAGATTGAGTTGAATGAAATTCAAGCACAGCATATGCTTTGTCCTCGCCTGTCGCCATCTTTGATAACTGCTGCGCTCTCTCGGTTTAAAGCTGAAACACGGCTGCGAGAGAAAACAAAAAAAAACCTTATGAGTTTTTATACATAACTTTAAAGTTCTGTGAAGATATGTCAAATAAGATCGCTACAATAAAATCATGAAATCGCTCCAATCATTTGTAATCACCGTGTATACTCATCAACAGGAACCTCAAACTCGATGTTATTCTTTTTGCAGACGATTTAGCTCTTCTGGCACTTTCCGAAAATGATTTGGAACGATCAATTTATAATTTACAAAAAATAGGAAATATCAATTAACAAAACTGAAATCATGGCATTTCATGGGGAAGGACCCCATACAAAGTAAAATCTGTGTCCAGAATACAATTTTAGAGAGATCTAATCAATTTAAATATCTTGGATATTATCTCTCTATCTGGGATGAAAAGGATATCCCTGAAAAAAATACTAGTTATGATAAAAGTTTGGGAATTATTAATCAAGTTATGAAACCATCCCTTGTACAAAAAAAACACCAGATTACGTTTATATAACACTTTGGCTAGACCAGTGTTGACCAATAGTAGTGAAGCATGGACACTAAAAAGACAACATAAAAGCAGAATAACGGCTTGTGAAATGAGATTCATGCGCAGAACAGCGGATTACACTAGATGGGATCGGAAAAGGAACACCGATATCTTAAAGGAATTGAAGACTACGCCAATTTTGGAATATATTAAACAGTACCAACTAAATTGGAAACACCA
Source organism: Diploptera punctata (assembly GCA_030220185.1). Classification (NCBI taxonomy): domain Eukaryota; kingdom Metazoa; phylum Arthropoda; class Insecta; order Blattodea; family Blaberidae; genus Diploptera; species Diploptera punctata. The sequence continues at coordinate 3,386,220 of JASPKZ010001586.1, read as the reverse complement.
TCATGAAAGAATGAGTTGAAATCGGATCCCCAAAGCTGTTTATAATTATATACCAAGAGGACGAAGATCTCTGGGCCGTCCTATGAAACGCTGGAGGGAAAATTTTCTATAGGATCGTAACAGGCCTTGACCTAATACTTGGAAGGAAGAAGAAGAAGAAGAAGATGATGATATAATAATAATAATAATAATAATAATAATAATAATAATAATAATAATATAGTAATATTAATAATTAGAGCCCGGATTTTATGTACTACATATTCTGATGCTGTGTATGTAGTTATAAAAAAAGCTAAAATGTCGACGAATTAAACTGAAAAGACTCTTATTCCAAAGTTTTAAATTGCATATTTTTACATATTTCGAGCTATAATACATATTTCACACCATAGTACATAATTTTACATATTTTAATATTTTTTGCGGAATTATTATAAATTTTCGTTACATAGCAAGGAAGGAAAAATAATTGTAATGTTTATTATTGTGCTTCTCATGCATTGTCGTCAATCCTATACATTTCCGTCGCATTTAAAGCTAAATTGTACGAATTCGATGCGGACAATGACTTGTTTTAAACATTTTTTCTTCCTTGTTCTCAAACGTTTCAAAATGTATAACAGTCAGTTGAATTTAATTTAACCATGACACCGGTTGCGTCTTCAAAGCTAAAAACGTGGGTTTCTGTTGACAGTGCTTTAATCACTGATGGTAAAACTGTCCTCTGCCAAACTTGTGATAAACATAATGGGTGTACGATGAAATCTCAAATTGAACAACATTTACGAAGCAATCTGCATATTAAAAATAAACAAAGAGTATTTTCAAAGACACAGGTACTACTTACACAGTTGCAGGGACAGCCTACATCATCTAATAGTGAATTTTACAAAGAACTGTGTATGACGTTGGTTGCAGGGAATATACCCTGGAACAAACTTCAGGTACCTGAATTTAAACATTTCTTACAAAAATACTGCAACCGTAACATTCCCGACGAGTCCACTCTCACGAAGAATTACTTGGATTCTTGTTTTGTTGACATTTTAGAAAAAAAACAGGATTGACATAGGCAACTCACTTATATGGATTTCTGCTGATGATACGACTGATGCTGCAGGCCGTTTTCATCGCTAATCTAATTGTGGACAAGATGGACTCTGAAGCTGTACCAAAACCCTACTTAATTTATTGTAAACCTTTGGAGGTAACAAATAGTTCAACAATTGCTAGATTGCATTAATGACGGCTAGATGGTGTAAAAGAAGAGAGGGTCCCACTGATGTATACAGATGCAGCTCCATACATGTTAAAAGCGGGGAAATCGCTTACTCTATTTTATCCAAACTTAGTACATGTTACGAGGGCGGATCGGAAAGTAACGCACAATAATTTTTTTTTAAAAGTTTAATAGTAAAAAAAAGGAAAAAAATCACAAATGAACTTACATCTTTTACCTACTTTTCGACATAGTCACCAACTTTCTCAACACATTTTTCCCATCGTGTTACCAGTTTCAATATGCCCTGTTCGTAGAAGTCCGTTTGGTTGGATTGTAGCCATCTGCGCACTGCTGATTTCACTTCCACATCTGTCTCAAAGCGTTTGCCGGCCAGGAATTTCTTCATGGGACCAAACAGATGAAAGTCCGATGGTGCAAGATCCGGACTGTATGGTGGATGCTGGAGCACCTCCCAACCAAATTCGGCGATTTTCTGACGAACGACAGCAGCAACATGGGGGCGAGCATTGTCATGAAGAAGTTTAACGTTAATGTTTGTGGACGTTTGTCACGAATGGCACGACGCAACTTCACCAAAGTTTTAATGTAGGCCGCAGCATTCACAGTGGTCCCGTGTTCAGCAAAGTCCACCAATAAAACACCATGCATATCCCAGAACACTGTCACAAGCACTTTCCTGGCAGATTGAGTCACTTTGAATGTTTTCTTTACTGGGGAACCAGCATGTTTCCACTCCATTGATGCCTGCTTTGTTTCGGGTGTGTAGTGGTACGCCCACGACTCATCACCTGTGACGATTCCTTCCAGAAAGTCATGTCCTTGTGCGGTGTACCGCGTTAAGTGGTCCAAGTTTGCCATCATTCGCTGCCCCTTGTGGTCGTCTGTCAGGTTCTTAGGCACCCAGCGAGCACTAACTTTACGGAATTTCAAATTTTCATGAACAATATCGTACACCGCACCATAGGAAATGTTGAACTTCTGCGATAAGGCTCGCAGTTGCACACGCCGGTCGTTCAGAATTGCCGCCTCAATGCATCTGACATTCTGCGGGATTGCTGCTGTTGTCGGCCGGCCGGAGCGTGGCGAATCACTAAGGTTCACGCGTCCCTCTTGGAAGAATGTGCACCACCTGGAGACATTGCTACTGTCCATACAATCATCCCCATACACGCCACGCATGTCCCTGTGAATTTCACTGGGTTTATGCCCTTTGGCCCACAAAAATCGAACAACACTTCTCTGTTCCTCACAGGTGGACGACTGTAGCATGCGCGCCATCTTTGTTGCATAGTTCAAGCTTCTCTCGCAAGAGGTGCACCTGAGAAAAAAATACCATCTGTAGTGAAAACTTCAACCTATATCTCTGTGAAATTTCAACATTCTAGCTGCAATACCAAGGCAGAAAAAAATTATTGTTCGTTAATTTCCGATCCGCCCTCGTACATGTACGGTTCATTGATTGCAACGAGTGGCAGAGACATACATGAATTCCCAGAAGTAAATACACTGATATCACCAACGAAGAATGTTTTCTTAAAATGTCCTTGTCGTGTACAACGCTACAAGGAGCAGCTACCTGATATACATCTGCCTCCAGAGCCAGTGATAAGAAGGTGGGCAACATGGATCGAAGCTGTAATTTTCTAGAGTAAGCACTTCGAATCTGTGAAGTCAGTGATTGAGAACTTTTCTTCTGATCCTGCAGTGTGTGTAAGTGAATCCTTGTTAGCATTCAACAGTTCTAAAGTGCTCAGTTCAGTTTCATATATCGCAAGTCACTTCAGCTGGCACCCAACAGTAGGCCTATCAAGAAACTGGAAACTTCAGGTATGCCTCTCCAAGCAGCTGTGGAAATAATGGAAGATGCAGTTCAAATGGTCATTGTTGTACCAGGCGAAGTGGGTGGTGTAGTTTCCATTAAACTGCAGTCTGTGCTAAAGAAGAACCCTGGATACCCAACTCTTGTTACTCTTTCCCGCTTATTTAATGGTGAAAATGTAGAACCCCCTGAGAATATTATTCCTAGCACAATCCCTCTCTATAAATATGCACCGTTGACGTCTTGCGAAGTTGAGCGATCTTTTCAATTTACAATTACATATTGTCAGACAGAAGACTGTGCATGACAACAGAACCATTTGGAAAAGTATATTATAATTAAATGTGGACACCGATCTAATGTGGCTTAAATGCTTGAATGATTGACACTTGTACTTCAGTACTGTACTTTGTAGTAGAAGTGAATTGATTAAACACTAACACAGATATTTGAGAATGTGGACTTCTTTTTAATATCAAAGAAATAACATTTTGGGTTTTACATATAATTGCTTTATTACATATTTCACAATATTTGATTACATAGTTATGTACATATTTCTTAATTTGATATTACATAAAATACGGGCCCTAGTAATAATAATAAAAAACTCACTCACTAATAATAATAATAATAGATAGATAGATAATCGGTTGATTAATGTCTTTGACATCGTCCGATTTCTGATAGCCAATTTCGTCGGTCCATTCAATCTCTTGGTTGTAGATGTTTCTCCTTCATGTATAAATATATTCCCTGACTCCAGGAGGTTTTAGGTCTTCCTCTGCCTTGTCTTCACTCAGGTTTTCATTCCGAAACATAATTTGGTAGCCGATCCTCTTCCATTCGCTGGACATGCCCGTGCCAACTTTATTGCTGAGTTTTAATAATAATAATAATAATAATAATAATAATATATATTCAACCATAAACTTAAGTAGTAGTCCTGGTCACTCCACTGGGAAGCATAGGTCCTTGATAAAAGCTCTCCAACGCACTCTGTTTGCCAACGCCTTAATTTCATTCCAACTCATCCCTGTCTGATCAGCTTAATCCCTGATGGTATTACTCCATGTTGCCCCAGATCTTCCTCTTCGCCTTCTCAATCCTTGGGGGTTCCAAAGAAATGTAATTTTTGTGATGTTATCATTTTCTCTCCTTAACACAAGGCCAATCCATTTCCACGTTCTAAATTTGATTTCTTTAAATATTTCATTTTGATTATAATCCTAAAGTAAAGATAAATGTCGGTTATCCCTTAATGAGATGGAAAGTCTCTTGATATGGAAACATATCAATGGCCTAATTCCAAGATGCAAAAGAAGAATATTATTAGCCTGTTATGAGAAAGGAAACCAATAAAAGTCTAGGTTCAATTATTAAAGATCAAAATCATACGCACGAACAATTTAAATTACTTTAAAAATAACTATGTTACTATTCAGTTCAATGACTCCTGCTTCCCTGAAAATTTTTGTCCAATAAAAATCTAAATATTAAAAAATTATAAAAGGACAACCTTTCCTGTAATTGTCTTGAAGATATAAATTTGTGCCCAAAATCAACACTACTAATAAGAAATCAATACAAATTGAAAACTAATAAAGTTATATAATGTAATTTGTTACAAAATTAGATAAACTCATCAAGTTTTATGGTGACAAACGACAAAATTACACCATTTCAAAGTTTGTGGTGACAACATTGAAAGTACGTAATTTCTCGTGTTTATTTTAATGTTCAATATTGTGGTGACAATGAAGTTACGTAAATTCTCATATTTATTCGAATTATTGTTTTTGCCGTCTTCCAACAAGATGGAGCTCCCCCACATTATGGAATGAAACAATGCTAAGGATTTTTAAACCATGAAAAAAACAATTCTAACCGGGCTTAAACCCCCGAATCTCGAAACCATAAGTGCACACGTGGAAACTTGCTAAATGTAATGATTTTTGACGCAATAATATGACTTTAGATTATTCATAAATAAGAATAAAACAGAAAAATATGTTATATTCATAGAAACGTATTATTAGCTTGTAGTGTTCTCAACAGTGAAACGACTAAATAAATATTTATTTTGGTAATTATGAAGAAACGATGTATGACGATTTTATAACAGTTACAACTCATTACAGCTTTACAATACAAACATATTAATATGAAGGTTAAAACAAAGATATATTGGTAATTATGAAGAAACGATGTACCGCTAGGTACGACGAACTTTTAGCTGTTATAACCGGTGATCAAACATCAAAGAGATACAACATCAAAAGTTGGTGAATGACCACTATTGAACTCAACAATCTATCAGTTATAATTATAACTATTTATACATACCAGTTTAAAACTTTGAAAAAATAATAACCAAAATAACACCCAACCTTTATAATTTATTCTTTCTATGTAGGATGGGTTATTGGTTAGGTCAAATTTCGAGTAGGTTTTAATAAGACTGGTCGACAAAGTTTTCTTCACAAGAAATCTGATTAGTGAATCTAGTGCATTTTTTCATACTGAATTCAGATATGTAGTCAGAATTTTTCCATCAGGCACAGTTTTTTTTTTTTTGTGACAGCTACTCCTTAAAAATTCACTTTTTGGACTCTCACTTAGAGGACTTTCCGGAAAATCTTGGGGCTGTCTCTGATGAGCACGGTGAGCATTTTCATCAGCAAATTTCCACAATAGAAAAGAGGTACCAAGGCAAGTGGAGTTTTAATATGCTGGCTGACTACTGTTGGGCCAAAAAGAGAGATATTCTAGATGCAAAATATTACCACTTTCTAGGTAAGTCAGAATGAGTTAGAGTTACATGGATTTTATTAAAAATTATAAAAATTGTAAATGAACATCACAGAAAACTCTTGCCTGATAGGAAAAAACTGAAATGATATTTAAATTCAGGATGAAAAATACTTCTAAAATCTCATATTTTTATTCTTGTGAAAGAAAAAAAAGTTCATTTTTGTCGACTAGTGTAATTCCGCAAAGTATCTCATGAAAATATTCTGTTTCAGAGGGAAATGGACGAAAATATATACGACTTTAAGATGCATCCAGGTAAGTTTAATTATGTTTGAGCTAACACACAGCCACTATCGAACCCGTGGACGAAAGCTCTCCATATATCCCTACCCTGAGCTAAGGTTTTCCAATCATCTCCTGTATAATCTACTTCCCTCAAATCATGGTTAATGTAATTCTCCCACCTTATTCTTGGCTTACCTACTGGGCGCTTTCCCTCTGGTTTTGCTACAAGAAGTTTCCACTGCCCTCTTTCATTCCCATTTCGTACATCACAATCTACAAGACTTAACTCTTATTATTATATCTGTTTTTTATAAATATCACGTAGCTCACTGTTATGTAGTCTTCTCTATTCACCTGCCTGTTCGTCTATCTTTAGTCCAAACATTTTCTTAAGAACTTATTCCGAAATACTTATAATATTTTCTACTCTCTCAAAGTAAATGTCCATGTTTCGCATCCACATAATATAACTGGAAAAATAATAGTTTTACATTTTTTTCAGTTTAACCTTTTTTTTTAGAGAAATTGGGACAAGAATCCCTGTAATGCATAATAGCATGAATATCCAGAATTGAGTTTATGTTTAATGTCTTTGTATTTTTTATACACTTCATTTTTGTTTGTAATTATTATTGTTCCTAGGTATTTCAATTCGGCCACTTGTTCAGAAGTTCTCTAATTTATTATTAACTGTCCATTTCCATTATATAATGTATTTCTGTGTCTGACCACATCTATAATTTTATTGCTGTTTACTTTTCCAGCCCCAATTTTTAGTGTTACTCAGTAGAGTATGCCTGTATTTCTTGGCTATCGCCTAATAATACTACTGAGCTTTTGAAATAAATTTGTTTTAACAGTTTAACTTAAGTAGTCATATTCATTAGCTATTGTAGCGCAAATGGATGCACAATTTATATGTTAACGGATCGCATAAACAAACTACTTCGATCCTTATCGATTATCTTCCACTATATTTTTGATATCTCTTGCTAACACATTGTCCCGCGCCGTAGCCGAGTGGTTAAGACAGGAAACCTTGGCGCACAGCTACGGGACTTGCGCTGGATCGAGTCTCATGGGGGGAAAAGTTTTTCTGACGGTATTTCGGCCAGCATCGTGAGGCATTCGGGTAGCTACAATAAGTAAGGGCTCCAGGTTGAGAAAACCAGCTATAACGGCTTGGGGACTCGACATGGTGACCACATGTCACCCCTGCACTGACTATATGATAATTTACCTCTGTGATTGGCACATGTGGATGTGAGGTCAGAAGCCGGCTGGTAGGCTAAGGGCCTTCAAGGCTTGTCGTGGCAGGAGTTTTTTCTCTGACATATTTTTTGCTATCTATAATGTTTATATTACATTTATTTTATACATTTTCGTGCTTTCTTTTGAACAACAACTACATTATGTACATTCCTGAAGAAAGATATTCTACAACTTAACCCGTCCTTTCGCTTTTTTTAAATAACGGTAAGCATTCACCTGCGCTACAATCAGCTTCAAAATCTAATAAGATTGTATGTTTAACTTGTTTATATTATCACTGCGCTACAAGCCGGAAGGTTGAGGGTTCGAGTCCCGGTGGGGTCAGGATTTTTAAACTGACTCAAACTTTCTGGCGGCACTATCGCCCTGGAGTCGACTCAGCCTCTAACGGAAATGAGTACCAGACGCTTGTTCTGGGGGTAAAGGCGGCCGTCACGCAGGGCTGACAACCCGGCTAACATCAAGTGCCGATTGTCTAACAAAAAGTGGGAGCCTTAACCTCCTACTATCCCAAGGGCCTCCTGAGGCCTGTAGTGGGATCACTTTACCATTTTATATTATATTGCACATATTACTAGAGTCCCTCTATATTACCTTTCAAGGCTATAGTCTTGGATTTTTCCCCCAAAAATGACAAACATTTAGAAATTTTGAAAACTCCAAAAATACAATCTAGAGGGTTGTCCACGATTTATAATGCAAAAAATCCGGTCTACGTCGAAGCTTTGAAAATCGAGTTATCTTTTTCGAAGCCTATAGTTTCGGATATTTCCCCAAAAATGACAAAATTTTAGAAATTTCCGAAAACTCAAACAATACTATCTAGAGGATGTGTCTGCGATTTATAAAGCAAAAAATCCTGTCTAAGTCGAAACTTTGAAAATCGATTTTTTTCCCCCCCAAGGCTTTCCAGGGATTCCAGGACCTGGAAAGAGAATAATTTATTATTAATAATAATTTTTAATAATGATTTACTTATTCTTGCTATTAATAATTAAATTTGATTTGAATATTTGTTCACAGACGGAAAGTGCAGTTCAACACATTTTATAAAATTTAGAGAACATGCGAAGCGTTCTAAGTGCCTGCCACGAGAAACCATCGTTCAAATTAAGACAGGAGATCCAGACTACTTGGTAATTTTTTTTTTAATCTTCAACTCCCTCTCCCCATAAAATTACTCCCTCTCAATTTATAATATCTCCTGCTAATTAATGGGTAGGCCTATCAAACATAAAAAAATAACCAGTGCTTGTTTGTCTTGTATGCCATTGTTATGGTCATGTTTGATAATAAGCTGGTATAAATGAAATACCAGCATAATATACTTAATTATTTACCCTTTAAAAAAAGTGTGTCGGCCGCGGTGGACTACTGGTTATGCTCCTTGCCTCTGGACCCGAGGGTCGCGGGTTCAAACCCGGCCGGGGTCGATGGGTTTTTTTAGGACGGAAAAATCCAAGGAGCAAGTCCTCCGGGAGGGACTTTAACTCGTGGGTCCCGAGTCTGAAGATTTTCAGGCTCGTAAAAAATCCTTAAGCCTGAATGAAAGGCGTCTAAGCAAAATTTACCGAATTTTCCCGTCCTAGTACTACCTTGGTTTCCTAGATGTCAGTATGAGGCGGAACGCTGACAACGGACCACTCAAAATGACATCTATACGAAAACAAGTGTAACTAAATTAGAATGGTTCAAATTCCTCCCTGTAGGGGGAGAGCGCCTAAATCTCTGTTAAGGGAAAACACGGGCTTACAATACAATACAAAAAAAAGTGTGATATGTAAAATTATTTACAAACAACACATTTGCTCGGAGTCTTCTGAAAGGCCTATATTTTTAATGTTTGACGATGTTTTATAAACAGAAGTTTGTTTTAGATGAGGATGACTCATACAAAAAGTACGAATTTTATAATTTCTTTTAAAGTCAAATTTTAAATGAGAAGTAACACTATGATGTATTTTCAATTTATAAATGAGTATATCTTATCTCATAAAGTTGCATGTTTTCACAATACTGGTTTCAAAGGTCATTTCACGTTTTGACTGAAGATGAAGGAGAAATGACTTTTGAAACCGGTATCGTGAAAACATGCAACTTTATGAGGTGAGATATAATAGCATTACATTAATTATATTATTTTTAGTCTGATCATCTTACCTCAATATTAATGTTGATTTGTTCTTGAACATGTTTCAAAACAATTCTGTTTTATCGTCAGCTTTTCCAGATTGGTTTTATTTATGTTGCACAACCTGGATGTCGATGTCAGCTCCATCCTGTGGTTGGCCAAAGAACCTCCAAATAAGGTCACGCTCCATCGTTATATCAAAATTCATATACCGATGGAGTGTGACCTTGTTTGGAGGTTCTTTGACCAACCACAGGATGTAGCTGACATCGACATCCAGGTTGTGCAACATAAATAAAACCAGTCTGGAAAAGCTGACGATAAAACAGAATTGTTTTGAAACATGTTCAAGAACAAATCAACATTAATATTGAGGTAAGTTGATCGGACTAAAAATATAATTAAAATAACCTCAAAATATAACTTCCTAAAATTAAATATTATATAAAAGCATTTCCTCCAGCTCATTTTATAATTTTAATCAGTCACTAAAAAAACTCGCATGGTAAATTCTATCTTCCTACAATAATTATATTTGTAATATTTCAGTTTGAGCCTGAATATGTGGAGGTAAAAAGATGTGGAGGTATATGTTCTCCTCTACTGTCTTGCACACCAATAAAAGAAAAAAATGTGAAAACTTCATTTAATGTAAGTACCTTACAACACAAGGTAATAAAATTGTTTAGCTGATCCAGCTGTAGAAATGCCACTTATCCCAAATTAAACAGGGTTTATTAAATTTGAAGAGAAAAATGTTCGCCCAGACCGAGACTCAAACTCGGGACCTTTGGTTTTCCGTACCAAATGCTCTACCAACTGAGCTACCGGGGCTAGTTCCAATCTAGACGCAATTTTTTCCCTTATATACGTTGTAATTCCTGCGCACCAAATGTCTGGACAAAAGTGTTTCTTTTCAAATTTAATTTATCCTTCAATGAGAAGTGTTAAATTAATAATGAAAACTTAAAGGGTTTATTAAATTTGAAAAAGTTCAGATTCGCAAATTATCTCTAAGATGGAAGTATTATTATATAAATTTTAAGATTTAATGATATTGTTTTAAAAAAGTATATGTTTTATATTACTTGATGAGGTCAATGGATTTTTAAATAGAAAAATCCAAGGGACAAGTCTTCCAGAAGACTTTAAGCCAGGGATCCTAAGTCTAAAGATTTTCTGGCTCATAAGAGTCTCAATCCTAAATTAGAGCCTCTGAGCAAAATTGGCCTTTACCACCAGAATAATCTTAGTTGTCTATTTAGTATCGCTTTGAGTTGATGAGACAACTACTTGCCATTTGCTGATATCTATACTGAAATAATCGTAACTGAATTATCTTGGCTAGGTAACTCCTACAAGGGAGCACCCTTGACCCATATAGGCCAAAATTGAGGAGGGAGAATAAGATCATTCATTATTTGAGGGAGGTGAACTATACAGGAAATGACTTGGTAATTTGACTATGTACTAGAGATTATGTCCATGTGGTCACGAATAACTGGGTTCCATGTGCCTGAGTTAGTTCTAGATTGATGCATTGTGATTTCACATTTATCTGTATATATGTTACTGCTGAACAATTAATTTAGGGCCACTTTAATCTGATAAGGTAATGTTAACCATTGCATGCCAAAACCTATCTCGAAATTTCTCCCAGAGAAGTACTGTGATGTACAAAGGCCATGTACAAAAAATTCTGATTGGATCCGGAGATTTAACGATCCACCAACAGAGGGAAGAAGTAGTTCTTCTGATCAACATAACATCAGTCACCGAGAGGGTACTGAAGATGAATCCGCCAAGGATTCGAAACCACGGTCTACTTAGAAGACTGGATATGGGGAGAGGTATGAAGCATTTAATTTAATCTTAAATTATTACCTTTTTTAACTGCAAGACACTAAAATGCATCGCCAGAGCTCTCATTTAAACTACAGGAAAATAATACAACTCCAGAGTTGGCGAAACGGATAACCCTGACAACCTATCTGCACGCAACTTCCCGCCATACTATAGTCTCTCTGGTTTAACTTTACGAGAAATTTGTAGAATGAGACAACTGTACTCACTTCTCTCAGTCGCAGTAGTGTTGACGGTTTTTCTTCGCCAGATGTTAATAGGGTAAGGGGAGGAGGAAAACTGACAACAGGGTGGGTTCTTTCTTTTGTATCTGGACTAAAGTGGCCAACCATGTACCCTTGTATCTCCATATCTCTCTGCCAAGTTAAACCAGCTGTACAATAGTCTACACTTTTCTCACGCGGGGAGTGCATCTGCTTTGCACAGTGGTTTGCCATTGCTGGTTTCTGGCTTCGACTTCTGTGCCTTGCAATTAAAAACGGCAGATCATTTTTTTGGACACTACCTTAGTATATCACAACGCTTCTCTGGGAGAAATTTCAAGGTAGGTTTAGGCATGCAATGGTTAAGTGATTTTATGTTGACTTTGGGTTGCTAAATCTGAATATGGCTATGGTTTTACTAGATGGGCTCTAGTTTTTGAGACACTTTAAGTGTCATATCCTCAAAAAACATTTAAAAAGGAAAAATATGAAATGAAAAATTTAATCTACTCACAAACAATATGGAAACTATACCAAATTATTATAAAATAAACATATGAAACATCAGCAAAATGCCCCATATTCATTGCAATTTCACTGGCACCTCAATTTTTTCCCCCCTGTTAATAATCTATAAATATTTGGTTCAATTTTCAAGTCTTTCATAATGTTATAATATTTTTTATGGTTCATTCTGGTGTATTCCACTGTATGCTGCATAATTTCATTTCTGACATAGTTAATTTCTAGAGATCTGTATAACAAATTGTCCAAACTTCGCTGCCATAACACAATACAGGTCTAGCATTTGATGTAATAGTAAAAATTTAATTTTATTTAAAATACAGGTTCAAAAAGTAAATTTAGACCGCACACTCTCACAATGTGGCACAGTGGAAGTTGAAGAACATCAAGAATGTGTGTGTGACTGCACAGTGATGGAACATCATTGCAACAAAAAAATTCAGGTATTTAATTATAATTTAAACGGGCAAAAGCTATTCTCTATAACACTGAAGTATTCTATAAAAAAACTGGTTATTTACGTCTAACCTCACATTTTCCTTTCTCACCTGGACTAGTTTCAAAGATCACCTGTCAAGGATTTCATTGTGAGATTCCATTGCTTAACACCAGAGAGATAAGCTGTTGAAGAGTTTCCAATGGGCATCTTAATACTCATTTTTGTATGATGATAGGGTTAAAGATCTTTGAAGCTACTCTAGGTGAGAGAGCAAAATACAGGGCGAGTCTGGAGGAAAGGTACAATACTTTGAGGGATGATGGTACTGGTGATTCTAAACAAAAAACTTCTAATATACATATGGCCTTTTCTTAAACATATCAGAGTAATTTAATGAAAACAATGAGGAACCGGAAAAGTGCAGATGGCAGTAAATGAAGATTCAGTTATCTTAAGGAGGGTAACAGAGTGGAACCCTTGAAAGAGGTAGTCCACTCCAGGGAGTAGATGCCCCTGCCTTGTGAGCTCCAGGTCCCACTTGCCCAGTGGGTAGTACCTGGGTAGAGCCCCGTCCACAGGGTTACGTGGGGAGAAGAAAAGTCCCCAAAGCCATAGTGAAGGCAACTTCTCTAGGAGACGAACACTCCGAAATTGCAGTTCCCTGTCCTCCAGGAAGAGGGGTTTGGCTAGAGGCTGGTAACCTCTACTAGTAAAAAATTACTTACTCATAAACTTCAGCAGAAGAAAAGCCGGATTGATAAACCTTATGATGACAGAAATGATGTGGGCAGACCTAGAAAGAGATGGGCTGAAGTCGGAATGGGTCAACAGACCTAATCCATGAATGCAGATGGTGAGTTATCTTAAGTTTTATTTAATTGTGCACGTTTCCTCACAAAAGGATGTTCAAACACTCCACCACCAACTTTAATGCATTTTGCTGCTCTTGTAGACAGCTGTTGTTCAAGTTTTTTTTTTTTTAATCTGAAATCATCTTACCTCAATTTAATGTTGATTTGTTCTCGAACACGTTTCGATATATCTTCAATATCATCTTAAGCTTTGGCTACACTGGCCAACTTGATTAAAAGAACCTCAAAATATAACTTCCTAAAATATACCATTAGACAGCTATTGTGTTGCTGATCTGAGCTCATTCATACATTCCTTTACTTGAGCACAAGCATGAGTGAGAAGTACCTTTTTGGTGTCCACTCTGTGCTTGCAGACTTAGCTCTTAAGTCAATCCCACAAACAGTAATCTAATGAGGTAAGATTGGGTGACCTCGGTGGCCAAGCAATGATTCCACCACTACCAATTCCTTGAAAATGTGTTACCAGAATACTTGCAGGATATGCCTTTGGTAACACGAGCTCGTATGTACTTTCAGCATGAATTAAACGGAGCTCCTGCACATTCCATAAGGCAGTGAAATGGCACCACAACAAAACATATCCTGGACATTGGATTGGTTGCGGTGGAATCATTACTTGGCTACCGAGGTCACCCGATCTTATCCCATTAGATTACTGTTTGTGGGGTTCGTTTAAGAGCAAAGTCTACAAGCACAGAGTGGACACACAAGAGGTACTCCTCACTCATGCTTGTGCTCAAGTAAAGGAATGTACGAATGAGCTCAGATCAGCAACACAACAGCTGTCTACAAGTGTAGCAAAAAGCATTGAAGTTGGCGGCGGAGTGTTTGAACATCTTTTTGTGAGGAAACGTACACAATTAAACAAAACTTAAGATAACAGAATCTTTATTTACTGTCACCTGCACTTTTCCAGTTTCTTGTTGTTTTTATCACATTACCCTGAAACTGTTAAGAAAAGGCCAATTGTGTATTAGAAGTTTTTTGTTCAGAATCACCAGTACTATTACCCCTTGAAGCATGTACCTTTTCTTCTGACTCACCCTGTATAAGGTGAGTTTAAGTAATTTGATTCAATTTCTTTGACATAATAAGGTAGTAGATAGAGATTAGACTATTGTAACACAAATAGCTTGATATGCAGGTTACATGGGTTACATATTATAAACTTTATTTCAAAATCTACAGACTTCTTTTGGTATTACAACCTACATCGTTAAGCCATATGAGTTTTTGAGCATATTATATAAGCAGCTAATATTCAGATGTCTATATTTTAATATGGCCATATTATCTTAATTTAGTTAAGCCGTTAGGTTAGTTTCCACCACATTACATTATGAAAATTTTCTGTGTTTTGAGTCATGGAATTAAAGATGACATCAATAGTGACTGAGTCAGCATAACCAGAAGATATGAATCGATATTCCATTAAGCTGACAGTCTTTTTCTGTTTTTTTTTTGTAAATTTACTTTGAGACTCATGATTCATATGTGTTTTTCAACCTTTTTATCATGAATTCCATATCAAATTTGTCTTGCACTAAAACCAGTTGATCATCAGCAAATTGGTGATTTTATAAAACATTAAATACTGATATAGACTTCCAAAATTGGCATTCCAATATACCCCAACTGGACATAGGGACCAAGGAAGACCAAAACATCGGTGGAAAGATCAAGACCATCTTCGCTAGGTTTACCGTACAGGCCACATGGCCTAAAACGAATCTGTTCATGATGATGATCATTAAATACTGATATACAGTATAAATTAAACATATTATATATATAAATGATTAGAGTAGGACTATGACTCAGGAATAATATTAATGATATGGTATTTTCTGTTGTATACAGGAATATGATCCAGATGAGTGTAGATGTATATGCAAGATGGACATGGCAGAGGAATGTGCTACAATGGATAAGCTGTGGGATCCAAAAGAATGCAAATGTTACTGCAAGAATCAACATGATAAAAATAACTGTTCCAGCATGGAATACTGGCATCCACATATGTGCAGGTAAGTCATCTTCTTCTTCACTTTATGGGCTAAGCAAAATGCCTGTTCCGCCTCACAGTTGTTCTGTCAATCTTTTCACTGGCCTTCCTACAATTCCTTGAACTTCTTGGCTTGTAGTTAAATGCTACTTTTGGTAATCTTGTTACGTTCATTCTTTCTACATGTCTAAACCATATTTCTCTATATTCTTTGATTTTATTATTTAATGGATATGTATTTAACTCTGTTCTTATATCTTCATTCTTTAACTGATCCATTCGTGTGCAGCCTTTTGTTCTTCTAAGGAAGTTCATGTTTACGCTTTGTACTCTACATTGTAATTTTTTGGTCATTACCCAAGTTTCACTCCCATAAAATAATGCAGGAACTGTCAATGTTTTATAAAACTTCAATCTAGTATCTCTCCTTGTTTTGTTCTTTAATGTTCTATGTATAATTCCACATATCATTTGAAATCTTGACTGTTTCACATTTACGTCTCTTTCAGTTTTTGTGTTTATAGTAAAATTACAACCCAAATAATTAAAATTTGTAAGTCATTTACTTATAAAGTACTGCTTCCTCTAAGAAAAAAAAATTGCATCCAAACTCAGGTTTTGGATTTCCTTAACCAGAATAAAATTATCTAATTCTGATTTGTTTTGTATCAAAGTAGTAATTTATAAGAATGTACTCTATGATGTAAGAGTATCCAGAGGTCTGGGTTCAATTCTCAACTACATCATAAACAACTGTGTATCTACTCACAAGGGAACTATTAACCATTGCATGCCAAAACCTACCTTGAAATTTCTCCCAGAGAAGCATTGTGATGTACAAAGGCCATGTCCAAAATATTATCTACCATTTTTAACTGCAAGGCACAGAAAAAGTCAGAATCCAGCAATGGCAACCCACTTTTGGAGCAGATGAACTCCCTTCTTGAATAAGAGCAGAGTGGAGTGAGGTAGGACACAGCACAGATGATAGGTAGTAAAGGTTATCCAATCTACCAAGTCATGAGTTGCATTATTCTCTGTAGTCTAAATGAGAGATCTGACACTCAGTATTAGTGTCTTACAGTTAAAACAGCTGATAACTTTTTGGACGCAGCCTTAGTACATCACAACGCTTATCTGCGAGAAATTTCAAGGTACATTTCGGCATGCAATGGTTGACAGTTCTCTTGTAAGGTTAAGGGATTGGATCATGGTTACTTCATTATTCCATATAATTGAAGTTCCTAAACCAACTAATATCTAGTTCAGAAGATGGTCTACAGAAATCGCTCTTTCAGTTAAATAACATTATACAGAAATATAATTTCAAAATATCAATAAGTAAAACGAAAATCCTAGCTTTTAAGGGATTAGATACCGTAAGAGCTAAAATAATTCTGGAGGGGAAACCCATTGAACAAGTGAACAATTTTAAATACCTGGGTTATGAAATCTCCTATTTTAAAAATGAAGATCTATTTAACAAACTTAATAAATTTAATAGTCCCGCGCCGTAGCCAAGCGGTTAAGGTAGGAAGCCTTGGCGCAGAGCTACGGGACTTGCGCTGGTTCGAGTCTCCATGGGGGAAGAAATTTTCTCATGGTATTTCGGCCAGTATGGGACCGGTGCCCACCCAGCATCGTGAGGCAATTGGGTAGCTACAATAAGTAGCGGCTCCAGGTTGAGGAACCAGCTATAACGGCTGGGGGACTCGACATGCTAACCACATGTCACCCCTACACTGGCTGTTGATCATCTACCTCTGTGATTGACACATGTGGATGTGAAGGGCCAGCAGCCGGCTGGTAAAAGGGCAACCGCTGAAAAGTGGAAAGACCCTCAATCGGAATAAATTTAATTATATATGTGGAACAATCAAAATGATATTTAAAAACACAAGAAAAGAAACAAAACTAAAATATTATAAAGTAGTGGCAGTGAATGGTAGTGAATTTTGGGTTTTAACTAAAAGGGAAGAGAAGATCATAGAAGCAGCTGAAATGAGTTTTCTGAGAAGTGTGGCTGGTTGCAAACTTCTAGATAAGAGAAGAAGTGAAGATATCAGAAATGAGCTAAATATCTTTAAACTCTTAGATAGAATAAAAGAATCTAGAAAAAATGGAAAGAACATGTTCAAAGAATGGAAGATGATCGCATTCACAAAATTATACTTAAATACAAACCAAAAGGATGCAGGAATGTTGGTAGACCGAAGAAGAGATGGATCCAACTTTTGAATGAGAATCTATGAGACCGAAACAAGCCACATGGGCTTAATCCGTGATTGTTGATGATGATGATGATGATAAACCAAGTTACTTATTAGTTAAATTTATTTTCCACAAATGTCATGAATGGTATGCAGTCAACATACCTACTCAATGAGATGTCTAGTAGGCAACTAAGATGCTATACTCTGGATCAACGGATCTGTGCCCCTACAGTGCTGACATCATTCTTAGAAAAGTGCAGTCTATAATCACACCATTTTACCGCACTCCCCTCCCACTATGTCAAACAACACAATGGTAACTTATCAAGTAGGGATGTTGCCAAACTTCCCTCAGTGTCATGGCTCTTGAATATTGAATAATGCAAGGTTGGAGTTGAGTTGACAACACTGGAGTGCAAGAGAGAGATAGGAATGCAGGGAGGGAAATGATTTGCAGAGCCAGAAAAGGAAGTAGGCTTTAGTTCACATATCTTACAGGGACACAGATCCGTTGGACAGACAATACTAGGCAACTAAGATACTTAATTATATTATTTTTAGTCTGGACATCTTACCTCAATATTAATGTTTTTTTTTTTTTGTTTCTTCCTTGTAACTTAAGAAGTTGTAATTAATATTTAATTTTAGAAGTTATATTTTGAGGTTATTTTAATTATATTATTTTTAGTCTGGACATCTTACCTCAATATTGTTTTTTTTTTTGTTTCTTCCTTGTAAATTAAGAAGTTGTAATTAATATTTAATTTTAGAAGTTATATTTTGAGGTTATTTTAATTATATTATTTTTAGTCTGGACATCTTACCTCAATATTGTTTTTTTTTTCTTCCTTGTAACTTAAGACGTTGTAATTAATATTTAATTTTAGGAAGTTATATTTTGAGGTTATTTTAATTATATTATTTTTAGTCTGGACATCTTACCTCAATATTAATGTTTTTTTTTGTTTTCTTCCTTGTAAATTAAGAAGTTGTAATTAATATTTAATTTTAGAAGTTATATTTTGAGGTTATTTTAATTATATTATTTTTAGTCTGGACATCTTACCTCAATATTGTTTTTTTTTTCTTCCTTGTAACTTAAGACGTTGTAATTAATATTTAATTTTAGGAAGTTATATTTTGAGGTTATTTTAATTATATTATTTTTAGTCTGGACATCTTACCTCAATATTAATGTTGAGGTAAGATGTCCAGACTAAAAATAATATAATTAAAATAACCACAAAATATAACTTCCTAAAATTAAATATTAACTAAGATACTACTAGGATGAAGAAGGTTGATAAACTTTGCTTAGAGGCTTAAGGATCATTTATGAGCTTGAAAATCTTCAGACTTGGGACCCACAGCTTAAGGGGACAGGGTAGTCTGAGCGTATGGGTATCATACAACTATACAGTAAATGTGCTCTATCTCAGTAAGTTGTAAACAGAATCAGTTCTAACTTTTACACCGTGAACACAACATCTCGCGAATTATTACAGTTTTTATGGTAATAAAAGATTCCGGGCTATGTGGCCGTGGTCTATAACTGGCGTTTCTTCCAGACGTTTCTCCCTCAACTGCGGAGGGCATCTTCAGTGGCGAGCGCTTACAGCTGTTGTTTCCCTGTCGTAGACTCGACTGCGAATGAACAGCAGAAAGCTGTCGAGTCTACGACAGGGAAACAACAGCTGTAAGCGCTTGCCACTGAAGATGCCCTCCGCAGTTGAGGGAGAAACGTCTGGAAGAAACGCCAGTTATAGACCACAGCCACATAGCCCGGAATCTTTTATTATCATGATTACCGGCCGTGAAAGCCTGCATTCCACTATTACAGTTTTTAGTTTATGATTCTTGCCCCGATACTTGATTTTTAAAAAAATATTTTATACAGACAAATTTCATTCAAAATTTGTATAAAACATAGGTGACTTTAGGTACCTTTTCCTAAGATACTATTTACAGTAAAGAATCACAATTTTTTATGCACATTCAAAGTATAATTAGCTACTCGTATGACCATAATCATTAGGATACCTGTAGTAGTTAACAAGAAGTACATTTTTTAAATTATGAAAATTATTGTTCTGAAAATTTTGTAATTTTTTCATATATTTTTTACTCTAAAATCTGTAGTTTTGAATGGAACTTCCTGAAAGTGGTAGTAAAACTTTATTATCACATGAAATAGGAGTGTGCAAAATTTCAGCTTTCTATCTCTACCAGTTTCTGAGCAACAAGTACATAAACATACAAAAATGTAAAGTTGAGAAAATGGATGTCAAAAAAAGACAACTACATACTGACTTATATCAATATGTTCTTAAAACCCAATTTAAATGCTTAAAAATGAACATAACACTATAAATGTATATATTTTTAAACTAGAAACTCTAGAGAATTTTTTAATACCAAAATCTAAAAATGTAATTTTTGGTCATCTCAGAGTACCGAGTCCCCTTAAATAAAAGTCTTTCCTGGAGGACTTGCTCCTTGGTTTTTTCAACATAAAACATCCATCAATTCCATCTGGGTTTAAACCCGTGACCTTCGAGACTAGAGACAAGGAATATAACCACTAATAACTAAAACAGTTTGTCTGTTCATTCTTACCTCTTAGAGTTGTTTTTGTCAAACATATATTTCAGAGCTTCTTAGCCCCATCGCCAGCGATTACAGACTGAATTTTTTCATGTTGTCGGCCCTGATTCTTGATTCCTACTCTCTCTGCCACTGGTCTAATGAATTTACTAATGAGGTTCCTTTCTGCAGGAATTTTAAAGTTCATAATTCTTTCCTTGTTCTTCTGTATATAGATTTTTTCCCATATGGTGAGTTCATTTCTGTTTTCTAACTGTTTTAATAATTTTGTGTTTACATCTATTTTGCATTTTTCTGACCAAACATGAGCAGCCACTGCAGATTTTTCTACTTTCCCCTTTTTTACATTCCTTATGTGTTCTTTAGTTCTAATGGTTAAATTTCTTTTTGTTTTCAAATTTAAATAAATAAATAAATGTTATTTTCATTACCAGCAATGTTTCTTGAACCAAAAGATATCCTTCTCCTCATCTAAACAATCTCTTTAAGACTCTTCATCCACTCATTCCTTGTAGACTGTTTTCCTCTCTTTCCCTGGTGGTTTCCAAAGTAAGACCTGTATTCAATTAATTGTATTCAATTAATTATTCTTTCTCATTAGTATCCATCCCATCTTAATACATTTTTTATGTCTGTAAACAAATTCTTTTACAGTTTTCTTTTCTTTCTTATGGCATTTCTAATTTTGTCTGGTTCTACATATTCTAGAAGTTTTTCTGTGACAAACAATTTAATTTATGTTTTTGTTTCAGGTTGAGCTTCAGTTCTATATAATAAAATGTGTTTTACTAATGCATTATATAGCCTATTAATTTAGTATTGTTTTTCTATGTTACAAGTTTAAATATTAACATGATAATGGATGAAGTTTTTCTGTGTCTGACTTCAAAATTTCTTCCTTTTCAGGTGTGTGAGGATGCACCATGAAAATGAGAACAGCATACCCAGTTAATGGGAGAAGTTTTCATCTATTTTCATATCACTTCATCTTGTATATTTTAAATAAAAATAAAATCTTGAAAAATAAGTGAAGTTTGTTTTGTCTTCATATATGAAATGTGATCTAGGTACTTAACCCATTCACTTTAAAAGACAAGTTGGACTCGCCGGCAGTTAAATGGCCTTCAACTCACAAGACGAGGCATACTCGCTTAATTCTGCTGTTATATATTTTGCAATATTTTGTACATCCCTTGACAGGGTAATATTTTGTTAACATTTATGAATAAAAGAGGAAGGTGTTATTACATATACATCTAAGACACAAGGTGTAGACCTTTTATAATTAATAAAAAATATATGTGTGGTAAATAAACATAAGCAGATCATTGAATTAGATATTTGGTCATAGTTAAATATGGAAAATAACATTATGAGGTTCTTAATTCATAAATTAATGAGTCATTTTTTTTACATCTTACCACATATTTTATGTTTCTTTATACACGGGAACTAGTTTTCAAGAGAAAGATCTTTCTCATTTTCAACTGACATTATGACTCAAAGTTATATTTTGAGATTCTTTTAGTTATATTATTTGAGTCTGTTTATCTTACCTTAATATTAATGTATATTAATACTGAGGTAAGATAAATAGACTCAAAATAATATAGATATTTGGTGCTCGATATTTAGTGCCCTGCAGTTAAAAATGGCAGTTACTTTTTTTGGACATGGCCTTTGTACATTACAATGCTTCTCTGGAAGAAATTTCATGGTAAGTTTCGGCATGCAATGGTAGACAGTTCCCTTGTTAGTTGAGGATGTTAGGGCTTTACTTTGCAAAAGGACAACCCACATTTTCCCATGGACCTTTATTAAAATTGTCACCAAAAAAAAAAAAAAACATTACAACTATCTGCAATAATCTAGAAGTTATAGTGGCAAGTTTCTGTACTCTATGCCTGCTTATGGATCCAAAGTTCTTATTGTGATACTGAAAATTAAATAATCAATTGAGTTGGTGTTTACTTGATGAAAATCCATATTTATTAATTAAATAAAAATAAAACGTAGTTTTATTTGATTTTCATATTTATTATATAATTCATAATTTGTTAACATGTCTGAAGAAGGTACAGTGTACCGAAATAGCTGTCACTGAATTATATAATAAATATGAAAATCAAATAAAACTATGTTTTATTCTTATTTAATTGATGAAAATTAAATAGCCAGAAACTATTTGAATTAAAAAATTATAGGAAAAGAAATAATGAAACCATTAAAAAATGGAATAGGATAGGACACATTAACAAAAGTCAATAAAATAGCTGGAAAAGACTGCACTACATTATAAATCCTCAAAGCAACAGATGTAGAGGACTCAAAGAGACTTTGCCAAGAGTCAATGTCTTAGGGTCGTATGCAAATACATTACTCTCTACTCAAATTACTTCCAATCACTGGTGAGCTGAGATCGAATTAACGGCCACCTTAACCGGTCATGCATGAATGTTGACGTTTTCGTAATATTGGCAACGAATTCCCAGAATTCTCAGCGATAAAACCACTTCCGTTATTTTCGTCTGCTATAGAGGAATGCATTTATGCTTGCATCCCACAAATAATACCGTATACAAACACGTCTGCGACGCGCAATATTACGCCGATTCTCCTGTTCTTCCAGTTGAATTCTTTGGTAGACTCTATCAAATTCCTCTTCTCCGCGTATACCGAAAACATGATCGAAATCTTCAAGGTCCGACATCTTGGATAAGTTTCAAACTACATCGGTTCCCTTCGGGATTTTCGCATAAGTTTATATCTTGAGCTACGATCTTAAGGTACCTTGTCAGGTAGCTTACAATTATTACCACATGAATAGATTTCTGAGTAAGAAAAATGTGTTTGAATAAAACTTTATCAGCAGAGAACGCCTTTTACTGTCTAATGCGTTCAAACATTCGACCCTTAGTATTTTTAATATCTCAGATCATTAAGGGAGGTGATGGGTGAAATTTCTATTTTCTACAGTTTTTAAGCTACATACACGACTTTTTGTACACACATTCATGTCATAATAGGTAATATTATATTAAAGTGTTTCATACTTCTAGGCTTAAGGTTTTTGAGTTATTGAAGAAAATCCATTTAAAAATTTGCATATTAAAATTTTTAGTAAGTCCCATAATTTTTTAGTAAAATGTTTTAACTTTTTCTACACGACCAGCGACTTATTTAGAACAACACCGTGCATTAACTATTCTATATCATTATAATAAAGGAAGAAAAAAAATATATATCCTCTGCATATGAAATTTTTTTTTTAATTACTACACATATTTTATTTTTTATTTAAGAAAACTATCAACATTGTTTCAAAATCCATGCATAGAATTATTAGCCATAGGGTGTGGGACATGCAGTTAAAATTTCGTCCTCCTATCATTAAATTTGTCAATGCTATTTTGATTTGAATGTATTGAAATGAAATGAAAATAAAAGTGTGGAAAAGTCAATTTGAAAGTTTCCATGCAGTTAAATTAGAATGTAGCATACATGCCCTCCTACAGTCATTAGGGAGACTTACAGGCACCATAGGACACAAACTACGCCAACTTATACTTTGAGGTACATAGTATTTTTTAATATAAAAAAAATGCTAAATTTGACCAAAAATGTCGAAAATTTCACCCATCACCCCCTTAAGTATTATATTTCAAATCTGGCTGTGAAAGAACCAACAGATTTGGTTCAGAGGCTCCTATTTCAGGCTTGAGTTTCTTTTATGTGCCATAAATCTACGACACAGATTTTCAGTTTTAATCCTCTTCCAAAGAAAACCATTCTTAGGATTTCTGTACCGTTAAAAATCTTATTGACCCTGGCCAAGTTTGAACCTGCGAACCTTAGTATGAGAAGTGAGCATGGTAATTACTACCTAACCAGGATCAACAAAAAGAGCAAATGGAAGGAAAATCAACCTGGGAAAGAATCATATAGGAAGTGGTTTTGTTGAAAAAAAAAGGTGGTGAAACTCATATTTATAGGAACTTCCATAAAGAAGGTGTTGTACATCAGTATGTGAAAGCCCTTGCTTAAGACAGGCAGTTTTAAAGACATTTAGAAAAAAAACTATATACATGATCCCAGCAAAATTGTTATGTAAATTATAAGGAAACAGACTTATAAAAAAACACCCCAATGCCATGCCCCTGCAATCTCCTACCTTTTCAACTAAAGTAATACATATAGGACAAAATTGCATGGATAAGTATAGCTTAAGAAGAAGTAAAGAAGACAGCGGAGAATAGGATCTATTGGAGAACTTTGTTCATAATCTATGATCCTACTAGGAGCTTAAAGGACAAGATGATGAAGGGAAAATGTGGATGGAGGTGGAAGTTGAGACAGACCTAATGGAGGTTCCACACTACTAGCAAACAGTGGCGTGCGGTGTCACAGCAATTACACCAGCTGTATGACAAAAATGTACTTTTATCTTATGATTTATAACAACCTCTTTTCCAAATTGTTCAGTTTATAAGTAGTGTGAGCATTTATTATTGTAAATGTGTTTCGAGAAACCTACCATAATAGTAGAGTATATAAAAAAATAATATTTTACCATTCATACGCATGCACAATTCAATAATACATGCAATGATACTCTCTTAAAATGGGTCTGTAGTGTACATTATACAATCACTCAATTCCATTTTTAGTTATTTGACAAATCATGTTTATCAGTAACAATAACTAAAACTCGTGAAAGCAAATTAATACCGCATTTGAAAAAACCCAGTACCGATATTAAATTACTTCAACTGTTGATTTCCACAAATAATAGATATACATTTGCAATCATTCAATTATTGAGTTATTCAATTAGATGATATAAATGAAGCTTCTTAAATTAATAGGTTGCTATAGCTGAAGAGAATACCACATAATTTGATTTTATATTATTTCTCTGTGTTTTGTAAAAATATAACTTGCATAAATCAAATATTATCAATATAAAGATATTATATATTAAATTTGGGAATTTTTAACATTATGAGGTTCAATTCGTAAGAATTAAATGAATCATGATTTCTTCTTACCTCATATTTCTATGTTTTATTAAACACAGTGTTTAAAAAAACATAGAAGTATGAGGTAAGAAGAAATCACGATTCCTTTAATTCTTATAAAGATATTAATTTGAAAAATTACATTATTGAGATACTTGTACTTTTCAAATCAATCAATCACATTTCTCATCTCACATCAGCAAAGGAATGCTTCATGAATCAACAGATCAAAACTTTATTCGACTTTATGGTTATTGATCGACTTGTATATTTCACTTTCGAGTTGTGACGTCAGGCCCAGCTAGCTAGTATTCAATGATTTCATCACAAGCTTTGTCTAGTGCAGCAATAACCCACTAGTGTGGGTTATCAATGTTTTATCAGTATGCATTGAAATATGCATGCGTGAATTCATCTGTACTTTAGTAGCTGGTGTTAGAAGGGGTAATATGAACACAGGAAGCTCCGTCAAGCCGAATGTGATAGATGATTGTTGGCAACAAAGGAAAATTTTTAATTTAATTTTCACGCGTAATTTATATAAATGAAATTTGGTAAATCTATTAGTTTATTTTAATCTAAAATTATTAATATTCTAATTACCCCAGCAGTACTGGGGTAGCTGGGGTTGAATGCACGCCACTGCTAGCAAATAAAACTTGATGCAGCATATTTTAGTAATCTAATAGTTGAAAATCCTAGCCCTAGTGAAAAAAGAAATAGACGTATTGAATATGAAAGCATTTACTGAGATTTTCTCCCACACCCACATGGTGTTATATATATAATTATATATGTACATAGCTTCTTACTCTCTATATTACCTATAATACTGCAGCAATACATTAATTAGGCCTTGTTACTGGAAAGAAAAAAAAATATCTCGGGGGTTTTTTTTTTTCTTGGCAATTGCACTTTTTGACACATTTTAATTATGGAAGACCAAAACCCTATAAAAGCATTACATTTAAAATTAAACTGATGCTATTTTTAAATCAATGTTTAACAACACAGCAAGTACTACTCTATGACTGAAAGTCAAAAGTATTACTTCAAGAAGGATAATTATCTATCTACAATAATTACACAACACACAACTATGAAATGTATAAAATATGACTACAGAACACAAGTAACACATCTATTAGTACCCAATGTAAAGTCACAAAGAGAGAGACTTTCTATAATTCATTCATATTCATGGAAGGTAACTTTCAACCACCAAGATTAATTTACATATTAATTTTAATCTAATTAATTTCTATGTATTTACAGTTTTGGGAGAAGAATTTGTATCATTCTGTTCAGAAGATACATAAACCATTCATCTCAGAGTTACATTTTAAGACATTTGAACCATTAGTCTAAGATCCGGCTGCAAGATTACTACATTCATCGAGTGTATGAACAAAATCTATTTTTTTCATAAAATTGTCAATGACTGAATACACTTTTGCCGAGTTGCCTATTAAAATTTGGCCACCAGTATGTTTAATTAAAATATAATTAATTAATTTATTCAAAATAATTTGATTCACTTGTTATTAAAATAAATTATAATTAGCAGAAATTGATGTATAGAGCAAAGTTTTGGTTACCATTGCACACTTGGCCGTAAACTCCTCACTGCTAGGTGTGAACACATATTACTAAAAACTATGAGAAATTTGAAAACTAGAGTAAAAGAACATCTCAGGAATGTCAAGAAAGGGGAAGTAGAAAAATCTGCAGTGGCTGCCCATGCATGGTGTGAAAAACATCTTATCGAGAAAGAAGCTAAATTATTAAAACAAATAGAAAAACCAAAAGAACTTACTGTTTGGGAAAAGATCTACATTCAAAAGAGCGAAAAGAAGAAATTGATGAACTTCCCGGTGAGAATGACCTGGTTTCAAGGTTTTTCAGTCTGCCAATGGAAGGAGCGAAGGACAGGTCTTCAAGACGACAGAACAACGATCGTGACGATACTGAGGATGGAAGAGAAACTATGTTCCGAAACTAGTTTATAGTCAAATAAGAAGAACAATATGAGGTGAGTGATAAAAATTGTACCTTAAAGATATTATTTTGTTACATTTACACATTCATGACGTACATACTCGACTTATATATCAAATTAAAGCTAATTTTTTTGTGCATGATAGAATGCCTCTGCCTCTCTAAAAGTGGCCGCAAATAAGGGTAGCTAGCTGTTAAAGATAGGTTAGAGTGAAAGAGAGTTACCAACTTTGCAGTTCTACAAATTAAAAGCGACATAACAAAGTATTGGACTAGGACAATGTTATAAATACCTTCAATAAGCAACGAGTAAAATTTAGAAAAATCTAGGACATCTTGAATGAGTCATTATTTCCAATTTACAAAATTTATAGGTTATGTCTACAACTACAATGGCATAACAGTCCAATGTTGGGCACTAGCATCTCCTTTGTTAGCAGTTACTAGGCCAAGTTCATTTAGTTATACTTATTTCTCAAAAGAAGACGTGAATGGTAGGTACTTAACATACTGACTAATGAGACATCTAGTAGGCAACTAAGGTAATACTAGGATGCAGAAGGTTGGTAAATTTTGCTTAGAGGCCTCTTTATTCTGGTTTAGGATCTTTTACAAGTTTGATAGCCCAGAAATATTCAATTGAAATATCTACCAATAAAACTAAAATAATGGTCTTTTGTGGAAAATCCCCAATGTGATCCCACAACAGGCCCGGAGGCCCTTGGCGTAGTAGGAGATTAAGGCTCCCACTTTTTCTAGACAATCGACACTTTACGTCAGCCGGGTTGTCAGCCCTGCGTGACGGCCGCCTTTACCCAGGACAAGCGTCTGGTACTCATTTCCGTTAGAGGCTGAGTCGACCCCAGGGTCATAGTGCGCCAGAAGGTTGGGACAGTTTAAAAATCCTGACCCCACTGGGACTTGAACTCTCGATCTTCCGGCTTGTAGCGCAGTGCCTTAACCACTATGCTAAGGCATGCCCCCTAAAAGAAGTGATTCCACAACATACCCGGAGGCCATTGGGGTAGTAGGAGGTTAAGGCTCCCACTTTTTCTAGACAATCGGCACTTTATGTCAGCCGGGTTGTCAACCCTGCTTGATGGCTGCCTTTACCCCCAGAACAAGCGTCTGGTACTCATTTCCGTTAGAGGCTGAGTCGACCCCAGGGTCATAGTGCCGCCAGAGGGTTTGGGTCAGTTTAAAAATCCTGACCCCAACGGAACTTGAACCCTCGACCCTCCGGCTTGTAGCTCAGTGCCTTAATCACTACGCTACGGCATGCCCCGATAGCCCAGAAATATTCAATGGAAATATCTACCAATAAAACTAAAATAAATGTCTTTTGTGGAAAATCCCCAATACCAAGCAAAATTTGTTTAAATAACAAAATTTTAGAGAGAGTTAATGAGTTTACTTATTTAGGATATAAACTCTGTTTTGTTGAAAATTTGGATTTACCAGAGAAAATTGTGAAATTCAACAAATCAATGGGAATCATTAATAGAGTTTTAAAACCTTCATTAGTGCAAAAATCAACTCGTACTCGTCTTTATCAAATAATGGCTCGACCAGTCCTATGTTATGGGAGTGAAGCTTGGACTGTAAGGACGAGAGATGAAAGCAGACTAACAGCTTGTGAGATGAAATTTATGCGCCAAACAGCTGGCTACATCAAATGGGATTGAAAGAAAAATGTAGAAATCCTTCAAGAACTTAATATGTCACCAAAACTGGACTACATCTCCAGATATCAGCTAAACTGGAAGGAACATGTCTCAAGAATGGCTAGATCCAGGATCCCCAAGGCAATAATGAACTACTGTCCAAATCGGAAATGGTCACTTGGTCGACCTATGAAAAGATGGCACGAAAACCTCAGGCCATAACAGTTCTTCTAGGACTAATACCTGGCAGGATGATGATGATGATGATACAAGCTTGAAAACCTTCAGATTCAGAATTGATGGCTTAAAGTCCTTTCTAGAGGACTTGCTCCTTGGACTTTTTCCATCTTAAAAAATCCATCGACCCTGGCTGGGTTTGAACCTTTGATCCTCGGGACCAGAAGCAAGGAACATAACCACTAGTCCATCGCAGGCGATTTATAGGCTATGGATGCTCATTAAATGTGAGTTGGCATTTTACTGCAGCCTTCAGGATGGGAAATGCCTAAATACACCACTGATTGATTGGTAGAGAGAGGAATGTGAGAGAAGTAAGTGTTTTTGTTGTAATGTGAGGGATGATGAAAGTGAAAATTGGTACTTACTTACTCACTGGCACTATCGAACCCGTAGGTTCATGGCCGCATGAACATAAGCTCTCCATACATCCCTATCCTGAGCTAATGCTTTCCAATCATTCCCTGTATGAAAATTGGTACTACTCGCCATAAAGAAGGATGGGGATACTAGACCAATCACTATCTACAGTAAGTTACCACCTGTATTTTCAACATAAGTATTATGGATCAGCTTTGGAATTTGTTTCACTCTTTATCAAATCATTCCTCTTAGTCCCAAAATTAAAAATTGTAAAAAAATACAATTCCAATGAAATGAGACCAGTAAAGGTCAATGAATGGTTTATTGGATCATTTGACCACAAAAAAGATCTTGAAAAGTCCTTTTCTTAAAACTGTAAGTACTAAGAAATAAAACTAATTTTCTCGTTTATAATGTACATGCATATATGTGTATATTTTGTTCAAAATTTTAAGATTTTGTGAGATTTTGTTACTTGTATTATGAGGTCAATTCAAAAACACATTCACAATTACTACAAATAGAATGCTTCTGACTTTCAATCTTTGATATCTAGTGAAAGATACAACCAATTTGGGGAAAAGTATTAACAATTAATTGAAGTACATGATTGTGTTTTGTTTTATAACAATTAAATTTCTCACAACCTTTGATATAATGAGAAAAAAGTTTCTCATATTAAGAATAATATTCTTACAACAAAAATGCTGATGGCCACATTAACACACAATTCACCCTCAAACCCAAATTGTTAACGAATTATTAAAATAAAAGTTCTAATTAATTAACTGATTAATTTGAGCTTTTACATACATCACAAACTAGTTGAATCATCCATCCAAGTCACAATAGTATATTATGATGCAAGGTTGGGAAGTGGTTTTTACAGAATTGAGGAAAAAGGTTTTTAATTTCCGAGATTCTGTAAAACACTTCACAAACGTGCATTGTATATTATTTTTTGCGCGATGGTGTTTTCAAAATAATAAGTAAAAATAAAATAACATCTTTGTTGGAAATATTTGCATTCATTATAAACAACTGAGTAACGTTAACAGTGTGGGCAATGTTTATTAGTTGAAACAACAGGAGGCCTTGAGAACAATTATTGATAACATAGCCATAAGTACATACTTATTGTTTTAAATTGTTTCAAATAAAGTTCAGTTCATTTAAAATGCAGTGATTTGTTTAGTATAATGTATATTAACACTACCTTTTGGATATTTTCTGTATATACATTGTACATAGTATACATATAGAGCAGTGATTTTACTTCCCGCACGTGGGTGTAAATGTAATATTACAGTATAGTTATTTAGGTTGGCAACCCCGAAATGTAGGAAGGTGAACTTTCAATAATGGTCGCCATTGCTGGTAAGTATAACAAAATGCACCATCACGCAAAAAAGATGTGATTTCAGGTTTTATTGACTATTGCATCACATAGTAGTGCTGAGATATGCTGGCTGCTTCTGGGATAAATTGTGTCTGCAGAGATCACATCATAAGTCAATGAGTAGTAATTAAATATTGCATCATTTACAAGGGTAATTCCTCTGGCTATCCACTCATAGGAGCCAATGAATTATAATAATGCCAGGTTATTCTGTCAACTATCATAAGGGCCGAAGAATAAATGGGCAATTCCTTTAAATGTCTAACGCTACTCTCTTTCCACTAATCCCCTTGACCAGTCCTATAATCCTATTGTCCTCTCCTTCAACTACAAGTATATATATATATATAGAAATGCATTGTCTCTGTGAAGCCTCGACAATAGCCATAGCTCAGATTCCACTTTATTATTAAATATTTAACTTTATATTATTCAATAACAATATGAATATACAATAAATAAAATGTTTCTCTTCAAATTTAATTTATCCTTCAATGAGAAGTGTTAAATTAATAATAAAAACATCAATAGAACCCCTACTGGCTTTTGAAAGTAGTGTTTAAATTCCCAATAAATGTCTTCTTAACTAAGAAGCTGCCATTTGCATAGATAAAAGCCAAGGCTTCAAGCATTTGGTATGCGGGAATTACAATGTATATAAGAGAAAAATTTGCGACTAGATTGGAAGTCACCCCAGTAGCTCAGTTGGTAGAGCATTTGGTACGGAAACCCAAAGGTCCCGGGTTCAAAAATGTTTCTCTTCAAATTTAATACAATAAATAAGCCATTTATTAAGGAATCACTTAAAAAAATTTATGAACCACCTACATATCAATATTACAACACATAATAAAAAGCAAAAATCAACTCGTACTCGTCTTTATCAAATAATGGCTCGACCAGTCCTATGTTATGGGAGTGAAGCGTGGACTCTGAGGACGAGAGATGAAAGCAGTCTAACAGCTTGTGAGATGAAATTTATGCGCCAAACAGCTGGCTACACCTGATGGGATCGAAAGAAAAATGTAGAAATCCTTCAAGAACTTAATGTGTCACCAATACTGGACTACATCTCCAGATATCAGCTAAACTTGAAGGAACATGTCTCAAGAACGGCTACATCCAGGATCCCCAAGGCAATAAAGAATTACTGTCCAAATGGGAAATGGTCACTTGGTCAACCTATGAAAAGATGGCACGAAAACCGCTTTCTCAGGCTGTAAGTTCTTCTAGGACTAATACCTGGCAGGATGATGATGATATATATATATATATATATATATATATATATATACATATCAGAGGCTATAAGATGGCAGCCCCATCACTGGTCTTGCCTTCCTTTGGCCAGCAACCAATCGAAGGGACTACTATTATGCTTTCAAGTCTTATACGAGAATTTCCCATAAGGGAAAATTTTCTATAGGATCGTAACAGGCCTCGGCCTAATACTTGGAAGGAAGAAGAAGAAGAGCCAGTATAACTAACAGTCAGATCCCATTTTAAAAAATTTATCAATAATCTAATTAGACTTACATTATACTAAATTTAAAGAATTGTACCTCATGCCAGTCATTCTAAGTCATTTCTAAGTACATCATCAAAATTAGCTTGCCAAATTGAATAGTTTAACACTGGGTCATTTCATACTAAATTTTAAGAATCAGCCAGTAATGTTATGGAATTGTTTTTGGGATTTTAATACAATAAAAATGATAGTGTAATTTACCAAATATTACTCTCATACAATTAAAGTTTATTCTTAGCGCAGCGAGGGAAATGTACTAGGCATAAACGAGCTATTAATAATTTTAAAAATTCTTGTCACCAAATATGACGCAGTATTGAAAAGATTTATATTATAAACTTAAAGACATTTTTTTAATTCCTTATGGACTAATTCAAATAACATTAGGGGGTACAAGTTATAAAAATTCCTAGGAAACTACAAATATTTTTATTTTCAGTTATAAATTGTTTTTACGATGAAGATATAGTCTCACAAGTTTTATGAAGGTGACTTTGAAAACCTACAAGCAGGTAATTTAGTAATAAATGCTATCATAGTTCTAATGCTTGAAAACTGCTCGCTCTGTATGTGATTCCTATCAGCCATGATTATCAAGGCCAGGATGTGTGACAGTGACAAATGCCTGCGAATAAATAAGTAATGACCTTGATAACATATTATATTTATAGAGATCTCTTGGTGTGCCTGGAAGCTTTTGTGTTTGAATTACTTATATAATATTTCTTTTTTTTTTTTTGAATGCCCCAGGTTTGTCTTTCGACATTCCTGGTTTCTCTCTCCTGGCATGGCATACTTGTAACCCACTTCCGAGGTTGGGGCGCCTGGAAGGCGGGGTTATGTTGCCCCGATGATATGATGGGTGATGATAATGGTGCGCCAGGAGAGTCCCTAATCCTAAGATGAATATGAATGATGATGATTGCGATGACCATATGATTTCGGGGACCGTTTGGGCCTTAAAGTTTTCCTGACATTTGTCTTACAGGTGAGGAAAAACCCCGATAAAAACCTCACCCAGAAAAACTGTCCCGACCAGGGATCGAACCCGGGCCCGCTGCATGACAAGGCAGCACGCTATCCCGAGACCACAGCGGTGGACTACTTATATAATATAAAAATAAGTAGAATTTTGTGATTCTAGCACCCCTACGTGGGCTGGATCATCGTCCAGCTTTGTGATAAATACATATGGATGTGAGGTCAGCAAACAGCTGGTAGGCCAAGGCATTTCTTTAGTAATTTATTAGCAAGATGTAAAATCTTATAATGCTGGTGCATTAACTGCTTTATCAAATTGAATTGGCAATATTGCTTTATTAATAGTAATTGCTTGGAAATTAAATTTTGGAAGATGAAATTATATCTATTATTTAGATTGCATAAAATATAGTTACAAAATAAAATTAATTATTGATGTTTTTATTATTCATTTCATACATCTCAATGATGGATAAATCATATTTCAAGAGAAAAATTTTATGCTCAGAATGTGGCTCAAATCTGGGACCTTTGACTTTCCAGATCAATGCTCAACCGCCTGAGCTATCCGATTGAGTTCCGATCTAAATGCAAATTTTTCTCTTATATACGTTGTTAAATCCCGCACACCAAATGCTATGAAACCTTCATTTCTATCTTTGCAAATGACAGCTTCTTTATTACGAAGACATTTATTTGGGAATTTTTACATTACATTATAATGCCAGTACAGCTTCTTTTGATGTTTTTATTATTTGTTTCATACATCTCAATGATGGATAAATCATATTTGAAGAGAAAAATTTTATGCTCAGACCGGGGCTCGAACTGGTCTGGAAAGCCAAAGGTCCCAGGTTCGAGCCCAGGTCTGAGCATACAATTTTTCTCTCCAAATATAAAATTAATTACTTTATTCATTATTTTAGCTTGCTATCAGTCATGGCAAAGGCCTTTTTGATGCTGTTTAGTGGAACAATTAAGAGACTACAGTACATGCTAGTCTTTGGGAAACTCGTCAAAAACACGAAAAAAAAATATGAATGGGTAAAAAGTGATATAACTAATTTTTTTTAAACTCATAGGAAGTAACACTACGTGGTATCAATAATAACATATTAATTTTGGAAGTAACACTACGTGGTATCAATAATAACATATTAATTTTTTTTCACCTCACCAGTCTAAAAAAAAAAGACTACATATGAGGTAGAGTGAAAATTTTTAAATATTTAATTAATATAACCAGAGTTAATTTTTCATTTACAAATATATTAGAATATGTAATGTAGCCCATTTATTAAATAGCAAAGGTTTATGAGGCTGCACATTGTGTCATGAACATGAAGCAACCACTACCATTTCAGTTAAAAAAAAATAAACATTTAAATATTTATGTTTTTATTATTAATTTATCCTTCAGAGAGAAGTGTTAAATTAATAATAAAAACATCAATAGAAGCGCTACTGGCTTTACAAAGTAGTGTTAAATTCCCAATAAATGTCTTCTTAACTAAGAAGCCGCCATTTGCAAAGATAGAAGCAAAGGTTTCAAGCATTTGGCACGAGGGAATTACAACGTATATAAGAGAAAAATTTGCGTCTAGATCGCAACTCGCCTCGGTAGCTCAGTTGGTAGAGCACTTGGCCTGGAAAGCCAAGGGTCCCGGGTTAGAGTCTCGGTCCAGGCAAAAATTTTTCTCTTCAAATATAATTAATATTTTCCTTATCTAAAAAAAAACTACATGGCATGAAAGGCCTTGGTCTACCAGTTTGCTGCTAGCTTCACATCTATATGTGTTGATCTCATCCTGCCAGTATAGGAGCGACACGTGGTCAGCATGTCTTTTTCTACAGACATTATAGCTGGTTTTTCAACCTGGAGCCGTTACTTATTTTGGCTCCCCAAATTTTTCACGATGCTGGGTGGGCACAGCCCCATACTGGCCAAAATTCCATGAGAAAATTTCTTCCCACATGGAGACCTGAACCAGCACAAGTTCCATAGCTCTGTGCCAAGGCTTCTTTGTCTTAATCACTTGGCTTCGGTGCGGGACTCTTCAACATCTAGAGTCCCTAAAGAAGAGCTACATTTTTCCATGGATGATCCCACAGTCATCTCAATGATGAAGAAAGTACTAATGTGAATTTAACAGTTCACCAATCACTGATTTTATGGTAGATTACATTTTAGAATATGCAATTTTATTTAAGTGGTAAATCTGTTAACTAGTGCAGTCTCCCATAATACAATATTAACAATTTTTATGTTCAAGCTTGGAACAACTCACCAATTGTCACCACACCAATCCACTTCTTTTTTCTTATAAAACAAAATCAAAATGCCAATTGGCTCTTCTTTAGAATAATTTACCCTTGATTTTTTAGTTTATTGTTGTGAATTATATATCTTATGTATTTACTAACATTTTAAAATATTTTGAATTTTTTCAAATAATTTTTATAACTTTATTTTAGAATTTTTAAGTATTTATTCAAATACAGATATTGAGATGGCGACTTGCTATTTTCTCCAGAGAGTATATTACATAGTTGGAACCAGTGGGTTATCGATGGTTGCGATTATTAAAGAGTGAAAAAAAGGGCGTTTCATGGGATCCACCCTAAGTTAGAGTAATTGAATTAGGTTAAATGTGAGTTAGTTAGTTAGTTTTTAGGTTAATTACATTTTAAATGTGTCTAAATACATAAAACAAAAAAAAGATAATCGAAACAACGATAATAATCGATGTGATTCGATGGTGGGTTATCGCTGGCTCTGTAAACTCTGGCACATGCGCACTGTTGTTCTATGGGACTTTGAATAAATTAAAGTGGAGAATCCCCTGGCAATTTTTTCGCGTACATTAAATAGGGTAGACAAATTCAAACTTTAATGAAATTGCAGTTTAATGAAAATTTGAAATTAAAATACTAATCTTACAATTTTTGTTGATATAAAGGTTAAAATCTATTCATAAAATTTATTTCATATATTTTGTAAAAAAACTAAAACACAATCTAATTGTATATAAATGAATTACGAGCCTCCCATTGAAAAGGTGAATTATCCACCTTTTAACTATTCATATTATTATTTATTATTAAAAATCATTATGCAGGCAAAATATTATTTTCTAATGAAATAGTTTCGACATTTTACCAACAATTATAATTTTTAATATAAAGTAGCTAGTCTAGAAATAATTTTCATATCATGCATTCACGTAGACTTTCAAGGCCGGAGTTGCTATGATGATCTTGATGTAGATTTTCGGGCTGTATGCCGTGGTCGTGAGGCTTGTAGTTCCCCGACGTTTCACCAGAGACTGCGCCTGGCATCCTCAAGGGTTGTCTTGAGACTGGCAATTCTGTCCGCTGTCTGTCCTATTTATACTTTCACCACGATGTGTTCATAAGTTGTATCTGCCTTCTGATTGGTCAGCGTTAGGGACTTCCACTGCTCCAATGAGATTGCTGTTTGATGGTCGTCATCTGACTTCTGATTGGTCAGTGTTAGGGACTTCCATTGCTCCAATGAGATCTTTAATGTGATAGTCAAAACCTAACCAAAATTCCGAACTTTAATTTAACTTAAATTATTTCAAGCTAAACAACAAAAAAAACTAATCTTATTTGTGCAATTAACATTACTTATTGTCAATGTGTTCCACATAATTATGTAACTACTTGTGAGAGGAAATAATAAAACAAATTTGTAATCTGTTAGGAATATATAGAACCTAGTATACCTCCTGTTGATCATATACTGAATAACTGTCATTTATTTCACATATATATGGTGCCAAGAACCACTGATTTTGAGATTTTACCTGTATGCATGCTTTTGACATCTGTTAACCTTATGGTAAATAAGCTTTTTCTGTGCTTTGGCTTACATTGTATATAGAAACATTTTTTAAAAGTCATTGCACTGATTTCTCAGATATTCACTTACATTTGGGTCCATATTAAATAATAAATCTGCTCACCTTAAAAATCCCACCTTACAAAGCTGGGGTGCGGTAATTATTTACAAAAATGAAAACTAATACAGCATTAAGAACAGAAAAAACTTGATTTGAAATGTATTTTAAACTTTTATAGGAAAATATCACTATGAGGTTTAATTTAATCTTGAAATGTATGCCACATAGTAATAGGTTAAGTTTAAATTTATAGTTTTTAATGATACACAAGATGTTTTAGGGTGGAATTCATGAAACCATCTTTACGCAAAGAGTGACTCTTTCCCCTTCTCTATGACTTAGAGAGCATTCATCAAAACGGTTTTATGAATACTTCTCCACATCATAGAGAGAGGGAAAGAGTCGCTCTTTGCGTAAAGATGGTTTCATGAATTCCACCCTTAAAGTAAATTAAAACATAACCATAATGGCTAACTTCATTACACAAACATGATATAGGAAGATCTAATTACAAGTGTTTGACACAACTTTTATCAAATTGCCCAAATGTTCATTTAAAACATAAATTGAAATTATATTTCTAATTTTA
Organism: Diploptera punctata; assembly: GCA_030220185.1. Lineage (NCBI taxonomy): Eukaryota > Metazoa > Arthropoda > Insecta > Blattodea > Blaberidae > Diploptera > Diploptera punctata. Next base: position 3,348,283 of record JASPKZ010001586.1, on the reverse strand, counting down.
TGTTTAAGAATAAATTTTGTGAATTTATGTTATAAAAGCACATTGCAACTTTTTATTTTATTTTATAAATGACTCATAATTTTTAAACAAAGCCCTAAAGTATAAGGCAGAAGCCTTGACAATTATTCTGATTGATTAGTTTCTCATGTACATGCACTGTATTTAAAGGTTAGCTTTTGTGATTAACTTTTTATGGTTTGTACGTTAAAAGAAGTGATTTTTTTTTAATTTTATAGAATGACATTTAAACCCTAATCTTAATGTTCATTAATATACATACAGGAAGATATAATATACATAATTATCAAATTTATAAAAAATATATGAGAAACAGTTAAAATATATAACTTACCAGTATCTCAGTTATTTTCTCTGTATATTATTACACTAACCTATCCAAGCTCAAAATAAAATAATTTTAATTTTATCTTGACACACACACCCACCATGTGACCACCAAGCATTGACATTTGACTATTGTATATAAGTACTGTACCTGTATTAGTGGAAAATTATTACCAACTTACTAAAAATTAAATTGACAATTTTGTTGCCAATTTACTGAAACTTAAATTGACAATCTTGTTGACTATTTACTAAAATTTAAATTAACAATTGTACCAATATACTAAAATTTAAATTACTTCTTTCTATAATTTGATAAAAATTAATTGCACTGATATGGTATAAATCATAATATAAATCTCAATTTGTAATAACTTCATTTACTAGCACAACCAGAAGTATTTGTTTTTTTTTCTGACATGTCTACCATTTAAAATAGATTAAAATTCAAATATTAAGGCAACATAAAAAAATATGATTACAAAATGGCAACATTTTAAGCGAGTAAATGAAACTGTGTGAATGTATAGCAGCACTATTTCCCATTATTTGTATACATATTCATAGAGGAGTATCTTTTCAAAATTGATTTTTCAATTAATTTTCCCCTTATCAAAACTAACAAACACAAAAACATGGCAATGTAGGACAAGAATTTTTGTCACAAATGATGAACTGGGAAACAGTAATGTTTTCTATACATACACTTTTTGTTTTAAATATAAGAGGCAAATACGTGCTAAACTTTCAGTCTGAATTTTGCCAGTGTTTATTAATATTTTCCATTATTTAATCACCATTTTAAAAATCTATTCATGACTATTTGTCACTTATCTAATTATAAAATATCCCATCTCTCATCTAATCAGTCTTTATTTTTCTGTAATTTGCCAATATAAAATATAGTTTTCTACCCTCATAAATTCAAATGTATATCTTATTATTAAGTAATTCTATTTGAATCTTACTGTGGCAAAATTACAAATTGACTGAAAGAATAGCAGTACTCTTTCATACAAATCAATCACGACTAAAAATTAGAAACCATTTAAGTTCAGGATTAAGTTTTATCAACAAAATAAGCAAACTGAGTTTTAACAGAAATAAAATAGGAAAAAGGTAATTACTTAAACTGTCATTCATTATGCCAAGAGATGAGCTCCCAATATGGGAATTTTGCTAGAGATATGGTTTTCATATACAAGTTTTTTTTGACATTCCATACATCTCTACGGCACAATAACAGCTTTTAACTCCCTCTACAAAGGAAGTCACATGCTTGAATTTCCTCTCCCAAATAATTGCATCAACTTTGGTCAGGACCACCCCAAGAGCCTCGAATCTGAAGCCAGACATGTTATCATTAAATAATCAAGCCAACATACTAATAGAATGCTGATGTCCAGGTTCAGGAATGGACTTCATACACTTATGATTCTTTTGGAGATCAGAAATTATATTGGACCTAAACAGAAAGCATAATCATATAACATAACCATTGGGAATTGGAACAAATTAATTCTATAAAATTGCTCTTTTAAATATGTTATACAGCATTTTTTTAGAAGTAACTGTGGAAATATTTTTGCATATTCTGAATGTAATTAGATTATATACTATTAGTGTCCACAAAACAATGAGAGAAAAAAGTGGTGACTACAATCTACATAATTACCAGATTTTGTAAGTAGATGAGCCTTACGAAGGAAAATTTTAAAGATTTCCAAATGATTTGTTCCAATTATTAACTAAATTTCAACAAACTTAATATATGATGAAAGTTAAAAATTAAATTGTACCTGTTGGTAGGTGCCGTCGTCCTCAACTTTGTTAATATATTGTACATAAAATTAACTGGAGCGCTTTCGGAAGTTACCTTCCATCTTCTGCAGGTTGAGTTTCCGCTACTTGTTGTGTACGGTGATGTATACTCCAACTGTTTGTAGCAGCAACTGACTTGTTTTTAACAATCTCGTATAATGGGTTTGACTGGGATGCGTTCTCATTAAGAAGTGAGGTGTTGTTTGTTGCTTTTATAATTTCGAGGTCTTCAAATATATTTATCCTAGCTGGAATGTTTTCTCGGTGGATTATCGTGAGAGTGTTTTCAAATGTGTTCATTCGATGACCTGCGTTAATGAGATGTTTAGCATAGCTTCATTTATCACCTGCATGTATGAAATCTTTTAGGTGTTCTTTATATCTTGTATTGAAATTTCTGCTTGTCCTGCCAAATTTCAATACAAGATATATAGAACACCTAAAAGATTTCATACATGCGGGTGATAAATCAAGCTATGCTAAACATCTCATTAACGCAGGTCAACGAATAAACACAATTTAAAACACTCTCACGATAATCCACCGAGAAAACATTCCAGCTAGGATAAATATATTTGAAGACTTCGAAATTATAAAAGAAACAACACCTCACTTCTTAATGAGAATGTACCCCAGTCAAACCCATTATACGAGGTCGTCAAAAACAAGTCAGTTGCTGCTACAAACAGTTGGAGTATACATCACTGTACACAACAACAAGTAGCGGAAACTCAACCTGCAGAAGATGGAAAGTAACTTCCGAAAGCACTCCAGTTAATTTTATATACAATATATTAACAAAGTTGAGGACGACAGCACCTACCAACAAATTTAATTTTTAACTTTCATCATATGACTTCACCTGAACAGAATTTGATATGAATTTCACTAGTATTGAAACTTAATATAATCCACAAGCAATATTTTTTAATTACTTTTCCTTAACAAATAATCTTATACAAATTGTACTATAATAAATGAAAGGAAAATAATTATGATTCTTTAAAAAATCAGAGTAACACACTGATGGATGCAATAACAATGTCTTTAGCAAGTAATATTTTACCCATCTTACTATTTTTTTCCCCCTATGTATGTTATTTTTTAAAACTTTAGAGTATTTGCTATGTTTTTGTCTGTTATTACAATTTCATTCCTGTAGTCATTTTCTAACTTACTTGTACATTCTTTGCTCTTGGCACATCAATTCTTACAATGTATAATGAAAAACCTATTTTATTTAAAAAATCATGTAGGTATAAAAAACTAATATAATAAAGAGAAAATTTTGTATCTGTGCCAAAATTTCAACTTGAAATCTCTAGTTTTATGCACAGTGATCTATCATTAAACTACTCAGTCACACCTCTTAGACCAAAAACAAATTTCTTTCTCTGTAATATCAGAGTCCCCCCAAAAGTAATGAACGTGTGTTCACAAGACGCAACAGGGGACTCCTATAGCAAGAAGCTATTATGAGGGCTTTCTGCTGTTACATTCAGCTAATTATAAACTTGATATGGAAATTAAATGCTTCCAGTATAGCTGTCTGTTGTCCATTGACATTTGACTACTGTATATATGTTAACATAGAAATTTGGATCTGGACCAGAATCTGAACTCAAGATCTTCAGTTTTGTGCACTGGTGTTTTATGAATGAGCTATATTCTACATTTAAATGCTGACATTCTACCACGGATTCTTGAATTAATTTTCTTTATTTAATTAACTGTGGCCAACAGATGGCTTGTCTGTAAACATACTCCTATAAGAAAAATATAATTTAATGCATGTAGGAAATAACACTGTGTGATTTCTTTTAATTATTAAAGAGTTGGTTATTTCAACTCACCTCATATTTCTTGATTTTTATGCAGACCTGGTTTTGTCGCTTTTGCATGAACATCTTCGATTCATTCCAACTGTTGTTTTGCGGAAAACAATGTCATGCAAAAGCAACGAAAAGGTCTGCATAAAAATCAAGAAATATAAGGTGGGTCAAAATAACCAACTCATTAATAAGAAAAATATAAATTTAAACTTCCTTTTACCAATCATGTAATTTTCAAAATTCCTTTACAGCTCGTTCCAAAAATTATCACCCATGGAAAAAATAGATTTATTTGTTGTTGGTATAACTATTTTGTATTAATATAACTACAATGTACTACACACATACAGAGCATGTCACTTTTAACACAGTTTCTGTTTTATTTCTGCATTAATGCAAAAATGTACAAGTAAACATAAATACTGAACTTACATGGTCATCCAATTAAAAAGAAAGTAATATTGCAATTTGAGGCAGATTTAAAACAAAATGAAAATTGGAAATGTTTATACATGAATGGAATTTATACAGGCCTTAATTGAATATGAATTAAGATTTTGAATATCAGAATTATCCCTGCTTCATCTAGGCAAGAAAAGATTAACCAGTTTTCAGTTTACATAAAGATATTCACAAAGATGTCTGTTTCTGTGAATTAAAACACATTTTCATTAAATGAACAGCAGAGCCTCAAGGAATCAGCCATAAATATCTCAATAATATCACCTTTGATAATGGTATTCACTTATCATTTTGGAATGCTTTATCTGTTGGTATCATGGTGTTTGTTTGATACTGATACATAGGTATGTTGCAGAAAAGGAAGCCAGCCTAATACACCAACGCAAGTTATATCATGGGCACTGAGTTAAAGGGTTTGAATCAGAAATATACACCTCTCCCCATTTCGTTTTCTCACCTGGACATGTTACAGCAAAACACCATTATCTCAACTAGAATCCGACTAATCAGGTGAGGTGTATATTTCTGATTCAAGTTCTTAATAAAAAAGAACTTTTAGAATAACTTCCTATCGATTTTATAGATTAATATTAACAGTTGAGAAAATGGGTTTTGTGAGCACTTTGAGACAGAGTAGTAATTGTGATACTGCTACATTCTTGTTTATAATAGTTTACAAAACAACAGACACTATAAGCAGCAGTAGTAGAGAGAGAGAGAGAGAGTGTGGTGTGTGGCTGGCAACATTGGTAATAGATTTGCACAGAACCATGACACACTTGCCATTTTTGTTTTGAAGATTTCATTCTATGGAAGAATATATCACAAAGATGGCATTGTTAAATCTCATATTCATTTGAAGTTTACACGTTTCTATGGTGCATAGTATTCAGGGCTTAAGTACAAAATATTCATTTTTAAAAAAATTAAACCTTTTCATTTTTAATTACTCTAAAAATTCTATCTTTGGTATAAATATCTTATTAATATTGACTATTATTTCAACATAATTGAATCAGACATTTTTACAGCTCATCACATCAAAAATATGTATTTTTTTAGACTAGTTTCAGAGGCATCCCCCTCCATCGCCAACTAAACTCCAACTATTGAAAATCATCAATGTCAATAACTGCCATCTGATGCAGATTGGATGAACTTCAAGATCAAATCTTGTTTGCTGGGAACTTCAAAATTTTCAGACTTACATTTGTTCTTCTGAGTGTTTATTTTTCCCAAATTGTTAGTTCCATAAAGTTTCTCTAAATGTTTTATATAGAAATATTAAAACTGACAAAATTGAAAATCGGCAATTGCAGTTCATAGTTTGTTAGAGAATCACATAATTTGAAAAGAAGCTAAATACAGTGAAACTTGCTCAAAGCAGAATTGCATGGTACCAAGTTTTTTTTTTCTTTTTCCACATTAGACAAAATTCTGCATTATAAAGAAAAACTAAAATTTATTAATAATCTTAGATTATAGGGAACCGTATATGTCTTGGATTAATTATTCTTCCGTTGCCTTTTAAAAAGTGAAGTATAGTATGTACGAGTGACTTTTATGGTAACGCGTGAAAAAACAGTCCCATTTCGTCAGCTTTAAAAATGTCTCTTAGGTGCGTATCCTGAAATTAAAGTATGCATTATTGGTTTCCGCTCACTAACTACACTTTCGGCCACATCCTTTGATTCCCCTCAAATTTCATTCCACACTACTATATTGTATCGTCTTTTAAAACTATCCAGCCAACCTGAAGATGCCTAGAGATTTAGCAACAGCTAGAGCTTGACTTTGGAGCATTGATCTGGAAAATCACTTTCACTTTTTTGTTTAATGACAATGGTACATTCGTTTTTGTCATTTTTATTCCATAAATTCAGAACGCTACCTGTGAAAGATCTCAGAATTTAAACTAATTTAAGATTTTACAGTGCAATGGTTATTTGTAAGACAGGTATCTGTATTTCGCATAACGGGTGTGCAGTGAGGCCGAAAGAAAATTTCAGGCACAAGTAGAATCTCTACTTCACCTGACAGCAGGAATCATTCCATATTGTTTTCTTGGCCTAACAGAAATGCAATGAAGTGGAAACTAATTTATCTCTCTGTCTTTCTGCTTTATATTTTTTTCATGAATTGTTTAGAAATATCCTTCTGTTTCCGCATTGGACAAATTCTGTTTTATGCAAAATAAATACACGTAAAATTACTATTATTTTGCCAGGACCCATAAATTTGTTCACATTGGATAGATTTCCGCATTATTAAACAAGTTTTACTGTATTATTAGTAAAACCTATGGAACTAACAGATTTGATCTCTAAGTTGGCAGTTGGAATGTTGGCATTGATGACACAATTTCAACAGTCTGAGTTTATCTCTCGATGGAGGGGATTATTCCAAAACTTGTCTCAGTGAGAAATACATATATTTTCATGAGGTGATGTGTAAAAATATCCGATTCAATTATGTGGTACATCCCATAGTTATTTTATAAAAACTGTCTATTTTGTTTATACACTAGGCATTAAATATTGATCAATCCAATTTACAGCCCACAATTATATAATAATGTAATTCTTCTATATTTAAGACTGTATATTATTATTATTATTATTATTATTTTAATTATATAATCTTGATTGACTATCACTGAAATATTGTTAATATAAAATTGTCAGATCTGATGTGTTATTGTTCAGAAATTGTTGAATTTGACTTGAAAGTGTTTCTGATTTGAAAGTACAGAATACAGAAGTAATTTAACCAAAATATTATATACATAACTTAGATATAAAATACACAACTAATTGATATTCTTCAATAAGAATTTCATTCACTAGTTTTTATCTCTTTGAATAATTCATTCATTTCACTATATGCTGGCTATGAATTATTGATAAGATGAAAATTCTTGTGGCATTGTCCTTGATAATATTCTCCATAAGGGAGGAAGACGACAGAACAATGGTCGCAGGGATACTGATGATGGAACTTATATGTAAAGTTCCAAAACTAGTTTAAATTAAAAAAAAAAAAAAATGAGGTGAGTGATAAAATTTTACCTAAAAGACAAGATGTTCATCAAAAAGAATGTTCTTTCTGTTTCATATGGTAGATATTTAAAAAAAGTGAATTTTATAATCTAATCCCTTTATACCATGCACTATAGATTTGTACTGTAAGAAACTGCTTACTTCATATTGTTTATTTTTTATTTCACTCACCTCATACTTCATAACTCCTAGCATACCCAGGGTTTCATCACATCCTTTGTGACATTCTCAATGCTGTGTCATGTTCAGTTGTGCCTTCTATCCTGCAGACTGACCCATAGTTGTATTTACAACTATGAATTTTAAAATACCCGGTTGTAAGGAGAGAGGACTGATTTGGAAGTTCGTCGGTCAGCCATCAGATGGTGCGGAGGTCAGTCTGCAGGATAGAAGGCAGCCAGACGTCAGTTGTGAACGTGACACAGCATTGAGAATGTCACAAAGGATGTGATGAAACCCTGGGTATGCTAGGAGTTACGAAGTATGAGGTGAGTGAAATAAAAAATAAACAATATTAAAAAACCTCATAGTGTTATTTCCTACCTACATAACTTAATAATGCTTACTTCATAGTTTCAAAACATACAAATCAAGAATAAGAAAGAAAAAAATGTTTATTGGCTGAGACAAGAAACATTCTGGTTGCTACTGTATCCATGGTCAGATTAATTGAGGCCCAGCTCTATTTACAAAATTATTTTATTTAAAATAATCTCACAATTTTTAGTACACATGGTTTTTTAAATGTATGGTTCCTGAATAACTTATTTTCCTGTATATGCCAAAATCTATCTGCATTAATATCATACACAAAAATTAACAAATACAGAGAATCAATATTATAAATAATACAATGTAGCATATACATTTTATTTTTTTAAATTTGGACACTTCAGTCAGTTAATGTGTAATTGGTTATAATTTTTTTTTAATATGCCTTAATAATACTTGATTTACTAATATTCAAATCTGCACTTATGGCTTAAGTGAGAAATCACAAAATATTAAACAATAAGTTTTGGCAATTATTCAAAATAAATACTTGTTTTAAATGTTGAGGGAAGTTACTGCGTATCTTGAGGCACTTTGGAGGAATTATGGTAGGACAACTTTACACTCAAATGTCATTCCAAAAGCTTTCAATGTTATTCATTTATATACTAATATCCCTATAGAAAGAAAATAAACATTATAATGTTCTTTTGGCACATTTATTGCACATGTGCTTAATATATCCATTGGTACTATAGGTAAATATTTAAAATTAGCCCCATTTGTATCAGAAGTTGAGATCTGCTTGTATTTATTTTAAATTCCCTAAACTCATAAGACAAGTCAGAACAGCTATATCACATGCTCATTTATTTTGCACTATTTTGTATGTCCACTAGGGTTATAACTTTTTTGGACTTTTGTGAAATAAAATATTTCCTGTGTAATAAATGGGTGAACTTTTGCTTAAAACCATAGAAAAACACCTTCATTTCACTGAGCTTCAAGAAAAGGTCACCCCAAAATTAATATTAAATATTGATATATAAATATATTTGGGGGTGACCTTTTCTTGAAGCCCAGTGAAATGAAGGCCTTTTTCAATGGTTTTAAGTAAACGGAAATATTTTCACAGGAAATATTTTACATCCATTCATAGCACAGGAAATATTTTATTTCAACAAACAGTCCAAAAAGTAATAACCCTCTAGGGTTATATAACCCTAGAGGGTTATTACTTTTTGGACTGTTATATAACCCTAGAGGGTTATTACTTTTTGGACTGTTATATAACCCTAGAAGGTTATTACTTTTTGGACTGTTTGTTGAAATAAAATATTTCCTGTGCAATGAATGGGTGAACATTTACTTAAAACCATTGAAAAGGCCTTCATTTCACTGAGCTTCAAGAAAAGGTCACCCTCAAATCAATATTAAATATTGATGTATAAATATATTTGGGGGTGACCTTTTCTTGAAGCTCAGTGAAATGAAGGCATTTTTTAATGTTTTTATGTAAAATTTCGTTCATCCATTGCACAGGAAATATTTTATTTAACATAAGTCCAAAAAGTTAAAACCCTAATGTCCATCCCAAAAAGTGTTCTTTTCTTAACATTTACAGCTAATAGAGAATGTTACTTCATTTCACTCTCTTTGCTTTATGTTCTGTTTTAATATTTTGTTCATATTGAGTATTACCAGTTCTTCAAAAGTGACAATAGTTTAATTATGTCATGCATTTATATTAATATTTAATCATGAATAAATACAGTGAAATAATAATATAATATTGGAATTTCGAAATAACAATATTAAAAAATGGTATTAATTTTCATTTGGTTAAATACCAAACTATAAAATAAGATAAAATCTCCAGATTATGCTGACAGAGTATTACTGGTATATAAATATTTATCAGATAGTATTAGAAGTGACTTTAATATAGTTTAAAATTAAATTAATGCAATTCTAAATGTTATTATGCAATGAATAATTATTGAAATTACAGTTTATAGTATTTTAGTTATTGTTACGAAAGAAGCAATTTCAAGCCAGGTGAATAGATTAAACAATATTACAATTACCTTACACCATATTCGTAACCCTTGTCTGACTGGTATATGCATCAGATAGATAACCAGTTTTAGATCTAATTACAAGAAGTCACAATGTCAGCATTATTCCTCATTAATGGCAATCAAATTCATATGTGAGTAGCAAACAGGGAGATCAAAAATAGTCATGAAAATGTGTCATTTCTTTTATTGTGTAAAGCTTAGTTATTTATTTGCAATAAATATATTGTGTTTTAAAATATCCTCCATTTTAACATACTTCTTAGGACTGTAAAATTGAAGTATTCAGAAATAAAAAAAAAGCTACATTATGACATGAAATACAGAATCAGTCCCTGCACTTCATGCGATTCTAAATGTATAGGCCTGTTTGTCTTTTATTAATAAAGCTTCACCTTTGTAACTAGTTGTGGAGCTATTACATACTATTATTTAAAATAGATTATTTCTAATATTAGTTTATGAGAAATTTTAAATTCTAGTTACTCAAGGTCACTTTAAATTCCAATAGTAATGTTGCAAGTTTTAATAACCAGGAACATGACCTGTAAGGATACATCTTTGCTGTATTCTGGATTTCTAAGAAAATAGAAGACTATCTTGTTAATGTAATGTTTATTTAACATCAGAGCAAAACACTCAAATTCTGACCTTAAATTAATGACTGGAATATAAGGAAAAGCCATCTTTTAAGATACAGATATTCAAATTTTTGTTTTAACTGCAGAAAAACAAATGTATTTATTTTCCTTAGTAATATTAAGAAAATTAAATGTTTGTTCTTCTGTAGATAAAAAAAATTGAAGTTTTAAATCTTAAAAAATATGATTTCTATTTATCTTCATTTTGCAGCCATTGCCTAATATATTGTTAAATTGATAGTGATAGTATTAGAGTCCCATTTCGTTATCATCAAGCTGTACAATGATTATTACGTTGATTTTTCAAGAGTCTTCAAACAAATTATGTTTGTTAATAATCAAACAATTAACTCAATTGACGTTTTTATTATTAATTTAACACTTCTCACTGAAGGATAAATTATATTACTCAATCACCTCTTATGCTGGCATATAATATATAGCACCCAGTTTTCTTGGATATGATTTCAAGCTTTTCAAATGTTTGTTTGTCTATAAGATTTATTTGTTCTCAAGGACAAATTCATTTATTTATTTAATAAAAACAAAATAAACAATTAACCTGCAATTATATCTGAGGAAGTAATGACATCTGTTTAAAAAAAAAAGAAGCTATGGTTAGTTGGTTAATTGTAATTTCAAAAGTGTTGACTGTCATGCTATACATTTATTTCATCTGCAGTAAGCTAATCTGAAAAGAAATATTTGTATCACAGATTTATCATCCCCAATTTTTGCTCTAAGGCTAATTGCAATGCCAGAGGATGAATTCCTATATCTAGAATATTTCTAAATCTGCTTCTTCAAAATGCCACATTTGTATCATCGGGGTACGGTTTATTTATATATTTTTTTAACTTCCCCTTCAAATTGTATCCCAAAATTTTCCTTTCTACAAAATTCTATCCACCTGGGTACAACATCTAGAATCCAGAGGCTAAAGAAATAGCTCAAAACCACCAAGCTGGACAATTTGAAGAAATGGTAAAAAATTTACTTCAGATTGTTTTTTATGGCTGACTAGATCTTTCTGTAATAAGCTGGGATATTACAATCCAGCCACAAACATAAGCTTGAATATTGCCTTTTGTGCCATTTCATTAAATTAGCTTCAACTTAGATTTACAATTAATTATAGGTACCAAGTATTGTAGGTACAGATGTAAATATATGCACACCAGGATACTCATATGTGTTATTTTACAACAACAGGAATTCACAATGTCAGTTAATAATATGAACTGGAAATGTACACTAAGAAAATTTAGTTTTTCCAAGACTAAGAGAGAAATATTATGTACTTAATCATTAAGGATAATAATGCTACATAAAATAAGAAGAATGAATTGGATTGGCCATATGAATGGAATGAGTATGGATAGAAAGAAGAAAAATATATTTTCCACTTATCCAAAAAGATCTAGACTTAGAGGGCGATCTAAAAAAATATGGTAAAATTTTTACATCATCTGGCAACAGAAAAATGTAGAATTTGGAGCAAATCTGATTGAATAGGAATTTCTGGAAGAGGTCAACTGAGGAAATAAATGCCTTATAGGGATGAAGGGCTAAGTAAGACAAATCCTTGAGGACATAATGTAACATTTCTCTCCCAGTGACATCTGTGACCAAAAATATGATCAGGGCTTACAAAGAAAGCAGGAGAACTTGTGCAGTGAAATAGATTGTAGCAACACTCCAGTACTAGCCCTGGCTGGTATTTAAAATAATAACTCCCTAACCAATTCGTCAAGATCCATCCAAATATTATCCTTCCACCTATGCCTAGGCCTTCATAATGGTATTTTCCTAAGTCTGTTCCAATAAACATTTTGAAAGAATTTCTAACATCATCCATTCAGGCTACACAACTTGCTCAACTTTATCTTTGAATTTAAAAACCATAACAATATTAATATACAGTGGCCAACTGAAAGAAAACAGAGCACAATCTGGAGTAGGCACATTGCTACACCAAATGTTTGAAGAAAGTATAGAAGATGTTGATTATATAAATTATACAATTTTACATGTAAAAGTAAAGTTACAAAATAATATTATAAAATTTATAAGTATATATGCACCTGATATATCTAAACCTTTGCAACAAAGAGAAGCATTCTATGAAACTGTTCAAAATGTCATAACAAAAATAAACAATATAGAAAAAATATTATATTCGGAGATTTCAATGGAAGAATAGGGAAAAGCTGTTTACCAGGCATTACACAAAGGTTTAATGAAGACGCTAAAGAAGATAGACCAATGGATGGGAGAAGAACAAGAGGAAGACCAGCCAAGAGATGGATAGACAGTGAATGCACATCCAATATGTCTTCCTCCAAGGAGTGATTCTGGAAATAAACAGGATGAAAATCCTACAAATTATGAATAAGAAAAAGAAGAAGAGACAATATTAAGATAACGATATACCATAAATTAAGGAGCTCCTTGTGAAGTTTCCTCTACTCTCCACCTTTATGGAATCAAATATACACCTTACGATCCTATTTAAAAAACTTTTAACTTACTTTCATCCCTTAATTTAATAAA